>VDFB02270651.1:198116137-198485266 GCA_007258455.2 Sequoia sempervirens
AAAGACTAGATATCCCCCCAAAATTGATAGTCCCTCACACCCATAAAATATATTGAAGATTAATATATGTTCTCAATAGAAATAGTTAGTGAAATTTTCTACAATCTTCTCTAGTATAGGATAGTACTAAATATTGATGATTTTCTCCTATATAAGATCTTATTTGTAGTGTATTTGGATATCAATATATTTTATTCGTTGATGTTGAATAATATTTCTTGAGATTGAAGAAAGACATTAGTTTTCATAGGAGATGATGAATGGTAGTTACTAGGTGATGCCAAACTTTGTTAGGATGTTATGAAGCCAAATTGCCTCTAAAGTAGCACTCACAGCCCTTTTATATCTTATCTTTATATATGAGAGAGAAATATCATATTAATTTTTACTTAACCAACATATAGTACTAAATCCAAGGTAAAAAATGTAGCTAGATGTGAACTTGTGATCCTTGGAATTATGATCCCAATCACAATTTGTGTATCCTACTAAAAAAATTTCTTGACCTGCTACATAGTGTATCCCAAATGATTGTGTCCCTTATACATAGTGTATTATATATTTTACTAATTTTTATTGAATTTCATGAGGATCATGCATAAATAAAGATAGCATGACAACATTATAAAAAGTACTATGATGAATATGTATGAGGTATATGAGAATCCTCATAAGTTGTTGATAAAAGGTAACATAAATATGAGGAATCAAATAATGAGCATCCTATTTCATACCTAATAAAAAGAGAGTTAGGGTGGGATTGAAATAAGCTATTAGGAATATTAGGAGTAGATCACAAGTGTATTTGGGTTGAGAAATACTTATCCCAAAATTAATTTGAGCAATCTAAATCCCAAGGAGGTATATAACAATACCAAGTCTATCATAGATAAATTTTCATGTATAGTAGAATGTATATAGAACCAATCATGGATAAAAAAATTCCTAGTGATTGTCAATTCCTTAAAGTATAACACTAAGATGGGAAGTTTATAATCCTTCCATAGAATGTATAAATTAGAGTCAAAGTAACACCAACCGAAACAAAGAGAAAGAAGGAAGAATCTTGAATGAGGGATTTTTTTCATACCAAGTACTAGGTGCTTGTTTGAGGCCATAAAGGGATTTCTAAAGTTTTCATACCAAGGAAGAATCTTGAATGAATCACTATGGTTATGTCATATATATTTTTATCTTATGAATCACCATAAATAAATGTAGTCTTCACATCAATTTGATAAATGAACTAATAATGAGCAATAACAATGGACAAAGTGAACTAGATGGAATTCATTTTGGGGATAGGTGTAGAGGCTTGCTTATTTGAGGCCATAGAGAGATTTTGGAAGTTTTCATACCAAGGAATAATATTTAATAAATCAATATGGTTGTGTCATACATATTTCCTCTTATAGATCAGCATAAATAAATTTAATATTCACATCCATTTGATATAGAAACCAACAGTGAGCAACACAAATTGCTAGAGTGAGGTGGATGACTTAGTATAATCTATGCTAATCAATTGTAAGAATTCTTTAGCAATAAGCCATGATCTCTACTATCATCATATCCCTTTATTGAATAATTATTTTAAAATTCAACTTATTGTTACATTGGTGATTGTCATTGCACCAAAAGGTTGTCTTGTTAATGCTTGATACAACCGTCGGATTTATACAAGATCCACAGGATGTAGTTAAGCCATGCCACGAACCCAAGTGTTGCTTTGCACAAAGAAGACCAAGGGACACCCCATCTTGCAACAATCCCCCCAACACAAGTGAGGGGTTCAAACTTGTGACCTCAGCTCTGATACCTATTATTACATTGGTGGTTGTCGCTGAACCAAAAGATCAACCTGTTTATGTTCGATACAACTGTCATATTTATACAATATCCATAGGATGTAGTTAATCCATGTCACAAACCCAAGTGCTACACTACACAGAGAAGACCAAGGGATACACCATCTTGCAACACTTACATCATACCATTTTTCTTCCCTTACAAAATGGGACTAGATTGAAATGTGATTGTTGATCAAGGAAGTGTATTCTTCCTCTATTGCTAAATCCAATTCAAAAATACCTTTTACTTACTCAAAACAAATTGGATCAAAATATTTTAAGTTATGTGTGCATGAGCCAAATCCTAATATTATTTTCAAGTCCTACTATTTGTAGGATCTTCAATTGATACACTTGTTTACCATATGGTCTAATAAGCTCAAACTGGAAGAGTAGATAAAGTGGAAATATTAATGAATTCTATATATTCTAGACAATAATTTGGAGTAGGAAGATGAGGTTTCTCTATCTTTAAATTAGAATCAATATCTAAAACAATTCCTTGTGTAGGATGACCATTTCTTTGAGGGATCTATTCTTTTATGTTACTACATTCTATTGTGGGCTATACATAACATCATGTTGAAGATTCACCCCTTTAGGATAATATAAGTCCTCAAATTAATGATTGACATAATCTTTCCATTATCAATTCAATTAATTTTAATGATCTTGTCTATTCATTTCTTAGTTAAGAACTTGGAGTGTTGAAAATTTCCAAACACTTCATTATTTTTGTGAATAAAATAGACCATTGTGAAATTTGAGAAATAATTTATGAATGTAAGGAGATATTAAAATTTACTAAATTATAAAGTACAAAAGACATACTAGATGACTATGTATCAACTCAATATTTATTGAAGATTTCGTTGTATTTCCTTTGTCATATTTATTTTAGGATTCTTTCCTAATGTACAACCATGAAAAATATCTTTCGAAAAGGATATTTGAGGTAGTCCTTAGAGGAAATAGGAAATTAATGAGATAAAATAACAAGCATAATGAATAACTGAAATATGTATTTAGTCAACCCAAATGTACAAATGAGGAAGCCTTGCATATATAGGCAAGCAAGAGGCAATCCACCTATCATGTGGACTAACAATTGGCCAATGATGTGGCACAAATGAGTAGAGAAGTGTCTTATAGTTGTCATCTTATGGATCACTAGGAATGTGTAGACCAACAACTTATCTGACGAAGTCATCAACCTTGATGCCAAGTGTTGAGTGACCTTTGAGGTGAGATAGAAAGTCATCCAACCTCAAAAGGTATGTACATGAGGTTTACCAAATAACTTGGTAACCTCTAGAGGCCTAAAAGGTTCCACATTCAGTTAGACAAGATGATGTCTAACCTCACCAACCTAAGTACACGTTAGTATAGTGAATAGATAAATCATTCAAGTTGAAAAATATAGATAGTACTATGATTCTAGAGTAATGCACGAGTGACATATGTACACTACTAAAAGGTGCATCATTGTGATCTACATAAGTACTAGAATCTCACAAAATGTGATCCAATGAAATAATCCCCCATATGAGAGATAAAGATAGATGGTCATGTAACCCCCCAAAGTAGAAGGTTCCTCCACTACTCCATTGAAAGAAGAATTAGCATAACAGTGTCATAATCCCCCCTTAATGCTAAGAGATATAAGAAGACCAACTGAAATCAAGCGTACAAGTGTGCAAGGCATGTAGACCCAAAATTAGGTCCAAAAGATATACAAGAAACTGAAAAAGGGTGTGCATCAAGGCACACACACGAGGTAAAAATCATGAGGATCCATTGTTGTGATGTGAAAATCATGGTAACACACACCATGTGGCAAGAAACACAAGGATCCATAACCGTGATGTAAAATCAAGGCTCTACACAAACCCCATTACACTTTATAATTCAATGTAAGCACAAAATTTCCTCCATATGGAACACACATTTAGTTTTTGTGGCACTATATGTGAGTGCATTTACAAACTTATTTGTTGTTTTGGGTTCTTACAAGTTTATGTCATGAGGTGGATTAAGAAGACATAGAATAAGTATGTCTTTTAAACCTAAAAAATGACAAAAACTTAAAATGAACCTCCCCCTCCTCATTTGCAATTTATCGTAAAATGAAATAAGCTCCCCCCCACCCCTTTTTCAAGCATTTGTAAATCCTAATAGCTTAATTTAACCACACTTTTTTTTCTTTAATAAAAAAGCTATCAAATGTCACAATAAATGTTAGAGTGATATGTTATAATAGATGACAGCAAAAACAAAATGCTTAAAAAACTATGAGAGGCCTTAGATTTAATGGAGATAAAAAACAAAACATATGAAACACAATAACTTGATCAACATATCAATTTAGATAAACAAATAATTTGCACAATGTGCTGCTACACAAAATATATTTTATTACTTCATCAGATTTGATTACATCTCAAAATCAATTACATCATGCCTCTTTTATAGAGGATTTCACAACTTACAGAAAAAATCTAGAACATGCAAACTGTAGAAAAACTTAACTAAATTTTAGCTTATTTCTAATTACAATAGATATTGCTCATGCAAAACTGCAGTTTCTATTTCCACAACCAATGTTTCTATTTCCTCAACCAATGGGAGAAATTACTTTCTAACACTCCCCCTTAATTTCGACCACATGCTTTAGCATTTTCATTCTTCAAAATCTTGTTTTTCAAATCTTCTGACTCACTTAATCTTTGATCTTCATGATACCTTCAAATTATCTTCAACTCTTCACCAACTGTTGTGGCAGTCCTTCAAACTTTGTTTGAAAACCAACATTGCTTTTACCATGCCAATATTTAGGCTTATACATCCTTTTAAACATACTTGTAACTTTTCTCCAACTAGATCCATTGATCCATCCATAATCGATCTTCATACAATCTTTCATAGATTGTTCATTCCATTCTCTGTTCCAACAAGTTTTTTCTGAGTGATTTTTCAACCCACAAATTTTGCAAGGATTAAGATCCCAACATTTCTCTTTTTTATGTCCTCCCCTGTGACAATGAGAACATTGCATAAACTCCATGCTTTTAGCTGATTTACATGAACCTATAACACTTAAATTATCATTTTTATCTTTCTCACCATATCCCAGACCTTCATTTCTTGGCCTCACAATTGGTTGTATGGGCTCTCTCATCCCTTGCCCATGTTTTCCCAAACCTTTACCTTTATAACCCATTTTTTGCATAATTTTAAAACCAACACCATTCTTATTACAATTAACATAATTTTCAGATCCAAACACATCATCATCTTTACATTCTTCATCTATCATTTTTCATCATAAACAGTATTAGTTATATCACACAAACCACTTGATTTATCAACTGACTTGCCCATGTTTTCCCAAACCTTTACCTTTATAACCCATTTTTTGCATAATTTTAAAACCAACATTTCTCTCATTACCATTTACATTATCATCTTTATGTTTACATTCCTCATTTATAAGAACTTCAACTTTATCACATAAATCATTTGATTTATCAACAAAACAAACCAAATCTTTTGTATCACAAGAAACATCACACACGAATGGTTTTTTCCTTAAACATTCATTTTCTTCTTTCAATTTACATATTTCTTCCTTTCTGCAAACAATTTTCTTCTTCTAACAATTTAAGTTTTTCTTCAAAATCTTCTTTCATTTTCTTAACCTCATCAAATAATTTTATTTTTTCTTCTAATTCTTCATTCTTTCTTTTAACATTACCCAATTCTTTTCCACGATTCTCAATTTCACATAAACACTCATATTTCTCCTTTATCAACTCCTTTATTTTTCTTGCTAATTCAAAATTATCTTTTTAACTTTCATCAATTCTTCCTCTAAAACTTCATTTTCTTTCATAACACGTTTACCAGCTTTACCCATTGAAAAAAATGATTAACTACACCTTACCTTTGCACTTGACTATGATTATGCTACCAAGCTACCTTTCAACCAACTTCAAACAGTTTCTTTTTCCTTCGCTTAGACTATGATTTTCAATTTAAACAACTAGATCTCCCCCTTAACAACAACAAAATAAAACATTGCAACTTACTTTTTATCTTACCCTTTTAGTGACTTTAAATTGCATCTCTCTTTGACTAGGGCTTCTATGCCTTTCTTTCAATGGCTATCAGATCTTCACATAATCTCCTTAACTCTTCCATACATTAAACAATGATCTTCCAACATTTCTTATGACAATGAACCTTCATTCAACAATTTTGACCTCTTGCAAACCTTTTTTTTCTTTTGGACAACACTTTTCTCCTTCAAGCAGCTTCACATCAACAACATTCTCTATAGTTGAGATTAACAACAAACAATCTCCTTTGAAAACTTTTGACGCTCAGATATAATCTGCAATAAAACAAAACACAATCCTCTTTTTATAATATATAATTTGCAACATATGCATATCTCCTTTTATTCACCCCTTACAATTTTTTTTTTGCATCATCTCTTGCTGCTACAAATTCTCAAACCCACATAATTTTTTCAAACCGGCTCTGATACCACATGTTAGATTTAATGGAGATAAACAAAAAACAAATACATAAACACAATAACTTTGCACAATGATGTGTGCTACACAAAATATATTTATATTACTTCATCAGATTTGATTACATCTCAAAATCAATTCATCATGCCTCTTTTATAGAAGATTTTACAACTTACAAGAAAAATCTAGAACATGCAAACTATAGAAAAACTTAACTAAATTTTAGTTTATTTCTAATTACAATAGATATTGCTCATGCAAAACTGAGTTTCTATTTCCACAACCAATGTTTCTATTTCCACAATCAATGGGAAAATTACTTTCTAACAAGGCCACGTGGGGATTAATTCTCTCCAACAAAGCGTGAAGGTCGCAGCAAAAGATTTAATTGACCTACTGCAAATTACAAGAAAGTTGAGAGTAACTGGTAGATGTGGGCACCTCCAAAGGTGATGTCGCCTCTGTTGGAATATAGATGGCAGATGCACGCTTTTGTAGCAACAACGCCTTCTTTGACCAATTCAAGAGAGCACAAGAGAGCAGATACTCTCCCTCATGTCGACTCGATTTAAGAATCATCCACATCAACGTTCATATTCTTTGGACTATGCTTGCATATGGTCATAGCCCTTTACGTTTGACAAAGTAATCTCTTGGTGGATAGCTGGTCACACCTAGATTTTGTAGGGATGTGGGGGGCTACATAACGGAATCACCAGTCAGATTTGGGTGAAAATGACCAACACGCCAGCGTGCTAAGTGGGCAGAGGTCACGGTATACAGATGAAACACCCCTCCTCTGATGAAACACCTCTCCTCCACCTGTAAATTGTGCCACAAAATGGCGTTGGTTGGTTTGCAAATCCTTCCCTCTGATGATGCTTCTCGAGCTGCAAATTGTGCCCTCTTCTTAGCAAAAAAATCTTGCCTCCCTTGCTAGCAATTCGCATGGGTCCTTGTAAAATCGCCGCCTGTAATTACTAGGAACAGGTCATAATTATGCCGTAGCAGATGTTAGAGCCTCCGCAAGCACAAAGTCAAACACTCCAGACAATGCTCACGCATAGACTTCAGCCAGCAGCAGAGATTCAAACGTCACTCGCTTCATGGTTGGGGTTGTGGGGTCAATTCCACGAAGAAACCCATTCCAAGCTTTCTTGTAGACGATTAATACACAGTAATGAAATAAATCTCACAAAATACAAATAAAATAATTTTTGTTCACCTTAAGGCCTGCAAATATCTGTCCCTAGATCTCTGATACCATATAAAAAATAGGAAATTAATAAGATGAAAAAACAAGCCTAGTGAACAATCTAAATATGTACTTATTTGATTCAAATGTACAAATAAGGGAGCCCTGCATGTATAGGCAAGAAAGAGGGAATCCACCTATCATGTGGATTGACAAGTGCCCCATGATGTGGCACAAACGAGTAGACAAGTCTCCTATAGCTGTCAACCTACAAATCACTAGGAATGTGCAAACCAACAACCTATTTGACCAAGTCATCAATCTTGATGCCAAGTGTTGAGTGACCTTTGAAGTCAGATGGAAAATCTTCCAACCTCAAAAGGTATGTGCATGAGGTTTACCAAATAACTTGGTAATCTCTAGAGGCCTAAAAGGTTGTACATTTAGTTAGACAAGATGTTGTCTAACCTCATTGGAAGCTATGTATAATTAAGTATAGTGAATAGATAAATTATTCACTCTAAAAGTCCTTTCACCATTTAGTCACTTTCCAACTACTAAATATATCAATACTTGTAGTCATGCCATATTTTATCCGCTTCATTAATGAAGGTAAGGAGATCTTTGAAAGGTGAATCCAGAAAAAAATATAAAAAGATATATAAAAAATCCTTCAGTTCTACCTTTTCAAGATTAAAATGGGAACCATCCTAAAGATCCCTAATGGTGATTACCTTTGTAATAAATTTGATCTACTTTCATAACACTATATGAGTAAGTTGATAGATGGAAGGAAGGTGGGATGATAATAAATGCACACATAGAATAATATTGAAGTTTTCTCTATTCATCTTAACTAGAGTACTCTACATAACATCAATTGTAGAAACATTATCCATGCCAATATTGAGATTAATGCATTGCTTATGTTAAGAAAAGTGTTTCTTGATGCAACCATGTTGTTCATATCACTTGAATAAAGTATCCATGTTGGAGAAGGTGATGAAAAGGAAATAGTTTTGAGATATTTAATTAATACTTTTCTTATGTTGTGGGAGGATGGGGTCCCACTTAACAACTCAATAAACTTTATTATGTTTATTTTAAAAGAGGTTCAATGAGAGATTCTATTTATTTCTTCGTATATGTTGACTCCTTGTGTCTACCATTTTTTAGTAACCCCACTTGGTACTCCTTTTAGTTTCTACTCTTTTAGCATAAGAGTTGGAGTTATTTGGTTCATTTGATATCTTTACTTTCTTATACTATCTACCTAAAGTATTTTATTATTTCTAACCCTTTTGATATTGGTTGGAAATCAAGGCAATATATTTTGAAAACTTATTAGATAGTATCACTATCTAAATGTGGACCACCAATTTATTATAACCTCTTTAAGAGATCCATGAAACCAAGTGAATTTATCTTAGCACAACTTGAAAATAGATATCTCCAAGAGACCACCATGTTTCATGCACAAATCTACAATTGATAAATTCATATTCATAAGTTACAAAATATCACAAGTTGAAACATAATAAATTATTTCTCTTATGAAAGGAGCCTATTAACATAAAATGAAATAGATTCATAGATTTACAATCTCGAATTGTAAAAATAAAGAGAGAAAATAACTAATATTCTTATTCAAATCAAGGAAAAAATCATTTATAGTGTTCTATCTTCTAATATTGTAGCTTTTCTATCCTAGAATCCTATAAACTCCAAAATAACAAATAATTTTGATTTTATATCAATTCCCAACACTCAAGTTGTAATAGACCACATTTTTCTAGGTACTTGATACTCATAAATGTCTTAATGATATAAATTATCTAGATTATAGTGCTATTCTATGCTTAGGCACATACTTACAAGCTAATTGATGCAAATGCTCAAATATAATATATCCCTTAAATTTTACATAGGAGGATCCTACCATATCAAATAAATTTTAGAGACCACATGTCTAAAATTATGGTCATTTTTTGTATATTACTCTATATGTTCCCTGAATTACATAGTTAAGATGATAATATACGATCATGATTTAAAATCTCAAGTACCTCCTTAGCAATCATAAAGCATCTAGGTTTTCCATGTGGGAATTGAAAATATCCCCACACATAAATTAGCAAATGAGTTTGATACGTCAACAAATATTTTTAAAGCAATGTATTAATACATTCTATAGATTTAGATGCTAGATTGAAATCTTTTATTTAAACATTTTTTAGAAATTTCTTTTTTTTCTAAATTATCATTAGATTCACATGTAAATTGATTCTATTTAAATATAATTTAGAATTTATAGGTACCCAAATATGAAAGGATTTATCCTATGGAAACAAGTGACTAACTACAATAGGAAACATGAATGCATTGGGTCTAGACTAGTTGGAAGATTTATACTGGACGGATATAACATGTTTTCTACTAAGGAGCATGAAAGTGTCACTTGAAAAAATTAATAGGGATGATTGACTCCATAAACCACTTGAGCTATAAAAAATTATATATCCTTGGATGTGAGGAACAAATGAGTTAGAATCTATAATTAAGTTGGATCTTGAAGCACATGGAATCTTAGACATGGCTAATTTTAAATTTCAAACACTACCATCTCAAGTTTGAAACATTCATTAATATTAAACTTCTTTAATGAATTTTGAAATGGGTGATTAAAAGTATTAAATGAGAACTCTTGGAAAGTCATTCTAGATATATCATAATTAAACATGTGGCTAGAAAGCATAGGCACACATGAATAGGAAAAATACTCAAGGTTGACATGGAAGTCAAGAAAAATTTGAACTATAAGAGATGGAATAAAGACTATCTTGTTTCATTAGATCAAATAAAATTCTGAATTTGGGTATCATTAAGCTCTTTGAAGAAATTTACTATGAAAGGTTGTAGGGTATATATAGAGCCAAAAAAATAATTCAAGATATTGAATTCAATGGTCTTATGTTTAAATTAGACTTGGTGTGTTGGGACACCAGTAAGAGGTTTCTACCATACCATGTATCCTACCCTTTTTCTTCTTTCTTCACATTCTATTATTTCATCTTTATTATTCAAACTACAAATTTACCTAATACATGTTTGTAGAATAAACACACTATATGTCTAATAAGGGTCCATATAAAGAAGCACACAAACACAAAGGACATGGTTCACCTAAACTATCCCCCTTGAGGATTCACCTCTAAATAAAAGCTTCATAATGTGCATGAATACTAGGGTTTATTAAATAACCAAAATGCAACTCAATATATTGCTTCAATATTAGGGGAAAGATAATGCTTAATTCAATATGGACAATTATAGGTGGTTGGGAAGTATGTGAAAAAGGGTTTGGGGTGTCTATAAGTGGTACTCTAAATCCTCCATGGATCAGACTACATAAATAAATCAAAATAAATTTCATCCTCTATGTTTGTCTTGTCGCTTTTCTACGCCATAGTATTTTATTTAGCCTCATAATCCCATACAAACTTAGTTAATCCCATCTAATTAGTTAATTAAAAAAAAATGATCACACCACCAAAATGATGGAAGTTCAGTACAATCCTACCAATAATAAATTACTTGATAACTTTACTTTTCATGATCCTAATTAAAAGAATCACCAAGTATCTTATAAACAAATCTAATATATTTTAAGTTAATATGTATAATAATTGTGATATAGGATAAAATAAAAAAAATACATATGTTAATTTTATTTTTTATTTATTTATGACGGCCCAGCACCCCATACCCTGGGTACCTCGGCAAACTAGGGCCAGACTAGCCCCCTGCGGGTGGATGCCATAACCCGCATACAGGCCCACCGGTCAACCACGAGAGTGGGAGGTTGAACCCGAGACCTTTGGGGAGCAAACCCATAGTCCAAGCCAACTCCGCTACCCGAACAGACATGTTTCTGTTATAATTATTATTATAACTCCGTCCATGCATGAAAAGATTGCACCCAGTTTATTTTTTTCCGTTGCATGCAAGCCCAAATAATAACAAATTTGTGCACGTTTACTCTCGACTCATTCCATGTCCTTGTATGTACTGCATGTATTCTCAATTTCTTGTACTATGGTAATCATGATCAATTTTCCTGCACTCGAGCCAGCATGGTATTTTATAACAAATAGGGCTAATTGTGATTGTATTTTCCGGATCAAGTTTGTTGGGAACATAAGTATGGACATTACAGATAATGAAATTCCTGAAAACCAGAGCCATCATTATGCTCCATTCTATCCGTATGGCTTTGGGAGATTCTTATCTAGCCTCAGACAACCGTTATAGGGTGAACACAGATATTTCTTCAATATTTATTATTGTTCTTCTTGAGGCTGCATAATCCAAGGACGTTATTTATACCATAATTGAATCACTGATCAAGCCTAGATGGACGTGTAGGTTGGAGAATGTTCTTGATTATGTAGTGCCTGGTCTTGGTTTTTACTTGGGGTTAGGGACAAGATTGACAATCAATCACTCATATACTGGGTTGTGGATTCCTTGCAGTATAATGACGATTGGCCACAATGATAGTCAGCACAAGGACAAGGCTAAGTGGGTATTTGAGTTCCTAAAATCTACATATGGAGCCTCTGAACACAGGTGCTGGATTCGCCATTTCTCTTAAAGATGATGATGGATCGTGAGGTGGGGGGATTTTAGGATAGGATTATATTTTCAAATATAAGGCTATAGTTTATAGATATAGTTTAGATATTTAGGATGCATAGAATAGTTATTGTTACAATATTAGTATGTATAAAAAAGTTTGTATAGAAGGTTTTTATATGCATGTGTAAACAGAGTATCAAGATAATGCTATATATTACAATCAAGATAGTTAGCACTCTCTATAAACCATTCAAATGGAATAAACTCTAGTTGTGATATTGCTATTAGGATTCAATTGTGTAATTTTACGAGTCAAACTTATTGACCCATGTTTCATGAGTTGTGGTTCACAAGAACCCAGCTCTCATATCTCTCATGATAATGCATGGTCCTCATGAAACATGGGTCAATGAGTTTAACTCGTAAAACTTTATGGTTGAATCTTGATAGCAATATCCGGACTTAACACACTGTGGAAATACCTCCTAATAAACTCTAATTTTAACTTTTTTTAAAAATTATAACTAAAACCTCAATTAATTATACGCAAATATTAACATATCTATGTTTTTTAATTGTATTAGTTGATAGAGATATTTGTGCAGAGGGTTGTTATACATAGACTGCTGAACGGTCAAATCACAGGGTTGATCTGGATTTTAGCACGAGCGACGACCGACAAGGAAGAATTTAAAATTCTTGGTCTCGAAAGGAGGCTGTTTGACTTATTCATATCTCATATAATAATGGCACGGTTTTGTCCATTCTACTTTACCGGTCCTTTAAAAGTTCCTCGCAGATGATCATCCGTAAGTAAAAGAAAAATAAGCAATAGCTAAAAGTGTAAGCATGGACATGCACACCATTCGCTGGTATTTGCTTGGCGACGGAGATAAGAATAGCAGAAACAATGTGGATGAAGTTTCTACTAATCTAGCTGAGGAGATGAAATCCAAGGCTAGCGGACTTAGACTGAGCAAGCAAGATGATGGTCCCATACTTAAAAAAAAATCACCAGGAAATGGAGAGAAAAGAGCTTCGTCTTGCTACAGGGGAGTGAGACAGCGGCCATGGGGAAAGTTTGCAGCGGAAATACGAGATCCCACGAAGAAGGGCGTCAGAGTTTGGCTGGGCACCTTCGATACAGCTGAAGACGCAGCGCTCGCATATGACCGTGCTGCCTTCAGGATCCGAGGATCGAAAGCTATGC
This sequence comes from Sequoia sempervirens, assembly GCA_007258455.2. Classification (NCBI taxonomy): domain Eukaryota; kingdom Viridiplantae; phylum Streptophyta; class Pinopsida; order Cupressales; family Cupressaceae; genus Sequoia; species Sequoia sempervirens. The sequence goes on from VDFB02270651.1 coordinate 198,129,569, forward strand.
TCAACTTTCCCCTTCTCTTCGCCAACTCTAGTCATTTGTCACAGAATAAAACTGATTTGGGTGGAGGGCATATGGAGAGCGGTTGTAATTCCAAAAAGAGAGCGAGAGAAGAGACGGAGGCAGTGGAAGTGATGTTCCCCTCTCCTTCAACTTGCTCTTCCATTCCACGACAATAAATTACTGGGAGTGGGACATTACAAGATCTTTTCACAGCTTGCTAAAGATTTTACCAGTTTTCCTATGCTGTGAGAAAACTGAAAATCTGTAGTTTCATTTAAGGTTTTCGCGATTACTTTTCCACATTTCAATAGATCATAATGTACTTTAAAGAACTGATCAGTTCTGCAAATTTGGCAAGTGATGGTGATTGAAAACAAAATAAATTAGTGTAACATATGGTCAATTGATCATCTGTGTGAAATTTTTTCTCTTTCATATTTCTCTTATTTTGTATGATTCGCTCAGACAAAAATGGTTGCATTTGAGTAATCCTAAGTGACATTATGTGAAGATTATTTCCGACATTTTCTATTTAATATGTCTGTGGGAATGATCTTTATGCTTGGGCAAAGCTTTGGAATTCATATTTCAGAAGTGAATAGAATGTTTTTAGATAATGAGCCAACGATGCATTCTTAATTATTAGATAATCACGATGGCAAAATTTTGGTTATAATATATTATTTTTATATACCAATTAAATGTATAGTACTTCTTGATATGTTCTATTCAATCAATGTATTTATAGTTTTTAACTTTATTAATTTTTTATATTAAAAATTTATTTGTTTTGTTCATTTAAAAATGTATTTGTTTTGCTTTATTAATGTATTTATATTTTTAGCTTTATTAATTTTTTATATTTAATTTTTTTTTTTTTTTTCATTTAAACAACATTTGTCTGTTGCTCCCACTCTCCTGCGGAAGTCCAATGTATCTCTCTAGTATCCTATTGTCTTGTGTGTTTGTTTCCACCATTGGTGAGTTTTTGATTAGATGAAAAATAGGTTTTGAAGGAACCTGAAACCCTTTACAACCAAAGAAAGAGCTGCAAAAAGAACAACCTGAAGCCATCCCAAAAAAATGCCCCCAAACAAGGCACATCAAGATTTACATTTCAAACTACTCTTGTGGGAGAAGAGAGTCATGTCAAAAAAAGGCTTAGAGAATTTTTCTTTCTTTCCCTTTACTGTTATCTAGCCTTCTTCCACTTGCGCAGCCTTAGCATGCCACTCCTCCATACTACAATCCTGAAGAAGGTTGCCTATAGCCACTGGCATAGAGATTTCATCATTTTGTCTTCCAGTAGGCAATGTCTTATCAGAAAGGCTACCAGAAATGGCAGCCTGAGACCCATTCACACACTCAATTGGGGTTTCAACAAGATAATCTTTCTCAATATCAGCAACCCCAACTTTTAAAACATCCAGAGAGGATGCTCCAAGACCCTGTGATTCCATCACAACCACCTCAGAAAAAACTCCTATTTTGCTCAGGTTTCTTCTCAACTCTGTAATGCTGTTGAGAGACACCTTTCCACCATGTAGTCGTTATTGCTTTCTTCTCTAATCCACATTGTGTAGCAACATGACAAGTTTCAAAACATCTTTGACAACGGAAGGGGACTCCTTCATAGTCCAAAGATTGGACCCAAGAACCCTTAGAAGATTGACGTAAAATCTCAGCAGGTAGCCCTTCAGAAACATCTATTTCCACCAATAAACGGGCAAAGGTGGAGTGAAAAATATCAGAGGAATTATCATCCACCAACAGAAAATCTCCAAGGGCTTCACCCACTTCTTCTAAAAGAGAATTAGTCCATAAATGAAGGGGGAGATTAGGCAGCCGAACCCAGATTGGGATCTTATTGAAAATTTCAAAGAAATAATTGAAATCAAAGTGCCAAGGCTTAATCATCAGCAAAAATTGATCCTTCCAGCTAAAAAAATGATCACATAAAATTTTATTTCTATCCTGAGCATTGTGAAACTTGGCAACAAAAAACCCCTTAGCCCTAGGGAAAATATGAACTTTACTGGTAATTAGAGGCTCCCATTCTTTTGATATCCATGAGTGCAGCTGAGGGAGGCTCGACCAAAAGCCCTTAAACCTACAAATCACCCCCTGTGATGAAAGTTCAGAAGCAGTAATGTTGATTTCCTCCACCGTTTTTGCCTTCAGATTGATGGAAATGGCATTAGCAACAGGGATGAAACCCCTGTTTTGCACACGTCTCAGAGTCGTCAACGACACCCGAGCAGACGCATAGCCTCCGCCAAGGACAACATCAACAACCTTGCCACAGTCATGGCAATCCCCTCCGTTTGTTGGATTCACCATAGGAAAACCAGCACCATCTGTCGTCGTCGCCTTAGGGTTTTTCCCTGCTTTGGCTTTCATCCGCACCATGTGGACCAATGATTATCCTTGTGTTTTCCAAGTGATGAGTTACCGAAAGATGATTATGCGATGTGAATAAAATAAATTCACTCCCTAGTATCTCTCTAGCATTGTATCCTATTGTCTTGTGTGTTTGTGTTCCACCATTGGTGAGTTGGACCAATGATTATCCTTGTGTTTTCCAAGTGATGAGTTACCAAAAGATGATTATGTGATGTGAATAAAAACAATTCACTCCCTAGTATCTCTCTAGCATTGTATCCTATTGTCTTGTGTGTTTGTGTTCCACCTTTGGTGAGTTGGACCAATGATTATCCTTGTGTATTCCAAGTGATGAGTTACCGAAAGATGATTATGTGATGTGATTAAAAAAAATTCTTCTCTTTTGTCCCAACCTCTATAAGACTAAGAACAAAATAAAAACATGCCTTTTCCTTCATTTCTTTCAAATTTTGCTTATAAAAAACCAAAAAAGCCCTTCAACTAGTTTCTAAATATTCTTCTTTTTCCTTCATGTTAGTGTGCTATGTTTAACATAGGGATAATTAGATTTTCCCATAGGGTAGTTTTACATTCATCTATTTTTTCACGACTTTAAAAAGCTTGTATACTATGTAATTTATTATCTCAATGCATTCTTTTCACTCCTAGTGAAATAGCCTCTTCATGTGTTGCTTCTCTTTTTGTGAAAGTGTTTTCTTGGTTTCTAGATGCTCCTAAAGGCCTACCCCAACATGGTATCAAAGCTTGTCTTCTGCAACCACCTTCTATTGAGAGTTTTCATCAAGATTTTTTTGAGATCTAAATTGATATTCGATTTTTTAAACTGGCATTGAGTTTTCTATTGAGGCGTAATTTGTCTCATTCATTGCCAAATTTTCTATTGAAGAGGGCATGATTCTCAGTATGGAGGGGGTGATTTTCTCTTGTTGCAGTGATCTTTCACCAAGTTTGTTGCATGATTTTTCATCACCATTCTTCTTGAAGAGGGAAAAAATTTGCTATCTTGTGTGGCGGCGATTTTGGCAAGCCTGTGAGGCATTTTCTTTTGCTGATACAGGTGCTCAATTGGAGGCAACATTTCAAATTTTCTCTTGGTTTTTTGAAGCATTGAAAGATTTAACTCCTATTGGAATCAACCTCATATTTGGAGGCATTGATAGCAGATAATTCTATTTTCACCCCTCAAAACCTATGATTGGCATGTTAATCGCAACATTTTTCACCCATCTGCCATGTGGATAACACAAATTGCTCTGCTCAGAGCCACGAATCTTCATTCACAGGCCAATTCACTTTTTTTTCTAGATCAATTCAAAGGCATTTTTTTTTGTCCATTAGAGGTGTGTTACATATTTGGAGGGCCATTTTTTCTATCAAAGAGGGTGATCTTGCTATTTGCTAGCACCACCTTGAAATTGCCTTGTTTGCTAGGGAGTTTATCTTTAGTGGTGAGGCATTATTTTCAATTTGCAAAGCACCCACCATGTAGATTTGTGCAACGCATAGAAGGCATCAATTTTGAGTAGCTAATTTCTCTATTTAGAAGCTCATGCCATATCTAATCATTTCAACATCGATTCAATTTTCCTTTATCTAGGAGGTGCTAATTCAACTTGACCATTGTAGGTGCAATTTTGCATCTATTTTGTGAAGCTAATTGGAGAAAAGGGGGGCACAATTTTTTTTTGGCATAGCAGAATGTAGGCATTGAGTTTGGTAGTCACAAAGGCCATACATTTTGAAAGGTGGAAAATTGTGTCTTTTCTAGGGTTTAGGACCTAGAATGGCAATCTTCACTCTCTCATTCAAGAACAAACCCTAGAGATCTCAATGTAAAGGAGAAAGAGATATTGTGATAGGGTTGTCTTAGGGGTTGAATGTAAACTAATAAGGGGTTCACCACCAAGTAAGAAATTGGAAAGACAAGTGCAATGCAAGTTGTAATACTAAACCCTAATATGATGCAATGACTTACAAAATGACCTATAAAAGTAAATGAAACAAAAAAATAAGCTACATGAAAGACTGTGTGCACCTGAGAACCTAGAGATGACTGAATGAAGATCTAAAATGTTGGAAAATCTAACTTTTGACCTACTAGGACTCATTCACCAATCTAGGCGAATTAATCCCAGGTCTAGATTTTTGCCCAAGAATTGGTTTCGGGGAAAAGGGTATCTGAATCTACAAATAGTTCTAGAAAACACCTACAGTGGGACTCATTCGCCACTTTTGGTGAATTAGTCTCATTACTCTTTTTTGGGAATTTAAATTTTAGATCTATGCTCCAATCTTTTCCCTTCCCTTCCAAACTAATTTTCGGATCCAAATCTGAAAAAATACTTGCAAAATAGAATATAGACTTGCTTTACTTATGGGGGTTTTTCCTTAGTCAAAACCTTAGTTTGGTAATTAAACCTTGATAGAAATAATGAAACTTGAATATAGATGTGAACATAAACCCTGGCCTTAAGTGTGTCTAAGACTAGGAAATCTAAAACACAATGAAACCCTATTCTAATGTGTAAGAATGAGATGCATGAATGAAATATGACAATGAATGGCTCACTTTGAGAGATCTCTAATCACTCAAATGAGCACTAATGATGCTTGTACCTTCTTTAGGCTGAATGTAGAGTGATAATGGAGGATGGAATCACTTAGGAAACAAGTCATTAAGCTTGGCTTGATGGCTAGTTGCATCTCCCCATCACCATAGACAACCATGATCAACCCTTGAGAATGCTAGATCTTGGATGAAAGTGAGCTTGAAGACCTGCAAAAACACTTTAATGCTGGTCCAAGACTTCAACTTTGCTTTCTTTTGAAACTTGAATGCTCTTGTGAAAGAGTGCTTGAAGATTTTGAATGCTTGAATCTTGAAATTGCTCTTGAAAATGCTTTCTTAGATGAAAAAATGACTTAGGAGCTTGCTTATATAGGCATTAACACCTACTTTACCATTATTTAGATCTCAAAGGCCGACATCAACCAAAAATTTGAATTAAAAAGGTGATTTTCTTGCTCAAATTTAAAAAAAGCCCCAAATGGGACTCATTCACCCAAGGTGGTGAATGGGTCACACCTAGGGGGACTCATTTTCCCAAGGTGGCGAATGAGTCCCACACTAGATTTTTGAGGTGGGTTTTTGGGATTTTTGATGTTTTAGATGATTTTGTCAGGTTTTTAGCTATAATAAGCCTCAAGATCTGAAATAATGGGTCTTAGGAGCTTATTAATGATGATTTTAAAGGGTAATTAATGCAAGGGTGCCAAAATAGGTCCAAATTAAGTGTGAAATTGACTCACTTTCTAGAGCGTACAATTTTCTACACTACACATTTTTTCAAATAGGGTTTCCATCATTCTTTCTTCTTCCTTGTTGGGCTAGGCGAGTAAAAAAATTCACTTTTTTACTTGGTTGCAAACTTTTATCCCACATTCTCCAAGTTTTGTGGAGTTTTCTTGGTGTTGGCATGGAGATCAGGCAATGGGCCCCACCTACTTTTGCATCTGCTTAGTTTGAAGTGCTTTTTTCTAAGCCTTTTTTTCATTTTTGCATAACTTTTGATCTAGATGGCAAAATTTTGTAAACAAAATATTGTCAAAAATCTAGCAATGTGCATTTTCCAGTGGTAAGGTTATTTTTAGAAATTTTATTATTTGGATGCATTTATTGCTCATTGAAGTCAAATATCCATTGTTCACTCTTGAGCTCATAACTTTTGCTATGTTCCTCCATTTTTCAATTCTTGCAACATTGGAAAGGTCTCTCCAAGTTCATCAGAGTTACTCATGCACTTTTTCCAGATTTAGCCCATGGTATGATCAATTCATATTTTTGTGTTTTAACACTCTGATTAATTATTTGGATATTTTAGCACCTGGAATATTTTTGGTTGCATGGGATGGCTTCAATTGGGCTGCTTTATATGTTTTTCTAGCATTTTTTCCTTTGTGAACATTTTGAGCATCATTTTTAAGAACTCTCTTAAATGTAAATGCATTAAAATAAAGTGTCACACTATTGTACATATATTTTGGGGGGTTTAGCATATAAGGTTGTGCCACATTTTGGACTCACACTGTATTATAAAATGCCATGGGGGGTTGTGTAGTGCCTTTTTTATTTTCCATCATGCCTTTGTCAAGTGAGAGTCCCTCCAAGACAACAAGAATCTATGTGACTCTTGCCTCATGCATGTGTGCTTTGCTTGTGCACACCCTTTTTCAATTGTAGGTACTTTCTTGTGCACTTTCAAATGTTGTTTCTTCTCCTTCATGCACTGCATGTTGATACACAAAGTTTCATTGGATCTGTCATGCCTCTCCCAAGTTAGCATTATGGGGGGGGGGTATTATACTGTTCGTGCTAATGCTTCCTTGATTTCACTTTGGAGAGAGCTGTAGGATGCAGCGGTTGGTTACCCATGCATTTCGGTGAGATGGAGCATTTACCATATAAACACTCTTGCATTCTTGTTTTGTGGAAGCAACCTTTCATCCTTAGTTGATTAGTGTTCTTCAGACTATTGGCACCTATATTTTCAACTTACATTGATTGAGTAGTGTCATTGGGGTCACTCTTACAGATTCATGTGCCATTTGTATTTTTGATTGGAAGATTTTTTTTTTCCTTTTTTTTCCATCTGATCATTGTTTGAGTAGTGTCATTGGGGGAACTCATGTAGATTGTTGTATTTTTTATCCTGATCATCCTATTTGCAAAGGAGGTTCTTCAGTTTTAGCACTATAGCAGTCATCTTTCAACAATTTTTTGCAGCTTCTTCCTACTTCAGTAATGTTCTTCATGTTCCTATTCTTTTGGGACATTGTTTTGGAGGCTTCTTAGTCCTCCATCTTGTGTTTCTCTCTTTTTGAGAGGGATTTTTTCCATAGGTTTTTTCTCATTTTCTTCAGTTACGAGAGATTTCTTTTCTTTTTGCATTGTAGTTGTAAATGGGTACCTAACATGGTTGTGTAGTCAGGACCCATATTACATCTCCATTTTGCATAATAATCTCCCTAAGTTGAACTTAAGGGGGGTGTTAGTGTGCTAAGTTTAACATAGGTATAATTAGTTTTCCCCGTAGGGTAGTTTTACACTTGTTTGTTTTTTCATAGCTTTAAAAAGCCCGTATACTATGTAATTTATTATCTCAATGCATTTGTTTCACTCCTGTTGAAATAGCCTCTTTGTGTGTTACTTATCTTTTAGTTAAGGTGTTGTCTTAGTTTGTAGATGCTCCTAGAAGCCTACTCCAATAGTTCAATTGGTTTAGCACATACTATTTTAATCTTTGATTAATTTTTAGGTATTTTTTCTATCATCGTGTATAACTTTTCTATCATATTGCTAAGTTCTACCCAATAATACATGACATACCTCCATGGGAATTATATCACACATCACTTCATTTTTATAAATATCAATATAAAATGTCACTAAACATTTTTCACTCACTATTAGTTGATGTCCCATTTGCAAGTAAGAAATTTTGCAGGGACTTATATTTTTCATCTTCATTAGCTTCAAATTCTCTAACATCTCTTTTGAAATATGAATGTTAGTTCTTCCACTATCCACAACTACCTTAAAACTCTTTCCACTGGACTTAACATTTTATTCTGAATACATTTCTCCTTTGAATAGGTTCTTTGTTTTCCATTTCAAGCTTCAACAATATCCTCCTCAACATTAAGGTCTCTCCTTCCTCAAGTTCTTATCCATTCTTGGGTGAAGCCACACTTTCTTAGTCTACTTGTGCCACATTATTTCTTACTTCTTTACCATTGCCACTATTTTCTTGAACTTGAGGGTATTGAAATGCCATGTGACCAGTCTCTCCACATGGGTAATTTCTACCAATAAATCCCCTTCCTCTTCCTCTTCCAAAATAGCTGCTCTCTAGAGTAGTCTCCTCTACTCTTGAATAATCCCCTCTTCCTCTAATATCTTGGGTATAGTACTTGTGTAAGATGTTTTGTATTCTTCTCAATTTTTGGAATCCTCTTCCACAATTTGATCATCCTCTACCATGAGAGTTTTCCCTTGTCTCTTGATTTAAGTTTCTTTTCTTCCTTTCCTACTTCTCTTCTACTTCAAAGCATACTAGTAGGCCTCTTAAGTAGTTATTATCTTGATCAGGCTAATTTCATCTTGAATAAACATTCACAAGCCATAAATATGTCTTGAAACTTACATTTCATCATCTTCAACATGCCCAACTTGTAGAATTCTTTTGTATACTCCTTGAAAATCATCTCCTTTTTATTTAAATTTTTCATTTTCTTAAACAAACTAGGTTGGCAATCAACTAGCGAGAATTCGGTCTACAATTTCATTAGCATTTAAAATTTTATTATTTAATATTTTTGTTACCTTTCCTCTATATTTTCATTTGCAAATGGTCATACTAGAGGTATGCATGTCCATTTATCTTTATACAATAAATTTTTAACTTCTTTGGGTCCTCTATTATCTTAAGATTGAAATATTTCTCCATCTCAAATATCTAATCAATTAACTTTTCTAGGTTTAGATTTCCATTGTACTTGGGTAGATCCATCCTTGATTTAATACTAATTATATACATCGCTCTTAATAATATTCATTCTATGTCACCCACTTCATATTCTATTTTAACTTCTATTTTTTCTTGTTCATCATCACTTACATCTCTACATGTAATCATCTTCTCTATGCCACTTCCATGACATTTAGTCTTGCTATTTTTCCTCTCAATTTTTTTGTAATCTCACCAATCTGTGGTGTTCTAGGTCTTTTCTAGGTCTTTCTCATCCATTGTGTTTCATGTCTCCACTTGAGACTTTTGTATTTGCAAGCTTCTCTCTTCCCACAATATTTTTTTATAACTTTTGTCTTAACACAACTACAATCAACCTAATTTAATGTCACTTGATATAGTCTAGATATGGGGATCTTATTAGATAACCAAATCTAGTAGTTGAATAAACAAAAATCACATAATGACAATTTAACTTGTAATTTTATTTCATCTCAAAATAAATTAAATAATCACTTTGAGGTGTACGATCAGACATTAAATTCTAAAGATTCATCGATATGATATTTCCCCTTTCTTCTTTTCAACTTTTGTGCTTCATCTCATCACCCCAATAAAATATTTCTCTTATCTTATATCTTCTCTCCAATTGATCACATAACGATATTCAATTGCTATGATTGAATATTTTAATCACAATATAATGATGTAGGTTAAAATTTTCTTAAAATTTTAATAATTCATAGTACTTCAAAACCTTTGTCAGAGGTTCAAGAGATTATGGAAACTTTGTTGGCATTTGAAAATGGTTATAAAACTAGGATAAAATAATTAATTTCAAACTTCCTTCAAAAAAAGCTTCAGATACTTCCAAAATCTCCTTTATCATCTTTGATATATCAATGAAGTCTTCTTTTGATTTGCATAATGGTTGCAATTGGCTTGTTGGCATCCAATGGGGTTATGGCAACCTAGTTAAAAGTTGAAATTGGTTACAAAACCAATGCCAAAACTGAAACTATTTTATAAATACTTTTCTTCTATTTTTTTATGATGCCACCATTGAAATTACTAAAAAATCCTTTGCTTCACTTTCTTTAGAGTTTTAGGAAATTCGTTTGTGTGCCAACAAGGTTGTGAGAACTTTGTCAGAGGTTGAAAATGGTTTTGAAACAATGATAGAACTCCCACATTTCCTTTAATAAATATTTTCAATCAAGACATTTTCAATGATGCTTCAAGTGCTAAAAAGGTTGTGACAACCTTGTTGGAGGTTGATGATGAGTTTGAAACCACAATTGAACTCCAACACCACCTTCCAAGAAGCTTTCTTTCAAAAATAAAAGGGAGAGAATTTTATTAGCAATTGATACAAGTTCTACAAACCAAAAGAAACTTCAGTGTAAGAATTTATTTAAAAAATAGAAGGGGTTGCTAATGAGGTTGTGACAATTTTTTTGAAAGTTGATAAAGTTGTGAAAACCTCTTAAAAACTGACATGGGTTATGAAAACTCTTTATTTTGTCAATGTTTTTAGCTTAGAGAAATTTAACTAGTTTGAATTTGAAAATTCTCCCAGGTAGTTGTAGAAAACCAACAAAAAAAAACAAAACTAAATTAATTTGAAAATACTTTTGGTTGATGTAGGATTGCTAATGAAATTGGATGCTCTTGCATCACTTTCAAAACTTATTTTATTGTTGAAACAACTTGACTACTCTGAGCGATATCAATGATCTTGTCTTATCAAGAGAAAGCTCCACAAGATTGTTCTCAACACAACCCATTTCTTACACATATGGATACGCACGTCTTAATATGTTTTAGAGATCTTAAAGATGAAATTTAAAATTGAATAAGACTAGGCAAGAGAAAAGTGTCTTAGAACAAACTACAAACGTAGCCAAGTCACAACAATTTTAGAATAATTGTCCCATCATCATCATCTTCAATCTAATTCCAATTTGCAATCACATCTTAACCGATCAAAATACTTAAAATTAACATTTCATAAATTATATAAACTCCATTTCCATCTCAATCACCTCTTTTTTTCTTTTCTTTTTTTCAGAAAAAACCGGATCTTTTGTTCGCAGGATGCAATGCAATTTATCTACCTGAAGTACCTATGCAATTTATTAAAAACAATAAAAATTTTGGAATCATCCAACATCAATACTATTGAACCAAAAGTTACGCAAAGAATAATTATGTTATCCCATACACTTTTGACAAAGGAGAAAATAGGCAATAAAATGGAACACATACGTATCATTAAGAAAATACATAATTCTTGTATATGGGTGAGTCCAAATCACCGCCAGAAAAAACAATAGCAATGTTTCTGAATTTTCCAGAGCATTAAACCAAATGGGTATGTGGGCTTCGTTATTTTGGACCCGATTGAATGGCACGGCAAGTTCAGTCACGAAACAACTCCTCCACCATCTCCGTTGCCTCCGTCTCTTCTCTCACCCTCTTCCTAGAGGTGCTACTGCTCCCCATATGCCCGTGGGCCAAACCAGTTTGAGTCTGTGACGACCGACTATAGTTGGCGATTTGATGGGGAAAGTTGAGCACAGCTTTCGCTCCGCGCATCTCGAAGGCGGCACGGTCATATGCGAGCGCGGCGTCTTCAGCGGTTTTGAAGGTGCCCAACCAAAGTCTGGCGCCGTTCTTAGAGGGATCTCGTATTTCCGCTGCAAATTTTCCCCACGGCCGCTGTCTCACTCCCCTGTACCGATGCCGAGCCCTTTTCTCTCCATTTTCACCAGATTTCTCTGTAACTGTGGGCAAATCTTTGTCTTTCTTCTGTGGAAGGCCCTTCACCTGCTTATTTCTCTCCTCCGCTAAATCAGAAGAAGCTTCGACCAAACGAAGATCATCCACCTGGTTTTTAGTACTGTTATCTACATCACCAAGCAAATAGCGGCTGATGCTTTTGATATCCATACCTACAATTTTCTGCACTGCGTATTCTTCTCGTTTTGGCTCAGAGGCAGATTTGTTCAAAACTTTAAAGGGCCCCGAGAACGTGGAAAGTAGTCAAAACCATTGAATCCGTTATTAGTATCTTGCACGTGCTGGAAAACGCCGATACTTTGATGGCGGCTGAGTCTACCGTTCCATAGACTGGGTTAAGAACTAAAATCAATGTTTTTCAAAAGTCTGTTTTTCAAAAGTCTTTTTTGGTTATTCGTAAGAGTTGAATGTTTCCAAATAGATATATACGTAATATATACAATCTAGTTATTTTAATTAAAAAAAACTTATACATATATTAACTATTTTCGAATCAGATTGCAAATAACAGAATGGAAAGCAAACTAGAAGTGTTCCGCGATGGGAGAGTTGCCTTCTCTTTAAAAAAGAAAAAATAAAAAACGAAAAGCGATCCGATACGATTAACATATACAATTAATGGGTTTAAGAAAAGGGACTCAACTACCATTAAAAGGGTCGCACTCACCGACAAAGAATATTCTCGACCTCTAAATGTCCAATCACAACTTGTATATACTAATAATAAAAACATGACTCTCCTTCCTAGTGTTTTAGTGGAAGACGGAATATTTACCTACCCCACTATTTTCATTTGTTTACCAAGTCACTATTTATAGATTTTAATGTCTAAATACATCTGTCGTGGAGAATTTTTTATTTTATTTTATGTTGAATATAATTTTGGGTAGATGTTTATTTTAATATGTTTATTAGTTTCAAGTTTGAGTAGTTGGAAATAATTTTGTTATTGTAAAAAGTTGTTCTATAGATAATGACAAAATCTTACAACATTGGATAGATCACCATTACCCATTGATAAGACAATTCACTTATATAATAGATTTTTTATTTTTTATTTTCTTTAAACTCTTAAACAAAAAGTATTTAAAATAAAAATAGTGGGAAAAATGAAGAGAAAGGAAGAGAAATAGAATAAAAATAGTGGAAATATAAAAGAAAGGAAAATAGCTAGGAAATATTGAGTTAAATAAAGAGTTTATTTTTCTTATTGTAACTATTAGTGTAATATTTATTATTTTTAGATGTGTTTTATTCTTTAAGTATAATATTGTACATATTTTTTAAGTTCACTTAGGTATATTTTTGTAAATTACTTAAGTTAGAATGGGGTAATGAGTTGCATATTCCTAAGAGGTGCATTTTGCTTTATCCTCATGGATTTAGAATTTTTGGTAAGCAATCTCTCACTTTTTGATTTTACATCTTAGCCTCATGTTCATCGAACTTGGAAATTATAAGGTTATATATTTGTAGCTCTCTTTCCTTTGTGTTTGATAACAATGCAAGCATCAAGTGAGCTCTTTTAGTTTCTTGAAGATATTTTTGTTCTTGGTAATTAATTTTTATTTTAAAAATTACAATTCTATTAGTAAAAATGAATATTAAATAAAATATTAAGAGCATAAAGTCTATTAAAACCCCTTACATCTATGTGATGCAAATCTCATCATAAATCTTAGCAACACAAAGTTTATTTCTCATTATAAAAAGATTACTTATAGTTGACTACAAACACAAAATGTGATAAAATAATACTCATGTTACATTCCAACATGAGGAGGAAAACCCTTCTACCATGAAAAATATTCCCTTTCATACATTTATCTAGCACTTACAATTACACAACTACTTGCAACTCCTACTTGATCTAACTCCCACTTGTCCTATCTTTATTGACTTTTATTATTTTTTTAAACATGCATGTGAACTTCCAATCAAATGCACAAATAAATTTACACTTTTAATATGATATTAATTAATTGTAAAATGAGTTAATTTTCTCTTGATGTGAAATTATCACTTAGAGCCCCATTAATAAAAATGTCACTAACTTAGCATAAATGACCCACTCAATGCACTTATAATATAATATTCATAGTGCATGGATGGATTTATATATTAAGATTTAAATAAATTCATATTCTTTATGAATTTACTCAAACCTTATTAATTCATGAAAAAATTATAGTGATTATCTAATTGTGGATTTCTCTCCTTTCATTGGGTTCTAGAGTCTTGCTAAGTCATTTTTATTATGATTATTTGATAACTCATCATGATACCACTTGTACTAATATCCAATTTTTAAGGTATTTAAATTTTAGGAAAATGATTGGTTCTTATTAGAGGATATATTCTCTAGAAGAATGTAGGGGAATCTCGTAATCTCTTTCCCTATAGAATAATACATCATTCATTGGGTTTCCTCTAATGTTTGTTTTTATTCTCTCAACCTAGTCAAGGTTATTCAAGATATAATCTCTATCACAAGGCCTCTTTGTGTGAACATAGAAACTTCAAATTTATTGATATATTTTTTGTAGACTAGTTCCATTTGAAATAATACAAATTTTTTGATAAAATTTCAAAACAGTGTGTTGCAGTTAGGTGACCTTTAAATAATTACACTTGTAGCTTTTAATTGCGATTATAGATCTTGGTCCTTTGTTGTTGATATTGAACAAATATGACAAAGGTAAATATCATGTACCATTGTGGTTGAGGAGGCTATATATTGGAGGCTCTTATAGGGGTACAATAATTTAATTATTCTATTAACCATTTTTACACTTGAGATTGCTAAAAATATTAGACTAGTTGTTGAATTTGAACTTTTGAGTCTTGTTTGGATTCTTCAAAGTAAGAGTTAATTTTTCCTATTTCTTGTTCCATTTATTGCATTAAATATAGTTGATTAATGTACTTTATTAAGAGAATACTCATCTAAGTTTTATGCTATGCTCCATAGGCATACATCCATTTTATAGTTCTTAAGTATTTGATTTATCAACAACATCAATAAATATACCATTATTTTAACTCTGTCACCTTAAATTTGTGTTTCCTTCCTTTCTATCAAATATGATCCTCTTGTTGGGAGTTTGTTTTGTCATTGATGTCAATAGATCTTTGTTGTTGCATGGATGCCAACCTATGGAGATGATTTGATTAGTTGCATCATGTTGTCATCACTAGTATCACTGATGCCAACCTTTAGTGTTGCTTTGGGGTATGTGCATGACCATCATGCAAAAAACAGGCCCTTAAGTGGCAAAAAATTCAGAAAAATCAGTGTTAGGCAACTTGGCGTAAATATTTGAATAAGTCATCTATATTATTTCAAAAATATGTAAGAATAGAATTTGTAGAAAATTTAATGTAGTTTCTAAAATACTAGGTTTATTTAAAAATAATTAAAATCTATTTGGTGAAAATTTGAAATTTCAATGCAGTAGTACTTAAATTTCAGGGAAAAAATAAGAAGTAGGTGTCTGTCTGACCACCCTAACCATAATAAAATGATAATATTTTTTTGTAATATTTTATATATAAGTAGAGGACTCATGTCGGGATGTGATGCATATTTTTTTGTAATTTTTTTCCAAGTAAATAGTTAATTATGAATTTTTTATTACAACTTTTAGAAAATATAAAAACTTCGTCGTTTGACCACCTTGGTCAAAAATTCATGAAATTTAATTTTTTTTTTAATCCTATATTATGTGAAGCATAGAATGTGGATGTTTTGGATTCAAAAATATGATATTGTTGAAAGTTATAGATGTTTTTCAATCAGCCTATCGTCAGGGACTTTAGTAAGTAATTCAAATAGAAAATGAATAATAATTATTTATTAAATTCAAATTAAATCATAAGTTATATTTTTGGAAAGATGAGAATCTCCTCTAAAAACCCTTTTCGTTTCATTAATTTTGGGTGAAAAAAAAGTCGTCAGCCACATACCCTACAAATATTGCCACTTTTTGGCACACCATGATCCTGCACATACCCTTTGATGAGAATATGCTTGTTGATGTTCAACCTCTTACATGGTTGAGATGTTGAGAAAGTGTTGTAGATGTTGATATGGTGTTAGTGGTTCTTGGTTTCTAAGTTCTTTTGAGAAAATTTAAATAAAAGAGGAAATAGTGTGTTAAAGAGTGTTCACTATGGCATAATAGTGTTTAGTGGTTTTCTCCACATTTCTTCATGGTCGAAGATCTGCTTGTGTGGTTTGGATATGTTGATCAAAGGTGTTTAGAGGTGTTATATAAAAAGTTTCAAGTTTTGGATAATTCGATAGAAGAATTTGTGTTCACCATTGTGTGAACTATGTTGCAATGTTGTTTAGGAGAAATGGTTTTTCTCCACATTTCTTTGTGTGGTGGTTTCTAGTCTTGAAGATCTAGAAGTGTGCTTATATTTTTCATATCTATCTTCAATTTGAGTTGTCCAAAGTTTGGTGCTCCACAAGGTTGGATTCATGTGTTATAGTGTGTGGAAGGTCAATTATTTGTGCAAATGAGCATGTTCTTCAGGTGTATGATGTTGTGAAGGATTTTTTGAATTTTAGGGTCTTGATGGAATATTCCAGATTGGGTGTGGTATGCAAGTCATCTTTGGATTTGGTGAAGTGTGTACTTAAATGTTTAATGGTGTTAACATAGGTTCGACTGGCCTTGGGTGTTTACATTAATTGTGGATATGCTTCGATGTTTTTGGAAGCATGGCGTGGCATGTATATGTGGATTTAGGTGTTATTTAAGGTGTGATGTGGTTTACCTTCATTTCTCTCCATCGTAGAAAAGTTTTGATGTTGACCTAATTTGATTTTGCATGTTTGAGGTGCATAGGTGACCTTGTAGATTGTTTTCAAGGTTGAAGATGGCATATATGTGTGATGAATTGATAAGGGATGTAGAGTGAAGTGTGTGTGATGTGAATTATGATGTGAAGTGTGAAAATGTGAAGTGCAATATGAGATTTAGTAGCTAAGGCTACTGGAAGCAGTGAGTATAAGGTGTCTATGTTCTATAGAGAGTGTGTGAATGTTCTAGAGTGAAGTAGTAGTGGAACTTTTTTGTTTCTTTGAGATGGATTTATCATTGTAACAATCTTCTATATTCTTCTTTATAATCTGGTATTGATCCTTTCTTTCTTTGGTAGTGATCCCTCTGATAGCGAGCCTATTACATTTGATGTTGCAATTACTTTACATTGTGAGCTAATCCTCACCATGATTATTCCCTTCTTGGGTTTTCCACGTAAATCTTGTGTTCTCACATGTTTGGATGTGTTTGTATTATTGTTTCTCATGTTCATATTTTGCTAATGCATGATAAAGGTTTTGATTGTTAAGGGTTTAAGGATTAATGCAAATCTAAATTTTAATGAGGGTTTTGATATTTTAATATACAAATGATTCACCCCCTTCTTAGTTATCTTATGCATTCAATAATTGGAATCAGAGCTTGGTTCCTTAGAAGAAACCATAACCGCTTGAGGTAGATTTGGGATGGTGCACAAGAAGGAGGCTCCTTTGTTTGATGGATTTGATTATGTATTTTGGAAGACCTCAATTGAAGGTTCCTTGTTTCTTTAGAGCTTGGATTTTGGAAGTTTGTTGAAACTAGATATGCAATGCCTACAAGTGGCCCAAGTACTGATGATGAGATAAAGTCATATGAGAACAATTGCAAAGAAAGGTATGCTCTCTTGAATGGTCTTTCTAATTTTGAACTTGTAAAGGTTATGAGCTATAAATCTTCTAGTGAGATCTGGATGAAGTTGGAAAGTGTCTATGAAGGAGATGATTATTGGTGAATATTTGTGTATTACATTGTAACTATCAGTTGGTTGTTAGTAACTATTGGTTGTCAGTTACTTAAATTCCTTACGCCTTCACCTTTATATTCTATCTATAACATTCAAATTTATTTCCACATATGGTATTAGAGCTTGTAAAATCTATGGGCATGTGATAATGCATCAAATGGCTTGGGTGGTTGCAGGTCATGTGAATAGAGCCATTGGGGCAATTCATTAGCATTGGAATCTATAGAAGAATGTATGTATTGAATTCTGCATTTGAATCTGATAATGGCTTCATTATTTCATATGTATGGCA
Organism: Sequoia sempervirens; assembly: GCA_007258455.2. Taxonomy (NCBI): domain Eukaryota; kingdom Viridiplantae; phylum Streptophyta; class Pinopsida; order Cupressales; family Cupressaceae; genus Sequoia; species Sequoia sempervirens. Next base: position 198,147,431 of record VDFB02270651.1, read on the forward strand.
TCTATTTATTGGTGCTAGTGTAGACTTGGTGCGAGGAACATAAGAGTTTGTAGAGCAGTGAAGCAGAGAATGAGGCATTCAAATCTAGCATGCAGATGATAGTTACAGGAAAGAGAATATGTTGATTGGTGTAAGAGCATTGAGGGATGTTTTGGGTGATGAGTAGTTGCTAACAAGACTTGTTGAGAGGCTATGGGAAGACTCGAAGGCTTTGTTGTTCTATGGGTGCAAGGTCTATTCTTAGAAATCTGTAGGTGTGTGTTTGATTTTAAGTGTGCAATAAATAATAAATGTAGATTAAAAACAAATCAAACACACCAATAATACATTATATCAAAAATAGAAAATGGAATAAGAGAAATGCAAACTAGATTTGTTGCTCTCGATGTCGTCCTATCGTCCTCTATCTCTAGTGTTTTTGTTGATTCCAGCTTGCTCTCAGATCATTTGTTAGGCTCAACAAATGGTCTACCTAGAGAACGAGATTAAAGATGAATGCATGTTATACTAAGGCCTGATTAACATGTTGAAACTAAACATGATTGCTAGAATGTAAGATTACGAAATTATGAATGCTAAAGCTGATAATGACAATACTAAAATGCTAATCGACTGAATGCAATTAATCGCTAATGTATGTGTGTATGTGTGTGTAACCAATACTTGGATTCATAGAGGTATTTATAGAGTTTTCAAAAGCTTATGATTGGTTGATGTGATCAACAGTTGAAATCAAGCTTGTCAAGATGAACGGTGAGAGATCTTGGAAGTCGAGAAAAAGATGGAAGGTTGAGAGAATAATGGAAGATGTTTCCTTCCCACAAAACCTTTTACTCAAAAATAGAGGCAACTTGCCATTTTTCATCTTTAGTTATGAGTTTGTTTTGTAGTTGAAGATAAATCCCATAATTAATTAAATAAATTTATTTAATTACATGTGATGTCCAATGAATTTAGAAGTTTCCATAATTAAATATTTAATATCTAATTATGTGTGAGAAGATGTTAGAAAAGTGTTTAATTAAATATATAAAATACTTAATTAAATATGAAGTGAAGAAAGTTTCTAATTAAATATTTTAGAATATTTAATTAAATGTAGAGTGAAGAATTAGAAAGTGTTTAATTAAATATTCAGAATATTTAATTAAATGTAGAGTGAAGAATTAGAAAGTGTTTAATTAAATATTCAGAATATTTAATTAAATGTGAAAAAGGTATTTAGAGGAATATCATTTGAATTTAAAATTCAAACTTATGATAATTAATATAAATAAATTATAAAATCTATTTAATTAATTAAGAGGAATATGGAAGATGGTAATAATTAAATAAACTTATTTATTTAATTACATTAGAAGAATTAGAAAGTGAACGATATAAATAAATAATTAAATTTCTTTATATGTAGATGACTTTAGAAGATTAATTAAATAATTCATATTTAATTAATTAACAAGCCCAATTAATTGTGACCATTTTTAAATGTATATAGTAGTAGTACACAGTTTGTTTTCATTTTTTTGAATTATGATTATTTCATGAGAAGAAAGGATATATGATGAGCCATTATGCTTGAAGACTCTATTCATGGTTGATAAGGGAATTTTGTTATCACCATCACCTTTCCATTGCAGGAAATTGCAAAATGTGTTTCATTTAAATGGAGAAAACCCCCAAGTTTATTGCATTCTTGCACAATAGTTAGATCAAGACAAATACTCTATTAACATAAAATGCATTGAAACAATTGGTTGTAGATAAATCCAATAATAATGATAACTTGGTTGTTTTCCTACAATTAGAAACCATGGAAAAATTATAATTATTTTGTGAAGACACAATACTTATTAAGGGAAACAAGAGGAAGGATGCAATTTGTATTGCTTTGGAGGATGAGACTATAGTGAACAAGGTTGTGCATTCAAATGTGATGATTTGTATAGGAGATGTGGTTTATGTTCACCAATGTCCCGATGATGAGTATTGTAAGTGTATCCATGTTCTTTCCATTGATGATGCAATCAAGAGTGTCACTAGGAATTTGTTTGATGCATGTTTAAAACTCTATTTTTTGGAAGCTTATTGCTGAATGAGAAAATGAGATATTTTCTTTGTAAGAAGTGAAATGCATAGTATGGAGTTCAAAACATTCTATTTTCTTACTATTGGTGTTCGAGCGAGTGAATTTATGATGAGATTTGAACTACTTTTGGAGAAGATAGATCCAAAGAGAGGATTGGTCTTTGGCTATATCAAGGTCCATTACAATAGAGATAAGATCATTATAAATTTGATTCATACTATAGTAATTGGGGCTATCTTTGCAACATTTGATGAGGCCTCCCAAGATTTGTTTAAGATATTAAATGGGTAAAGTGTAGTAGGGTCATATTAGAGGCCGGTGACATCAAAGGATGGAGGAATTTCCATCATCTCAAGTTAGCTTCTCACTTTGAGATGATGCTTTGTATGAGAAGCATTTTTGGCTCTATTTTCTTTCTTTTTCTTGTTATTGTTGATAGATTTGAAGACACACGTATTGTGAAGTTTGTTTTTTGGAGACAAGTAAAAGGGTTTGGTGAAGAGCTCAGTATGGATTGTTTCCAAGAGAGTTCACAAGATTGTGACCAAGTATTACACCTCTACGAGGGTTGAGAAGACAAATTGGAGGATGGTTTTCTAGTAATTATGGCCAGGGGCCAATGATTATACCTTTATGAGGGTCGAGGAGACAACTTGGAGGGTGGTTTACCAATAACTATGATCTATGATTCGAAAGTTCATGGAGGAAGAACTCAAAAATTTAGATTGAAGCTTCACCTTTTTGAGGGTTATGAGGTAACTTGGAAGAGCCCACCTGATTTAGGATTTGTTTCTTCAAAAGGAAAATCTTCTAGAAAATGTATACATATTTTGTAATCAGAAAGTTTTTTTGTGTAAGCCTTAATGGGGGTCCCTTGGAAAAGTGAATAAGATCTTTTAAGGGATGCATTTGTAGGAACAATGTAATAATGGGGGAAATGTTGGTGAATATTTGTGTATTACATTGTAACTATTAGTTGGTTGTTAGTAACTATTGGTTAGTTACTCAAACGCCTTATTCCTTCACCTTTATATTGTATCCATGCTTAATGGTAAATGGTCTAATCAATAACACTCAAATTTATTCTCACAATGATAAGGTCAAGAAAGTAAAGATGCAAATTTGAAGACTAAGTTTGAAACCCTAAGGATGACAGAAGATGAAGATATTATAGGCTATATGCATAGAGTGGACGAAGTTGTCAATTCCATTAGAGGGCTTGGTGGAAAAATTAAAGACGGTGAGGTGGTAAAGAAGGTATTAAGAAATCTTCCTAAATCTTATAGTCATAAGGTTTTTTCTATTGAAGAAGCTCAAAATTTACATCATTATTCTAGAGATTAGTTGTTTGGTACTTTAACTACTTTTGAATTAAGAGAGTTTGGTCCAAGTGATTCAAGAAAAGAGACTATTTTTAAAGTTGGAAAATTAGAAAAGAATGAGGAATCTGACCCGGATGAGCTTGATGCTTGATAGAAGCAAACTTTGTGAGGAGATTAAAAAAGGGAATGACAAAATATAGAGGTAAGGTTTCTAATGGTATGTTCTTTATAACTCAAATAAATGAGAGTTGGTTATGGCATAGAAGAATGTTTCATGACAATTTTGATATCCTAGTTAGAATTAGCACTGCTCAAGCTGTGACAGATCTTTGAAAGATTACAAAGCCTATACATGCAGTTTGTAAGGAATGTTAGGTTGGAAAGCAAATCATAAAAATGTTCAATGTGAATAAGTATTCTACTATAGGTTTTTTGGATTTGGTGAATACAAATCTTTGTAGACCTACACAAAGATGAATTTTTCAAGGTGATAGAGGTGGAGAGTTCACCTCCAATGAGTTTAATAGTTTTTGTGAAGTGCGTGGAATAAAGAGACATTTGTCAACTCTTAGGACTTCTCAGTAGAATGGAGTGTTGGAAAGAAAGAATATGACTATTTAGGAAGTAGCAAGGACAATGATGAAGGAAGAAAATATAATGGATGTATCTAAAGAGAAGGAATTCATACAACAATCTACATAGTTAACAGAGTGCAAGCAAGGACAAATAGTTCAAAGACTCCATATGAGTTGTGGTATGGAATAACTCCTATTGTCAAGTATTTTAGAGTGTTTGGAAGCAAGTGCTATATGAGAAGAGATGAATAAAACTTAGGAAATTTTGATGCAAGTTTTGATGAAAAAATCTTCCTTGGATACTCTACAAAGAGCAAGGCTTACTGGTGCTACAAAAAGAGGCTAAAAAGAAATATTGAAAGTGCAAGTGTCAAAGTGGATTCAAGGACTTACATAAAAACTTAGTGTTGATAGATGGATATGAATCAAATGAGTCTTCTTGCAAAGGAGAAGATAAATATGATGGTAAGGAAAAATAAGTGCAAGTTGAAGAGGAAGAATCTCTAGAAAGGATCCCTAAGACTCCTAAGTATGTGTAAAAGAATCATTCTAAATATTAGATCATTGGTGACAAAAGAAGAGGTGTATTGATAAGAAGAAAGGATACTATGATAGAAGAACAAGTAAACTTATGTTTACTTTCCAAAGTTAAACCTAAAACAGTGATTGAGGAATGCAAAGATGAATTTTGGATCAAGGCTATGGAAGAGGAACTGATGCAGATTGAGAAGAATCAAACTTGGGAACTTTTTTGAAGACCAACAAACAAGAATATGATTGGAACCAAGTGGGTGTTTCGAAACAAACTAAATGGAAATAGAGCAGTTGTTATAAACAAAGAAATGCTTGTGTGTAAAGGCTACTCACAAGTAGAAGGAATAGACTTTGAAGACACATTTTATCAAGTGGAAAGGATGGAGGCTATCAGGATGTTTTTGGCTTTTGCAGCACATAACTATTTCAAAGTTTATTAGATGGATGTGAAGTTTGCATTCTTGAATGGTGAGTTGGAAGAAGATGTATATATTAAACAAATAATTTTTTTTTAATTGTCAAATTATTCTAATATGGTCTACACATTGAAGAAGGCATTACATGGACTCAAGCAAGCTCTCAGAGCTTGGTATGCAAGATTGGATAGGTACTTCTTGTAGCAAGGATTCATTAGAGGTACCATAGTGTTGTGTAGGAAAATTCATACCCTTGAATTTTCACACTTGTTTAGGCCCTCCTTGCTTTGTTTATCCTTATTTTATGTCTGAATTGGTCCTATTTTGCATCCACAAGCTCTGATCAACTACATATTTTTCTGGCTAATCCCAACAAACATCAAAGGATAAATGATAATTTAATGATTCTGGTTGTGTCCCAAAATTTTGGGTTGAGACTAAGATGACACCTAGGGCATCTTTGTCCCCCAAAGGTCTTGGGACCCTAATTTCAAATGCACCTTAAGTGGGCCCCTTTTTGGAGTATATGCCTTGAGATTTGAGCCTCAAAACTAAGACGCCACCTAGGGCATCTTAGTCCTCCTTGGTTTATTTTTAGGATTCAATTTCAAATCTTGGTAGGAATTAGCCTCTTTCAATTAATGAATTCATGTGTAGGCTTGGTGTGGTGTATTTTTGGGATATTAAGCATGGATAAGTATAAAAACAATGTTCTTTCACTCATTTTGATCCAAGTCTTTTTTGAGAGCATTCATAACAGCATAATTGAGTTCCCAAGAGCATTCAAGATTAGTTCATCAAGCATTTGGAGCCATCATCAAGATTCAAGCATCATATCAAGGATATTGTTGCATCATGTTTGTTATTGTGCAAACATTTGTGATGTATGGTTTATGATTCAAGCAAGTGTTTCAAGCAAGATCAACTCCAATCAAGAAAGAGTGAAGAACCACATCCATTGCACCCATTCAAGCATAGTTGCAACACCTTATTGCTAGGATTTGGTGAGTTGCAACATTGTTATTTGTTCATTCATTATTTATCCATTCATACTTGATTTCATTTCAAGGCTTAATTACCAACAAGGGGTTTGATCAAGGAAAACCTCTATTCACTAACCCTACAACATTTTTTCCTCTCTTGCATGTTTGTGTTTGCAGATTTAGGCTGAAGACCATTTGAAGTGCAAAGTTGCATTGCAAAGTTGTCATCTTCACAAAAACTCGCCTATAGACAAGATTTGAAAGTTTCAAAACCTAAGATAAAAGAAGAAGGAAGTGCAAACATCAAGCCTTAGGATCACTTTCAGAGATTCTAGAAATTCAAATTGGGACAAAGATGGTAGCAAGGGTATCTTAGTCCTCCAAGTGGAATTTTGCAGAGATTCTTTCAGATCTTGTTCCAAAATCTGAAGATTCTGCATTTCCCTCAAAAAATAGTAGCAGGACTAATAAGACAATAAGGGTGTATTAGTCCTCCATAGCACATTTTTACTTCTTTTCATTTCTAGGATCCTCATCACATTTTTAGACTTCCCAAGTACATACAACATAACTTCCTATTGCTTAATTTCATCATTTTCATCCTTCATTTAGCTTGCATTATTAGGTTTTGTGAGTTGAATGTTAATTTTTCTTTTCCAAGATTTTACTTGGTGGTAAGCCCCTCAAAGCTTAAAGAACCCCCTCCTAGGTCTTCCTTGTTGACTCACCCTTTGGGGTTGATAATCAATCCAATTAGGGTTCCTAGAACATCCTCAAATGACAATTGGAAAATAGAGGTGTTATATGACCTAGGCTATAAAGCACCCATTCATGTAGATAGAAATCTTTACTTTAAGGTTGAGAAAGATCAAAATTTGATTGTGGTTGTGTATGTTGATGATATAATATTTGGAGGAAATGAAAGCATGTGCAAGAGATTTATAGAAGAGATGCAGAAAGAGTTTGAGATTTCTTCCTTTGACTTCAAATCAATCAGATAGAGAAAGGAATATATATTTCATAGTCAAAGTATGTTAAGGAAATATTTAAGTTTGGAATGGAAGACTCTAAACTGGTATGTACTCCTATGGTTATTGGTTGCAAGCTGAGTAAGAATGAATAATCTCCTAAGGTTGATCAGAGCAAGGATAGATCAGTGATTGGAGGACTACTGTATCTAACTATACTACTAGAACAAATATCATCCATGTAGTTTGTCTTGTGGCTAGATTACAAGAAGATCCTAGAGAGTCACATGTGGCAGCAGTAAAAATAATATTTAGATACTTGAAAGCTACTCTAGAACATGGTTTAAGGTATCCAAAGTATATTGACTTCTCTCTACGTGCTTATACAGAAGCAGTTTTGGTAGCTTGTGTGGATGATAGGTGAAGTACGAGTGGTGGTGCTTTCTTTCTTGGAAGCATGTTGGTTTCTTGCATATAAGTAAGAAGCAATATTTAATGTCATTATCTACTACAGAGGAAAAATACATTGTTATAGCATCATGTTGCACACAGGTGTTTTGGATGAAGCAAACCTTGAAGGATATCAGAGTATCATATGATGAACCAATTCCTATCTTATGTGACAATATAAGTTCTATGAATATTTTAAATAGTATGGTAATGCATTCAAGGACAAAGCATATCTCAATCTAGTATCACTTTTTGAGATAAAAGTTTGTAGAGAATGAGGTGAAGTTGGAGTATGTGTCCACTAAGGATCAAGTCATAGATATCTTCATTAAAGCTCTTCCTAAGGATAATTTTGAGTATCTCAAGGAGAAATTAGGGGTTATTTTGCCTCTTTCTTTAAACTAGACACATAAGATTATGCATCAGTCTAGTGGATTTCAAGATTCTTTCCTTATTCTGGACTAATATTGGTGGCTAGCTCTCAAGAGAAGTATGTAGTTCCATTTTTGGTTGTTGTATTCAAGGAGATTAAGTGTTGTTATTGTGTTCTCATTGTGTTGGTGTTGTCAAAGGAAGTGGTTGCAAAGAACTTGTCCCTTATAGGTGTTGCTCTTGAGGTAGAGAAAGTGTATGTGATTGTTGTCAAAGGGGAAGCAAAGAAAATAATAAATATGTTGTTCTTTTCCATTGATGTCAAAGGGGGAGAGAGAGTTAACTAAATAAAATATGAAGAAAGAGGAGAGAAGTCCTATAAAAGATAAATTATTGTCTAGAAATTATATCTATGTTTGTGTAAGGGGGAGTAGTGTGCACTAATGTGCAATGTATATGTTTTTGATTAGGGTTACTGGTTGTTGTTGATGATTTTTCACATCACGTGTTGCCATCAAAGAAAAAGGGGGCCAGTTTTAGAAGTTTTTGTTTTTTAACAAAACTTCTACTATACCATGATCCAACACACCAACTCTTGAATAAAACACCTATATACAATTCTCACAAACATATCCTAATCTTACAAGTAGATCTTCAACCTAGAAGAAATGTGTAGAAAAACTAGAACACAACGTTGTTACCCAGAATACCACTAAAACATGTTGTTTCCTCTTTTTATCAAATTTTATCAAAAGCACTTGGAAACCAAGCACTAGAGACACATAATCATCATCTTTAGAACTTCCAAAAATATAGGAAGAAGCTACACTAGAGCTTGACACCAGTAGCCTTACTAATGGCAACATAATGCAGCTAATTAGAACATCAATTGCACTTTTGTAACCATCTCACTCAACTACAAACATCAATGACAACATAGGCTTGTTGACATCAATGAAAACACCAAATTCTCATACTTGCAACATATTTATCTATAATGGATGAAAATAAATGTACATAATATATAATTTTTTATGGTAAAAGTGTGCATCCTACATATATTTTTTATTTAGCTCTTGATTATGTGGCCATGTTGATTCCACATGTATGTAATTTGTAAAGAAATAGTAAATATATTACATGTAAATATTTTTTCCTTGTATGAATAGTAATACTAAAACTAATATTTTATGATGCATAGGTAGATGTTGGACCTTCAACATCAAAACCTGGCAGTGGTCGTGGTTCTACAAGTTTCACTGAGGTATTTTTTACTATTTTTAATCATTATGTTTATGTTAGGTATTATAGAATCATAAATTATCACCCTTAAAAAATTCAGCTTATGTTTGGTCCCCCCTTAATTTATTGGACCTAATAGGGTATTTAATTTCCTAAATTATGCATCCTATGGCCCATTTTTGACAATTTCTAAGGAATCATAATTAGGAATCAATTGCATTTAACTAATACATTTCCCTCGACTCTAACTATCAAAGAAAATAGGTCCAAGACACTTACGCCTTGGGTGTGAGTGTCCTATATTCCCTCCAAATTCAAATATGTTAGTTCAAGTGGCAATTTAATATTTGAATTTCAAGTGTCCAAAATCAACTATCAGGATTTAATTTTTAGGAAATTCAATAAATGGCTATAAATACCTAGTTATTGTATCATTTGAATATCAAATAGTAAGAGGTGAAAATTAAGAGCAATTACTATCATCAAGAGCAATTCAAGATAAATATTGTTAGAGATTTGTTACAAAAATTTAATATCCTAACATCATGTTAAATCTTATGTGAGTTTATGTGTATTCATGTTGTCATTGTTTTCTGCAGGCTCACTTTTGTCGGTATCCAAGCAATTCAAGAATTCAAGCAATCAAGAAAAGAAAGATCCAAGACCTTCAAGTGATGTGTATGACTTAATTCCTTCAAGGAAGCGGGTATGTGCAAGATCATCATGGAAAAAATAGGCCCTTAAGTGGCAAAAAATTCAGAAAAATCAGAGTTAGGAAACTTGACATAAAAATTTGAATAAGTTATCTATATTATTTCAAAAATATGTAAGAATAGAATCTATAGAAAATTGAATGTAGTTTCTAAACTACTAGGTTTATTTTTATTTTTTAAATCTATTTGGTGAAAATTTGAAATTTCAATGTAGTAGTACTTAAATTTCAGGAAAAAATAAGAAGTATCGACCACCCTATAACCACAATAAAATGATAATAATTTTTATAAGATTTTAGATATAAGTAGAGGACTCATGTCTCAATGTGATGCATTATTTTTGTAATTTTTTTCCAAGTAAATAATTAATTATAATTTTTTCATTACAAATTTTTTAAAATATAAAAACTTGTATGTTTGACCACCTTAGCTTGGTTGAAACTTCATGAAATTCAATTTAATTTTTTTAATCCTATCGTATGCAAGCATAGAATGTGATGCATATTTCAGATTCAAAAAATGTGATACCGTTTGAAAGCCATAGATGTTTTTCAATTAGCCTATCAATCAGGACTTTTGTCATAATTCAAATAGAAAATGAATAATAATAATTTATTAAATTCAAAGTAAAGCATTATTTATATATTGGTGGAAAGTTGAGAATCTCCTTTAAAAACCCTTTTTGCTTCATCAATTTTGGGTAAAAAAAAAGTCACCATCCACATACCCTACACATACCCATCATATCGCCACTTTTTGGCCCATCATGATCCTGCACATACCCAAGCCATTTAAGGGTGGTGAGTTGTAGTACATTGTGATTTTATACTTTGTTCCTTTCAATTATCCATTTATCATTGATATTGCCAATGTAGAAGTGGAAACACTTACATGGGGTTTGATTGAGGAAAGCCCCTAAATGGCCCAACATTTCTTCTCTTAGTGAATGTGAAAATCTTAGGTTTGAATATGATTGAAAAGGAGTTCAAAGATAAATTACTTTTTGTTGCATTTTAAGACCAACATCTTGTCAAGTTATAGAAGCTCAGTTATAGAAATATCTGGCAGTGTTTTGATAGGTTTGAAGGTAGAAATCCAAAGCTCATATCTGACATCAGAGGACCCTAAAAAATAGATCTAGAAAATAATACAAGGAAACTCATTCCTTGGGAATTTGTGTCCTCCATTTTCTATCCTTGATTTAAATCACAAGTGCACAGTGTCTTGCTCTACACATTTTTGTTGTCTGAATTTTCTTGTGAAGTTTTGTACCTTCTATATTTACATCATAATAGTAAATTGCACTATTATCCTAGTCAGATCATTGCATTTCATCATTATGGCATTCCCAGATTTGGTTAAGGGCTAGTTGAGTCACTTATGAGGATGTAATTCAATCTCATACCTTGTCCAAATCCATTAAATCCTCATTCCATCCTTGCATTTTCAATCCATCAAACCCTCATTACCATTCAAATCTCTATTAAATGAATGACACATTTAAAAAATGTGCATAAAACTTAGGGTCAAATCTTAGGGTTTTCCTTTCACTATGTTTCATTTTGGTGAACCTGACCTATTAGCAGTCTATACCTTTTGTTGGTGCCTAAAATTTCATGCAAAATTTAGGTTCCCATGTTCAAAAATTTGATTTTAACACTCAGAAGTACAGTTGAAAAATCTTCTCAAATGGCTCACTTTGAAAAATCACAAAATAAAGTCAGTGCAATTTCATGCAAAATCACTTTGGAAACATGTTCATCTATGATATGTGAGTATCTCCACCAATTTTCAACTTCATACAATCAATTTTGATAGGGATTCAAAAGGCCAAGTTGAAGGGTTTTGCAAATGTTTGATGTCTACACAAAGTAAAATTTGTTAAAGTGGCCAACTTTGGAGGATAATATTAAGCAATTGGAAGATTGTAAAGACAAACCAATTAGTGCTTCATATTCTCCCCACCAAGATCTACCTTCATGCCAATTTTCAGGGCCTCAGGACATCATTTGATATTTTTTCAAAATCAATTCCAAATGGATTTTACCTAGTTTGAACATTACTTATCTAGGACAGTAGCAAAAGGGTCAACATTGATGCTTGATACTTGGCGAAGAGAATAAAATGATGAAAAAGCCTCTTGCACACATGCTCACCATTTCTAAATGAGCTAATATCCAAAGTTATAGCCTCCAAGAATTAGGTTTGATATTTTTTCAAAAGGGCAAGTGGAGCCTAGTTTCAATTAAGCTTGACAGTGGTAATTTTTTAGAAATGAATAAGTGAGCAACTTTGGGCATTAATAGTTTTTGATTCTAACAAATTCATGCCAAACCATTCTGTAAGCACACTCCCCTACCATCAAATAACATACTAGTGAATTTTTGTGGCTATGGAAGAACGTCTGACCATTTTTACAAAACAATTTTGGAAGCTACTTGAAATATTTCAGTCATTGTGCAAAAGTTTCAGAAATCAAAATTTGATAACTATCCACTTCAATACGCACTTAACTTTCTGACGGAGTAACTATAAGAGATATAAGGTTTACACAATTGATATGTCTTGAGGATGACTTCAAATATAAATGACAGAGAACTATTCTTTGCCGATTAGAGAAGGGAGATCAACATTCATTATTCCAATAACAATGGGTATCCAGATTCTTGTCATGTATAAGGACACCTTGTATTATGTGTTTGAAAAATGAATAAAGCCTAAATAAAATAAAGAAATAGAGGGTAGTGTGGATGGCAGTCCTATAGTCAAGAAGTTATCAACAAAGAACAAGATATATACATATAACGTTGAGTTTGGAAGTCATGTAGGAATATACCAAATAAATTGGAAGCTCTTGTAAGGGACTAGAATGGACACAACATCATTAAATTTCAAGAAATATTTTGGAAAGATAGCAAACCTGAGACAATTGTTCATAGTGTCCTAATAGATGGATTTGGTGAATTTGGAGAACTATCAATAAGAGAGCAAACAAGTGAATGTTTTGAAATATAAACAGGAGAATATTTAAAATAATTTTTCTTATATGTCCCACCCTACTCAAGCTTTAGAGGATAAAATTACGAATTCAAGACTAGAGAAAAGGATCAAATGAAGAACTTACAACTCTTCAAGAATATTCTCAATATGCTATGGTCAAAACTGTGAACATGAGGGCAAAAAACCACCATTGTTGAGTTTTTCTAAACACAACATGGGACCCAGGTGTGAAATGTATGTACATACCATTTTAGATAGATCGAATGTTCTAATAGGTCATCCTTCAATGAACATTACTTTCAAAGAAAGATGCATATGAACTCATTTAGAAGGATTACAGAGGAATTCCAACACCTTATTCAAGGCCCCCAACAACAGGGTGCCTTTTGGGTATTACTCACAGCCATATGCCTTAGGCATAAATTTCGCAAGGAGATCTTAGACCCAAAGGACGTGAATAAGCAGGCCAAGCCTAACAACATTTTAATTGGTCACGAAAGTGAATGAATTTTTGAGATTAATATGAGAAAATCATTTCTCGGTAATACAGACAAATGAGAAACATGATTCTAAGGAAGCTAGATTTGGAGAAGGAACAACTATATGCTCGACCCAAGTTAGAATTGAGAATGCTCATGATTCATCATATGGATAAAAGAGTTTGATATTCTTAATACAAGATAACAAGGAAGACTCAATGTTGCACATTGATATCACTGTTGAGATCATCAGCAAGGTGCTTCATAATTATCAATACCAGATGAAATTTTTAAGAGCTTTTATAAGAAGGAACTACCGATTTACATGATAGCCATTCAATAGTCAAAAGGAGGATGAAATCTCAATATCTCTATTTGAAATTAGCAAGGATGAGACTTGGGTTTGATATATGATAATGATATCGTGTGATCTGCAAACAAGAAAGCGTGGAGAAAAAAAATGCTAAAATCCTAAAAGGCCATGCCAAGGAGATATTGAACGAGCACGAGCACTGCTAAAAGGTTTGTTTTAGAGAAAATATAATGTAGGCCATGCATTTATATAGGCTATCTTAGGTGAAAAATAATAAACAAAGCAATTTTTCCATAGTTACACCGAAAGAAGTATCCATTGAATTGTTAAACAACATTGAGGTTCTTCAGTTTGAGCGGGATGAATTGGAGTTGGCCCATCAAACTTTTACGAAGGCATTAGGGAATGGCATTTAGGTTGAATTCGTAAGTAAAATCCCAAATATCGATTCTATAGTTTTTCTTTGTGCACTTTAAGGATATAAAATTCTTCCATCAATTTGAAGAAGAGGGTGTTTCCTTGAGTTACCATGGGATAGTCACAACACCATTTAATCTTGCAAGGTTGTTTGAACAGCTACATGGTACTGAAGAGGCAGATTTTTTTAAGTTTCCTGATTATGTAGATGCATATCTATATCTCATAGCCACGACTCAAGCCCGAAATAAGATCCAACTAAGCCTAGAATTGATTAGGGATGGAGGATGGATTTCCTCATTGTCACATGGAAACCCTAAAATGTTGCAACGAATGAACACAAGAAAGAGGAAGACGTTGTTTACCATTTGGAAATGTCATTAGAGGATTTTATAATGGTAACACATCGAGTAGAGGATATGGTGGTATATGTGTGAACCAAATGCCTATGATAGACCGATGGAGGCGGTGGAACCAAATATCAAATTGTGAATGTCATCAAGAATTTTTGTAAAAGCGGAAACCCTAAATGCATCAGCGAGAGCAAGGTGATCAGAGTGAGTTTTTTAAATCATACCGAGTGTGTTTGTCATGCCAATGGAAAACTTCATCGGGAGACATATACTATCGGGATAGAAAAATAAAGTCTTTTCGATGATGCATGTCAAGCCGAAAGTTTGAAGGTGAATAAAAATAATTAAAATGAATGCTATCGGTACAATATAAAGAAATATTTAAATGTGAAATTGCGGAAGTAATAAGGCGAAGATTTATTGAATAAAGGTAAAGATGGAGGGATATATTTTTTTCATAAAGTAAAATATTTTCATCAAAATATGAAACATTTTAACCAAGGCTGTTAGAAGTGGGTGATTTTTACTGATGGAATATTTTAAATATGGTATGGGTAAAAGAGATGTGAAAATTTGAATGAATGATAATAAATCAAAATTAATTTTCATGTGGAAAATAGAGTTAAAAGGGGATAACTATTTTTACCCGAAGAATGCATTAAAGATACATATTTGTAACAAATGGAGTGAAAAGTTCCAACAAAGGAAGATTACTATTTGAATTAAATTTCACAAAGATGATGAAGATTAAAATATTTAATTTTCCAAAGGCAATTACTTAAATATTTTGTTGAAGAAGGGTATGTGTAGGATCATGATGGGCCAAAAAGTGGCAATATGATGGGTATTTGTAGGGTATGTGGTTGATGACTTTTTTTAACCCAAAATTGATGAAACAAAAGGGATTTTAAAGGAGATTCTTAGATTTCTACCAATATAAATTATTCTTTACTTTGAATTTAATAAATAATTATTATTCTTTTCTATTTGAATCACAACTAAAGTCTTGATTGATAGGCTAATTGAAAAATATCTACAACTTTCAAACGGTATCACATTTTGGGAATCCAAAACATGTATCACATTTTATGCTTCACATACTATAGGATTTAAAAAAAAAAATTGATTTTCATGAAGTTTTGACCAAGTTAAGGTGGTCAAAGATATGAGTTTTTATATTTTTTTAAAATTTGTAATAAAAAATCATAATTAATTATTTACTTGGAAAAAAATTACAAAAAATATGCATCGATCCACATGAGTCCTCTACTTATGTCTAAAATATTATAAAAAATATTATCATTTTATTGTGGTTAGGGTCAAACAAACACCTACTTCTTATTTTTTCCCTGAAATTTAAGTACTACTGCATTGAAATTTCAAATTTTCACCAAATAGATTTTAAAAAAAACCTAGTAGTTTAGAAACTACATTCAATTAGCTACAGATTTTATTCTTACATACTTTTGAAATAATATAGATAACTTATTCAAATTTTTACTTCAAGTTGCCTAACTCTGATTTTTCTAAATTTTTTGCCACTTAAAGGCCTATTTTTTTCATGATGATCCTGCACATACCCAGAAAGAAGGATGCTGAAGTGCTGCAATGAAAGAGATATGAAGGGTCATAACCCTAGAAGATGTAATGTATATATTCTAGATGAGATCACATGAAGAAATAATAAGAATTAGATATAAGTAGTAGGTTAGGAAATCATCAGTAGTTGGATAGGTTGAATAGTTGTCAAAATAGAACATTATGCTATGTATTGCAAAAATATTTTGAAGTAATATAATGGAAAAGAAGGGTTAATCTGGTGATCCAATTTTCGTGTCAATTGTTTGTTGAATTAATTGAAAATATTATCAAGTTGTCTCCAAGGTTGACATTTCCTTATTGTTTAAATTGATGTATCAAGGATATTTTCAATTTATCATGAAACATTTGTTGTTCATGTGTGGTTCAGTTAATTGGCTCCTTCAAGGAAGGATTAAATTATTTTAATTAATCACAGTAATCTAGAGAAGGTCACTTGGATCGATAAGAACTTGATAATTGCATTCTTGCACATTTATACAAGGTATAAACAGTCACAAGTGTCAAGCAATTCGAATTATAACCATTAATTAAGTCACATATCTTTCAACTCTTGAATCCATTAGCCCAACATAAAATAGGCACTGGTCACATCAATTCCATTTTAGAATTTCATAAAATCTTATTCAAAACATTCACATTTCAAATTCAATACTAGGAGTAGTAGTAGTTAGCAAGCTTTCATCTATTACACTTTATGCCACTGTGATAGATCCACAAATTTAGCTGAGGGATACAATTCTAAATCTTCTTTAGTTGTCAAGGTCTACCCACCTAGGTTTAGCAGAGCTTGAAGTGTAAGGAGTCATCAACCATATTGGTTAACTTTTTTCATTGGTTCAAAAACATTGCAAAGTTTGATCATATAGTTTGGCATCCTCTTAGGACCTGTAACCTACATTTTTGAGATCCAATAGATTGGTGACTCTGCTGGGGATTATTTCAGTTATATCTAGTTAGAGACCATTATAAAGAGTCATTGAAAAGAGATTCATAATTGAAAATTTTGAGGAAAAGTGATTCCACTGGGGGTAAAATCAAGAATAATTTCATTTTCTCACTTTTAAGAAAGTGAGTAGTGACTTTGGAAAAAACTTGATGAAGAATGCATAGACAATTTGGAACATAATTTTTTTTTGAAAGGCAACAATTAATAAGAAAGTGTAAAGAATTAAACAAACAACTGCTACAATTGGGAGTTAAATGTGTTCCAAATGCATCACAAAATATACCATTTTATAATAAGAATGAATATACAAATACAAGCAGGCATTGGACCCTACAAATGCCACATAATATAATTGGAAATTTTGGCAATGGAGGTAATGCATATCATGTACAACAGAACATTTCTTCACCACAATCATAAAAAAAAAATGCTTATCCTGTCCCTCCTGGTCAAAGACTAGTAAGCTACCAAAATTATTAGTACAATTAGTAGCCTGAATATTACCCATATCAATACTAAACTCCATATCAAAATATGCAACACAATTTCTTCGCTCTTGGAAACATCAATCAAAACCTATAGCAAAATGTATACCAAAATCAACAGTTTAAGGAGGATGAATATGTAGAGGGTCTCTCCTACATAACAGATTGTAATTGTGAGCAATCCATTGAAAATTCACATTTTGATGATGATTATGTGGATTTGTAATCAAGTGATTCTTGTAGCTCTTATGGAGATCAGGAGGAAGAAGCAATGGAAAATGTGATAGAAGAAGAAAATTCATTTGAAAATGAACAAGTAACACTCCTAGTTGTAGTTGAGTACCATGAAGATACATTTGATGAAGAAGAGGTTTGTACACTTGAAAATGGATTTCATTTTTTTTCAAATCCATTGTATGATGAAAAGACAAAAGAAGATCAAATGAAATTTTTCCAAGGTATGCTAGAATAGGAATTTCATGTGTATTCAAATCCACTCTATGAGGAGGATGAAGCATTTTTAGATAATCAAGACATTGCATCAGCTTGTGGAGTAAGTGACTGTGCTGATAATACATCTGATTTGATGTTTCTTGGTGATCTTGGGTGTTGTTGTGATGATGAGAAGAACAAAGAATACAATAGCAATATGGTGGATGACGAAGCATGCTCACTCAACAAAAAACAAATTTTAGATTTGTTGACAATGGAATATCAAAAATATGTGCATAAGGATACTGCTGAAATTTCATCCCCAACATACATTTGCTTTGACAATGAAAGTAATTTGTGTGACAATTATGGGGGAACCCCTACAGCTAATCAGGATTCTATGTTTTCCTATGTTCAAAAGGGAATACATAATTCAAAATCAGAGATCTTTGAGAATGATTTGAATATCAAGGATGTTGAATACTCAACATTGGTTAATTCAACTGTGCATAATGATGATTGTATGGATCAAAAATTTGAAATTAATTACATAAAAGAAATGGGAAGTGTTTTGGGTATGAGTATCTCAGGAGATGCTAGTATGACAAGTTTCTTGGGTCCATGCAAAAATCAATTAGATGGTGGAATAAGAAACATAGATGAGTCTAAAGGTTTTCCTTTTCATACACTTGGAACTCTGATTTTCAGTTTGCATCAATGGTTGTGTGATAGTTCCAAATTTTCTATGTAGCCTTATGATGAAAAGAATAATGAATATTCTCCTTGTTTAGATCAGCCAGGACATCATTTCATGGCTCATAATAATGATCAAAATGAGGAAGGAAGTAGCATTTAAAATGATTTTTTTATGACAACAGATATGGAAAAAAGGATTACATGAGTATTTTCAAGTGTCCAAAGTTTGTTGAGCTTGAACTAGAATAAGATTTATGATAGAGGGAAGCATAGAATTTTCTTTTTTGGTGGCCTTGTGCCATCACTTGTGGTATGATATTTCAATCATATGAATCACGAACAAAGGTGACATTTTTAACTCTATGTCCCAAGCAACAAATGCTTGTGGTTTGTAGAAGAATATACCAAATTTAGAATTTGGGGAGATCTCGAACGAGAAGTCATAGACAAGGACCCATCTCATCTCCTATACCAAGATAATAGACCAGAAATGAATTTACCAATGGATGAAAGATGCAAAGGTTTGCAAATGATGCTCGCAATGGGCTATGACAAAAACTAGAGACTTGGGAAAAATGACAATTTGGGCTTCTAATACCCCATCATTCTAGAGACGCAAATGAGAAATATTGGCCTTGGATGTACCCCCTGAGTATAACCATACGTGGCTGAAGTCCTCTAGTTAGAAAGTTCAATAATCCTCCTTAGCAATCAGCAGCCGAACTTTGCTTACCTGTATCTATAGGTCAAGTCATAGAAAACTTCACATTTGCCATAATTGATGTCTATAGTAGTAGTGATGATGGGGACCCCATAACCAACCTACCCATGCTCTTTGAGGATGCCGCCTTTCTCATGATTAGCACTCTAGATCCTATGAGTCTGAAAATCAAAATCATGAAATACATCTAGTCTACCCACAACTCATCGATTATGACCAACGAGGACCACCAATTCTTGACACATTCAAAAATGATGAGGCACTCTCAGAATTCATGGGACTACAAGATAATATTCCATGTGGGGATCACAAAGTAGGGTTCATCATTGAGCTATATACACATGCATACTATGGGGAAATAATTGAATCCCTCACTCGCAAAAGTGAAAAACTAAGAATAATCTCTAGGTCCTTGAGTGAAAACCACACCGTGGCACTCTCTGACCCAAAAAAAGTAAAAATAAAGGGTGCATCCAACCGTGAAAACCTCTCTAAGGTTCTTTAGGATGGGGGATTCAATCTTCCTTTCAGAGCTCTTCATTAGGAAAAATCAACAATCCTAGCAAAAAAATGCAATCCAGTTAATCTAGGAATAGAGGAGACCCCGCACATCACATTCTATGCAGAGTCATTACTATCAAAAGAACAAGAGCTCCTAGCAGCCTTCTTAAGAGAAAGACAAGTTAATTTTTCATGGAGCAATGCTGACATGCCAGGGCTTGATCCAAAAATTGTGGTTCATCACCTAGCAGTATACTCTAAAGCAAAGCCTGTTAACAAAAGCTCAGGAAAATGCACCCTAATATCTCCTTTCTAGTCAAAATGGAATTGAAGAAGCTATTGGATGCAAGATTCATTCAACCAATAGACTATCCAAAATGGGTGTCAAACCTGGTTCCTATCTCAAAACCCAAAGGGCGCATCAAAATCTGCATAGATTTTAGGGACTTAAACAAAGCATGTCCAAAAGATGATTTCCCATTTCCCAACATTGACATGATCGTAGACATGACAACGAGACACGAAATGCTTTCCCTGATGGATGGTTTCTTGGGATACAACTAGATAATGATTGCTAAAGAAGACCAACACAAAACAAACTTCACTTGTCCATGGGGGACTTACTGCTGGAATATGATGCCATTTGGTTTGAAGAATGCAAGAGCAACATACCAAAGAGCCATGATGTTAATATTCCATGAAATGATCCATAAAATAGTCGCATATTATGTCAATGACATACTAGAAAAATCTAGAAAGAGGAAGGATCACATAGCTAACTTAAGTGCCATTTTTGATAGGTTGGAGGAATTCAAGGCTCGATTAAATCCAAAGAAGTGTTTTTTTGATGTACAGTTAGGAAAATTGCTAGGATACATAGTGTCAATGAGAGGTATTGAGGTAGATCCTACCAAGGTAAAATCAATTCTTGAGATGGAGGAACCCAAAAAATTGAAATAGTTGAGAGGCCTCCAAGGTAGGCTTTAGTCCATCAGAAGGTTCATAGCATAGTTGGAAAATAAACATAATCCATACTCTCACCTACTTCATAAGGGAGTAGCATACAAGTGGGATGAAAACTATGAGGAAGCCTTCAATAAGATCAAAGAATATTTGCTTACACCACCGGTCCTCATGCAACCGATCCCAAGAAATCCATTAATTCTCTGTGTCAGCAACAACAACAACCCTTGGTGCTCTTCTAGCTAAACACGACGAAAATGGGATAGAAAGGGCCATATATTACATCAGCCGCACAATGGTTGGGCATGAGTTAAATTACTCATTCATTGAGAAAGCATGTCTAGCAATAGTGTTTGCATCATAAAAATTCAGACACTACATGTTGGCACACAAAGTCAAACTCATCACCAAAATTAATCCCCTCAAGTACTTACTATCAAAGGTTAATGCTCACTGGAAGGATGGCTAAATGGGTCATGATATTATCAGTGTATGACATTGAATATGTGGAACGAAAAGCAATCAAAGGTCAAGTAATCACAAATCAACTTACGGAAGCACCAATCTATTCAAAGAATCCACTCATCTCAAAGTTTCCAGATGAATCCATCTTCAATCTCAACATAGCCGACCACTAGAAACTCTACTTTGATGGCTCATACATGCAACATAGATTAGGAGCCGATGTCTTCTTTATCACCCACAGGGGGATTGTATACCTAGATCATATAAATTGGCATTCTCATGCACCAACAACATTGCAGAATATGGGGATTTAACCATAGGTCTTAGAATAGCAGTTCAATGACACATCATGGCCCTCAAAGTATATGAAGACTCCCAGCTGATAATAAACCAAGTGAACGGTGAGTACCAAACTAAGGATGATAAGCTCACTCCATACAAGAAACTGGGGGAGACTCTCAAGGAATCCTTTATCAAGATCACATTTGAGAAAATTCCTAGAGCAAACAACATAGCAACAGATGTCATGGCAATGATTGGATCCCTATTGGACATCCCTCACAATGTGCCAAAATATGAATTTTTGGTAGAGCAACTTCTCATGCCTGCATTCAAGGTACCAGAGTCTGAATTTGTGTGTGAAATCATTGATATTGGTGATCCTTGGTACCATGATATTTACACCTACCTACGAATAGGAGTCCTCCCTGCCGACCTACCTTCCACCTTAAAAAAAACCTTTATCAAAAAAATCATCCTGGTTTGTCATCCTAGAAAATACCCTTTATTGTAGGAGCATAGAAGGAACCCTACTACACTGTTTAAACATTGAGGAGGCATTGACCGCTTTAATTGAGGTGCATAAAAACATCTATGGTGCAAACTCGAGTGAAATGACCCTAGCCAAGAAATTGTTGAGGTTGGGGTATTATTGGCCTACAATGGAAAGAGAAGCAAATGACTACGTCAAAAGGTGCGTACAATGTCAGCAGCATGGGGACCTCATCCATGCTCCAACTCAAGAACTTCATCCGATCATCACACCATGGCCCTTTTCACAGTGGGCACTCAACCTCATTGGAAAAATCACTCCCACCTCATCTAATGGCCATAAGTTCATCAAAACCGCCACTGAGTACTTTACCAAGTGGGTGGAAGCCATCCCATGACATACATCACTAGAAAGTAGATATCAAAGTTCATCTTGAACTACTTAATATGTTGATACAGTGTTCCCCAAACTATTATCTCAAATAATGGGACACCCTTCAAGAATCAGGATGTTTGTGACCTTTGCAAAAAACTCAAAATCCAACATCAATTTTCCACCCCATATTATCCCCAAGGCAATGGCCAAGCAGAAGTCACCAATAAAACCATTTTGAAAATCCTCAAGAAAATAGTCAATGACGTAGGTCATGACTGGCATCTGCAGCTCAATATCACCCTTTGGGCCTACCAAGCTAGCATCTACACACCCACCGATGCCACCCCCTCCACCCTAGTCTACGGATCAGAGGCAGTATTACCCATTGAGATCGAGCTCCCTTCATTAAGAATATCATTGCAAAACATCATAACATATGAGGAATATCAAGTATCAAGACTGAATGAGCTGGAGCTACTAGATGAGTGGCGTATAGACACTTTAAATCATTTGCAAGTCTATCAGAACAGACTCAAGAGGAGTTACAATAAGAAAATCAGAAGCAGGACTTTCCAAGTCAGAGAACTGGTGCTAAAGGAGAATCAGAAGAATGTCCCAAATCCAAATAGCAATGGAAAATTTGAACCCAAGTGGTTGGTACCATTTGTTATCATAGCAAGCTATAAGTCAGGGGAATACCAGTTATCAACACCCGAAGGCGAGCGTCTGGAGGAGCCCATGAATAGCTCTCATCTCAAAAAGTTTTATTCCTAATATTTCAAGGTATAGAACCAAAAAATACAAAAAAAATAAATTAGAAAATGTCCTGAAAAAAATGGTCACCCTAACAAAAACCTAGCAAACATGTGTCTTGGTGACAACAAAAAAATCAAAAAAGAAAAAAATCCAAAAAAATCTGAGAAAAGAATAAAAAATAGTAAATAAAAAATCATCCTCTAGTGAAAACCACTTCGGTGGCACTTTGGGCAAGTACCTTGGTAAAAACCTGGCAAACAGGTGCCTTGTGTAAATAAGCACTTTCCATCCACTAGGATCTTTATGGCTTGTTCTGCATCATCCATCCATTATGTTTCCATCATCCATCGCATTTAGATCTCCATCCATCACCCATCCATTTGACATCTGCATCATAGCTTGGTCATGTGTTTTTATCATGATCCCTCCTAGTACTACTCAACCCATCCTCAAGGTCAGTTTTTCCTACCTTTATCAGAGTAGTCTATTGCATCACACTGGGGGCATGTTCTCATTGGATCAGATTCATGTATATTCTTGAAGTCCTAAAATTAGAAAATCCAAAAATATCAGGAAAATCAAAAAATCCAAAAACATTCATAAAACCAAGGAAAACTTCAAAAAGCATCCAAATCGTATCAAAATTCAAAATTAGGTAAAAAATTTAGTCAAAAAGTCAAAAAATTGAGTTGTCTTGTTGAACTACAAGTCTTTGAGCCTTGAACGTAGGAAAGGTTGATCTATGATAATCCCCCAAGACACTTAGATCAGTCCTTTAGGAGTCAGTCATAATAAACTGACATTTCATCATGTATATCTTCATCTATAAATTGGTCAAGTCATTAGTCGAACTACGTGGTCTTTACATGTATAATGTAGGCAAGGCTAGAATCTGTTGATCAGCCCATGAGGCCCCTAGGATAGGTCCTTAGACTAGTCTCTTGGTCAAAATCTCAGAAAACCCCAAAATATTGAAAATTTTGAAAAAGCAAAACATTTTAAAAAATTGTAGAAAACACCAATAAACAGCCTCAAAACATTTCAAAAACTCCAAAAACATCCAAATATTTGAAAAAATCCATCCATCCCATTTCGCTTTTACCCGCATTAAACATCACTCATAATAAATGATCGTCATCCTCAACCTTTGGTAAAACAATCAGAAATAAGTCTGGCAGTTCAAAAGTGAAAATTCAAATGTCAAAAGTCTCAAGTTTAGGTCAATATGTAAACAAGTTGTTCAACTCTTTGTGTCAATAGCCTATCATCCAATCAGTCCCAAATCAATCATCTGATAACATCATGTCCTAGGATGTATCCTTCCTACAATGGGAATTATTTATCAGAAAGAACACTTTGGATAAATGAAATGACGTGCCGCCATCCACTAACATGTCCTAGGATGTATCGTTCCTACAATGGGCATTATCTTTTGGCAATAGTTTCGGTTCTTATCCTTCACAAACACATTTCCTTTTGATTAGTAGTATTGAAGAACATTAGCTTGTTTGTTTACTTTATCTTTGTCTTTTGATTTATCTCTTTGTGTTCATTCCAATAACCTCTTGATGATATCCAAACAAAAGGATTTAGAGAGATAGGAATGGGGCAATGATCATTATCTTTTTATCTGTTTTGCTTGTTGGATGTTCTTGTAATATAACCTCGATCATGTGTGCTTTGTTTGGGCATAGGGAGGATGTTTTAGGTGTCTTGTTGACCACATAGGAAGGCTTGATTTTCTATGTTTTGGTTTGATATGTTTGAAATATCTGAATGACATTTTAAATGGCCTTTCGTATGTCAAGTGTGAATAGGAGTACTCTTATCTAATTGTTGAGTCAAAGTCCATCACACTAAGTGCAACACCATCCTAGTTCTTTATACCTTCATGTATCGTGCTTATGCATGTTATCAAACATAAGGTAAGTGGCCCTTTTAAAATCCCAATTCTTGATAAGAAAATCATCCATTTCTCATCATCTCTCATAAAGTTGGCTTGTTGGATCCTCTTGTCATCATCTCATTTCTCATTTCTTCTTTTCTGCACTAACATCATGTTAGGATAGTTAATCATCATTGCCAATGCATCCATCCTACATCCAAAAACCATCAAAATTCTGCACATCATCTCACATGAATGTTCATCATCATAATATAGATCTTTTACTCTAAGCATCTCATAAAATCATACATTTTTATAAAACATCCTTTGCATAATCATATAGGCATCATCACATCATTCATCTCACATGCAGTCCATCACCACTTTAAGTTGTTTAGGATAATATAGATTGGTTATTCTAAGCATCTTAAAACCATATCATTTGCATCATTATCACAACCATCCATATGTCCATCTTGAACCTCTTTATTGCGAGATCAACCCTCAAATCGAATCTTTTATCTCGATATCTCGAGGGGGAAATGTACTAGTGTACTTCTTTCTACTAGGGCATCTAAAAAAATCATTTTTTTTTTAATTTTGATCGCGGTAAGTTTATTCTTTGAACCAATACAACAAGCACATTTTTTCAAAGAGGGGAAAAATGTAGACATGAAAAATTAGCATCATGCATTTAATTAGGTCATATTCATCCATTCATCAAATAAATCTAGTTCATTAAATTCAATCTCTAAAGTCCTCCATTTAAATTAAATAAATTCATCTTTAGTACTAACATCACCCTCTTTGATTAAATAAATCAAATCTTTATTTAATCAAGTCATTATTATTTTCCATCTCCTTTTTTATTTAGTTTAACCCATAAATCTAAATCAAAAGGTCAAATCACCTAACCTCCATTTAAGTTAGCTAAATCATGATTAATGTTAATCTAATGCAAGTCCCATCCTCTAGCTTTTCCCACTTGCAAAAATAAATGATTTAATTAATTTATTAAAAAATTTAATTTTCATCAACATGGCATAATAGAGAATATTCTCTCAAATTTGAATTCAAATCAAGTTGACTTGTCCCTTCCAACATAGTATTTATGAGCTCTTACATGTCTCTTACATGTTTTTTACACAATTCAACTTGGGGTATGAAAAATGAATTAAATTAAAAGTTGACTTGTCCCTTCCAACATAACATTTAGGAGCTCTTACATGTCTCTTACATGTTTTTTACACAAGTCAACTTGGCATTTAATTCATCTTTCATACCCCCTAAACATGTCACTTCATCAAATTCAAATTTCAAACTTGCACATGGATCAAAATGTACTCACCCTTCATCCTCTCACATCTTGACAAGTGGCATCTTGTCATTGGCTCAAGATTAGTCTCACATTCACCCATTTTGCATGTCTCTCCATCATTCTCTCTTATAAATAGAGAGCTCATCCTTTGCATTTGATCATCCACAATCTTAGTATCTTTGTTATACACACATCATCTTGCATCATCAACATATTTGGAGCTTATCAAGGATTGGGAAAGGGCTTCTTTCCACAGAAGCACCAATCCACTATGAGATAGGATTTCCTTCATGTTTTATATGCTTTTAGTTATCTTGTCATTTTTTTTCATTTTGAAGCATGGTGTATTATGTCATAGGGATGTTGAAGGTTTGTTTTGTTTTAAAACACTAATCATGCTAATGTATTGTTTCGAGTTTTAGCCATATGCAGATTTTCACATCCACACTATTCCCACAAGGGGCATACATCCCCAGATGGAGTCGCTGTTGGAGCCTAAAATTTCATGCAAATTTTAGGTTATTTTAGGTTCCCATGTTCAAAAATTTGATTTTAACACTCAGAAGTACAGTTGAAAAATCTTCTCAAATGGCCCACTTCGAAAAATCACAAAATAAAGTTAGTGCAATTTCATGCAAAATCACTTTACAGATGTGTTCATCTATCATATGTGAGTATCTCCATCAATTATCAGCTTTGTATTATCAGTTTTGATAGGGATTCAAAAGGCCAAGTTGGAGGGTTCTGCAAAGGTTTGTTGTCTACACAGTAAAATCTGTTAAAGTGACCAACTTTGGAGGATAATATTAAGCAATTGGAAGATTGTAAAGACAAACCGATTGTTGCTTCAGATTCTCCCCACCAAGATCTACCTTCATGCCAATTTTAAGGGCCTCATGACATCATCTCGTATTTTTCAAAATCAATTCCAAATGGATTTTACCTAGTTTGAACATTACTTTTCCAGGACAATAGCAAAAGGATCAACTTCGATGCTTGATACTTAGTGAAGAAAATAAAATGATGAAAAAGCCTCTTGCACACATGTCCACCATGCCTAAATGAGATAATATCCAAAGTTATAGCCTCCAAGAATTGGGTTTGATATTTTTTCAAAAGGGAAAGTGGAGGGTTTCAATTAAGCTTGATAGTGGTAATTTTTTTAGAAATGAATAAGTGAACAACTTTGGGCATTAATAGTTTTTTATTCTAAAAAATTTATGCCAAACCGTTCTACAAGCACACTCCCCTACCATCAAATAACATACTAGTGAATTTTTGTGGCTCTGGAAGAATGTCTAACCATTTTTCCAAAACAATTTTGGAAGCTACTTGAAATATTTTAGTCACTGTACAAAAGTGTTAGAAATCAATTTTTGATAACTATCCACTTCAAGATGCACTTTAGCTTTCTAATGGAGTAACCATAAGAGATGTAAGGTTTACACAATTGATATGTCTTCAAGATGACTTCAAATATAAATCACGGAGAACTATTCTTTGCTGATTAGAGAAGGGAGATCAACATTTATTATTCCAATAACAGTGGGTATCAAGATTCTTGTCATGTATAAGGAAACCTTGTATTAAGAGTTTGAAAAATGATAAAATCTAAAGAAAATAAAGAAACAGAAGGTAGTGTGGATGACAATACTCTAGTCAAGAAGCTATCAACAAAGAACAAGAGATATACATATAACATTGAGTTTGGAAGTCATGTAGGAATATACCAAATAAATTGGAAGCCCTTGTAAGGGACTAGAATGCACACAACCTCATTAAAGGTCAAGAAGGATTCTAGAAAGACAACAAACCTGAGACAATTGTTCATAGTGCGCTAATAGATGGATTTGGTAAATTTGGAGAACTATCAATTAAAGAGAAAACAAGGGAATGTTTCGAAATATAAACATGAGAATATTTAAAACACATTTTCTTATATGTCCCACCCTACTCAAGCTTTAGAGCATAAAATTATGAATTCAAGACTAGAGAAAATGATTAGATGAAGACCTTACAACTTTTCTAGAGTATTGTCAATATGCTAGGTCAAAGCTGTGAACATGAGGGCAAAAAACCACCATTGTTGAGTGTTTCAAAACACAACATGGGACCCAGGTGTGAAATGTATGTACATACCATTTTGGATAGATAGAATTTTCTAATAGGTCATCATTCAATGAGCATTAATTTCAAAGAAAAATGCATATTAACTCATTTAGAAGGATTATAGAGGAGTTCCAATGCCTTATTCAGGGCCCCCAAGAATAGGCTACCTTTTGGGTATTACTCATAGCCATATGCCTTAGGCATAAATTTCGTAAGGAGATCTTAGACCCAAAGGATGTGAATAAGCAGGCCGAGCCCAGCCACATTTTAATTGGTCATGATAGTGAATGATTTTTTAAGATCAATATGAGAAAATCATTTCTCTGTAATACATAAAAATGAGAAACATAATTCTAAGGAAGCTAGATTTGGAGGAGGAACAACTATATACTCGACCCATGTTAGAATTGAGAATGCTCATGATTCATCATATGGCTAAAAGAGTTTGATATTCTTCATACAAGATAAGAAGGAAGACTCAACACTGCACATTGATATCACTATTGAGATCATCAACAAGGTGCCTCATAATTATCAATACCAGATGAAATTTTTAGGAGCTTTTATAAGAAGGAACTACCAATTTACATGATAGCTGTTCAATAGTCAAAAGGAGGATGAAATCTCAATATCTCTATTCGAAATTAACAAGGATGAGACTCGGGTTTGATATATGATAATGATATCATGTGATCTGGAAACAAGAAAGCGTGGAGAAAAGAATATGCTAAAATCCCAAAAGGCCATGCCAAGGAGATAATGAATGAGCACAAGCACTACTAAAAGGTTTGTTTCAGAGAAAATATATCGTAGGCCATGCATTTATATAGGCGATCTCAGGTTCCAACTAATAAAAAAAGCAATTTGGCCACAGTTACATCGAAAGGAGTATCCATTGAATTGTTAAACAACATTGAGGTTCTTTAGTTTGAGTAGGATGAATTGGAGTTGACCCATCAAAGTTTTATGAAGGAATTAGGGAATGGCATTTGGGTTGAATTCGTCAGTAAAATCTGAAATATCGATTCTACAGTTTTTTTCTGTGTTCTTTAAGGATATAAAATTCTTCCATCGATTTGAAGTAGAGGGTGTTTCACTTGAGTTACCATGGGATACAGTCACGACACCATTTAATCTTGAAAGGCTATTTGAATAACTACATGGTACTGAAGAGGCAGATCTTTTCTGAGTTTCTTGATTATGTAGATGCATGTCTATATCTCATAGCCATGGCTCAAGCTTGAAATAAGATCCAACTAAGCCCATAATTGATTAGGGATGGAGGATGGATTTCCTCATCATCACATGGAAACACTAAATGTTACAGTGAATGAACACAAGAAAGAGGAAGATGTTGTTTACCATTTGGAAATGTCATTAGAGGATTTTATAATATTAACACATCGAGTAGAGGATATAGCAGTATATGTGCGAACCAGATCCCTATGATAGACCCGATGGAGGCAGTGGAACCAAATATCAAATTGTGAATGTCACCAAGAATTTTTGTAAAAGCAGAAACCCTAAATGCATCGACGAGAGCAAGGTGATCAGAGTGATTTTTTTAAATCATACCGAGTGTGTTTTTCATGCCAATGAAAACTTCATCGAGGAGACATATACTATCGAGATAGAAAAATAAAGTCTTTCCAATGATGCATCTCAAGCTGAAAGTTTGAAGGTGATTAAAAATAGTTAAAATGAATGCTATCAGTACAATATAAAGAAATATTTAAATGTGAAATTGCGGGAGTAATAAGGCGAAGATTTATTGAATAAAGGTAAAGATGGAGGGATAGAGTTTTTTCATATAGTAAAATATTTTCATCAAAATATGAAACATTTTAATCAAGGCAGTTAGAAGTGGGTGATTTTTACTGATGGAATATTTTAAATATGGTATGGGTAAAAGAGATGTGAAAATTTAAATGAATGATAATAAATCAAAATTAGTTTTCACAAGGTGGCAAATAGAGTTAAAAGGGGATAACTATTTTTTTCTAAAGAATGTATTAAAGATACATACATGTAAAAAATGAAGTGAAAAGTTCCATCAAAGGAAGATTACTATTTGAATTAAATTTCATGGAGATGATGAAGATTAAAATATTTAATTTTCTGAAGGAAATTAATTAAGTATTTTGTTGAAGAAAGAAGGATGTTGAAGCACTACAATGGAAGAGATATGAAGGGTTGTAACCCTAGAAGATGTAATGTATATATGTTAGATGAGATCACATGAAGAAATAATTAGAATTAGATATAAGCAGTAGGTTAGGAAATCATCAGTAGTTGGATAGATTGAATAGTTGCTGAAACAAAACATTATGCTATGTATTGTAAAATTATTTTGAAGTAATATAATGGACAAGAAGGCTTCATTTGGTGATCCAATTATCGTGCCAATTTTTTGTTGAATTAATTGAAAAATATTATCAGGTTGTCTCTAAGGTTGACAATTCCTTATTATTTAAATTGATGTATCAAGGATATTTTCAAATTATCAAGGAACATTTGTTGTTCTTGTGTGGTTTAGTTAACTCGCTCCTTCAAGGAAAGATTAAATTCTTTTAATTAATCATAGTAATCTAGAGAAGGTCATTTGGATTGACAAGAAGAACTTAATAATTGCATTCTTGCACGTTTATACAAGGTATAAATTGTCACAAGTGTCAAGCAATTCGAATTATAACCATTAATTAAGTCACATATCTTTCAGCTCTTGACTCCACTAGCCCAACAAAAAATAGGCACTGGCCACACCAATTCCATTTTAGAATTTCATAAAATCTTATTCAAAACATTCACATTTTGAATTCAATACTAGGAGTAGGAGTAGTCAAAAAGCTTTCATCTATTACACTTTATGCCACTATGATAGATCCAAAAATTTAATTGTCATACAATTATAAATCTACTTTAGTTGTCAATGTCTACCCACCTAGGTTTAGCAGAGCCTGAAGTGTAGGCAGTCATGAACCATATTGGTTAACTCTGTTCATTGGTTAAAAAATGTTGCAAAGTTTGATCATAGAGTTTGGCATCCTCTTAGGACTTGTAGCCTACATTTTTTAGATCCAACACCTTCTAAAATTTTCCATAATTGACCATAGATCTAGGTTTTCATATCATTTTTTTGTATTTCTTATTTATGGTTTAATTTTTGTATCACAAAAAGTCACTAAAATCTAAAAAAATTACATTCATATTGCATTGAAATTTGTAATAGGGTTTCTTTTAGAATTTTTAGATATGATCTACATTCAAATTGCATTCATTAGGTCGTTAAAGTCTAAAATTCTTCATTGCAGTCATTTAGGCATCTTTCATTTAAGACAAATAAGTGAAAAAATTACATAGTTTTGTTGCATCTTCAAATTAGTTAATCATTGCATTGTAGCTTTCAAAATTGCATTCCAAATTGTCATTTCTTATTCAAGCACTTTCTACATTGTTTCATACTTGCATTTTTCAATTTCTAGTCGTAAAATCAACAAATTTTTCCAAAAGTATTCACTATCAAAATTCTCTAAACATAGATTTGAGAACCTTGCATAGTAAGAAGCATTTTAAAACTTTGAATTTTTTGAAACCCTACCCAGGACACAAAAACCTAGGGTTCCTCTGTATTGCCATTTTGGCTTGAATTTTGTCTCCTATCTTTGTTCCTCTATTTTTATAGTATTATATTGTTTGAATTTTATTTTTGCATTTCAAATTTGTCATTTTGCTTTCCACATGGTTGTACATTTTCACTCTTAAGTTCACAAACATAAAATTGGAAAAAAATGGGAAAATATTGACTGTCAAATTTATTTGATCATAGAGTTAGAAACCTTAGATAACACCCTAAATACTCAAACTATGAACTTCCAAAATCCTATCTAGGACACAAATGCCCTAGGTGCCTCTATCCTACTAGTTTGGGCTGAAAATTTTCTTAGATCTTTGTTTCAGTTTTCTTTGTATGTTTCTACTATCCAAATTCTATTTCTAAACTTTGGTTGTATTGTAATTGTCCATTTTTCTAAAAACATTACTAGATAGACGCATAGGGAATACAATAATATTATCATTGCAATTTTTTTTTTTTCATAATTCATGTTCTATTGTCAGATCTTGTTTATAATTTCAAAGTATTTTTATTACAAGCGTGTGAGAATGAGTTCATTTCTCCCTTTTTATTTTTCATTGATCTATCTCCCACCATCTCCCCTATGTGTGAGGTTAGCTTGCTACAATAGAATGCAATAATTCACAATCATGGCAATCATGTTTATTCTTATCTCAATTCCTCACCTACTTGGGAAGAAGGTATCTTGGTGTTAGAACATCCAATCGTTGAGTTTCATGAGAATCTTGTTTGTTTCTCTCCACCTACCTCTCCTACATGGAAAGATATTTTTGGAAAATAAGATGACATCATTGGTACATGTATTTAAAAAGATAGTAAGAAGGATTTATTAGATGAAGATGCTAAGGTGACTTTAGATTCCCCTTGGATAAAATATCATCAACAAGAAGTAAAATCCATTGAGATTATGAACACATAATTGGCCACTAGTCCTCCCTTGACTATTTGACCCCCTAAAACTCATTTTGGACCTCTAAATATTCCTCTAAGTATTGGATCTCCTAACAGTTCTTTTGGACCTCCTAAGAGTCCTCTAATTATTGGACTTCCTAAAATTAATTTTGAACCTCCTAAAAGTCCTCTAGTTATTGGATCTCCTAAGTCACCTCTCATTATAGGACCTCCTAAACCCCCTGGCCATATCCTAAGCTTCATAAACAAACTTACTAGTAACCATATGTCACGAAAACTAAGTTATCATACTGTAGCTCACATATATAACACTAGAAATAATAAGCAACCAAAAAAATCAAACATTTACACCATGTTACCTCAACAATATCTCCCACCCGCACCTAACATCCCATAGCATAGTGGTGAAGAATTTTATTTTGTTGAGAAACTTTGTAACACTCTTGCTAGGATATCCTTATGTGACTTGATTCAAAAATCACATGTGATAGGTTTCCGTTAGGTCCTATAACTTTAGTGAATAAACTCATTAACATATCAACCGAGTAGTGTACAACAACTATATGCAGTAAAAGACATCTTGCTTTTCTCTCTCTCAAGTTCCCTAAATACTAATCAATTGGATACAAATTTCTAATCTAAAAAAGGCCTCTAATCTTGAAAGCAATAAATCATCTACCTAGAAAGTAGAAAATGATTTATTAAACTAAGAAATAGAAAACTATAAATCTAAAAAGCATCACCACTAAACTAGAAAGCATGGAAATGATTAACCTAAACAATGCATAATTTGTTGAAGAAGTAAAACATGTAAAGAAATTAGGAAACATTTATCTAATGCAACAGATAACCATCTAACTACTAACATAAAACAAATTTTAGAATCAACTGAAGAAAGGTGCTTCGGACATTCAAATGTTAAGTTCAAAAAGTACAGACTTAGCTACAACCTATAGGCATGAAACTGATAGTATAGCATATACTCATGAAAATGGATTTAACCTTCAATTGTTATCTACTAAAAGAAAATATAGAATAAGGAATAGAATACTTATCTATCTATCTATAACCCTCAAGTGGCAAGCTCTTGGGTGTGTCTACAACTACCTCATATCACATGCACTAGAAATTCTCTAAGCTACTTCATTCCAAAGATGCATCCATATCACACAGTAATTCAAAAAGTGGCGAGAAAACTCATATTCATATGGTAGTTTTTACTCAAGAAAAATTTGCAGCATAACGACAATCTTCTTCTCTATTCATCATTTGTAACAGTTACATATTATATGAAAAATGACTAACAAGAATCCTATTTTCTAGTCGATAGAGTCTTTTAATAGATTGTCAATAAGAGAGAGAATTTAAAGCGCATGATATACAATATTAAAGAGGCTTGCATGAGCCATAAAGTTTTTGAAACCAAAAAATAACAGAATTATAAAGACTTAGCCCAAAATGTGTGCTCCTAGAATTCTGGCCTGTGAAATACTCAAGACTAAACCATTAAATCAACATAAGTAAGCTTAATTTTCCTAACTTCAAGAAGTAAAGTTTGTATGCTTATTCACAGAAAGAGAGCACTTATTTTTCCTAAAGATAATCAATTGGAAAGGTAATTTAGGCTAAAAGGTTTAGATTTACATATTGGGACCATTATGATGATGAGGTTATTTTTACATCATCATTTCCTCCCCTTCCTAAGTCCGAGAAGGTTCTCCTTCTCTCTAGTGTGTCCCCTATCCATCATTCCTCCTATTCATTTCCTCATACTTAGCACTGAGATCATATACATCATCCACCTTTGTGTACAATGTCTCTAGGTTCCTTAATAGCCCCTGATGAAAAGTGAGTCTTTGCTTCCACCTGGCAAAGTTTTCCTCACTTTGGTCCTGTTACCAATTTTTTGCCACAACTCAATTGGTGGAGTTGATTAAATACTGTTCTATCTTAAAGTGAAATACAGTTATTTTTACATATGCTAAGTGTTGTTTGCATTTTATTCATCATTTTATAAGTGAGAGTTATGCATTGAAATTAGGAAATAGAGTTTCAGGAATTGCTATTCAGTGTTTCACAATCAAATGGAGTACAATATTGAGCATACAAATAACAAAGCATGATTGAATTCTTTCATTTATTTCATAAAGTGATTCATATTTACAACATTTCATTTGATTACAAGAATTCAAATGGTGATACATTCAAATGATGGTACAACATTGCATCATAAATGCATTTTATTTTCAAATGAAGAGAAAAAAGAAAGAGATTAAATATCCACACAAGCTATGGATTTGATTGTTTCAATGCATCATAAACAAGATCCTACAGTATGGAAGACACATAAAAGGAAGAATCACATAAGTATAAACATAATCATCATTCCCTATGTTGATGACTATCATAGAAGTGGTGCACCATTTGTCTTCTTCTAGCTCCATTGACCTGTAGGAATGAAAAGAGGGATGTTAGAGCTCCGACTATGAATATACCTACATGAACCATCAACGATAATGTAGTATGCTACTAATCATGCACTGAAACAATCAAGAGAAGTGCAAAAACATGAGCTGAAAGAGAGACATCAACATCATGATATATTGTTTTATGCTAACATCATTTGTTTCTTTGTGTAGGTATAGGGAAAATCATGAAGTTGATTATCATTTGAGGATCAAGCATGTGGAGAAAAATGGGCTCCCACAAGGGTAGAGCTTGGCATGCTACCCCTTATACATTATAAAGGAAATATACAACTGAAAGAGTAAAACAAAGTTCATCCATCAAGTTATTAAGCCGACTGTTCACTCATAACAGTCAAATATGTTTCTGAAAGCTACAAGTGAACAATGGGTTTAATCAGCTCAATTGATTCAACTAAGTACATTCATCTCAAACAATGTTGTATGGTTATATTCTTCTGCTATAGTATTATTTGTTCATCATGTTCATAATATTATGCAAGGTTCAACAGTGTTCATGCTCATGAAAATGATAGTGAACAGGAATACATAATGCCTCAACAAAGAGAAATGTTACAAATTTTGATTTCAGAAGAGAGCAAGGCATAAAACAGTTTTAAATAATGGAGCATATAAATGAATGAAGAGTGCCAGATAGAAGAGCATACTTTTAAAGGGTAGTTGAGCATGGAGACATGTGAAGAGTCTCAATTTCCCATTAGAATGAAGGGTTACAAAGATCAATACAGTGACTAGTGGCTAGTTGTTTAGTAAAGTGAGGCAAATGACCAACAAAACAGTTAGTTTCAGTTTGGTTGAGAATGCAAGGGTAGCACTAGGTAAGTTTAGTGCATAATTTTTTTGAAAAGGAGACAATCAAATACACTATTTTAGATATTTGTTATGTTCTATCTTTCAATTTTTTAGTCATTCAAAGTATACCTTTTAAAGAATAATTGATAGATTACACAAGAAAAGAGATTATTTCTAGCATGAGAGGAGAATGACAAAGCATGAGGGAAGTGCTTCTGAAAAGTGTTAGCAGGCTGCATTAAATGAAATGGATGCATTAACCTTAAATAATATCAGGAGAACAAATGCATTGTATAGAAAAGAAGTTTTTTGTAGATTGAAATACATGGGTTTTCATAAAATGAAGTTTTCGTCATTACTTTTAGCATTACCCATTTGGCTTTTCAAACAAATATATAGGTTTTCACCAAATACAATTTACCCACATGGGTATATTTTAATGGAACAGCAAGATAAATGTTTTATCATACTTATAGAGTACCCATGTGAGGGTTTTCAACAAGAAAGGGCAGTAGAATGTGTGTTCTTCAGAATATCGTGTACCTAGGTGGAATTTTGTCAGGAAAAGGCTTTATTCAGTGCTCTCATGGTCGAGCTTAAATAGAATAGAATATTCATCCAGAAATACATTTTCTTCCCAACCAATAAATACCCATATGGGGAAAATTGAGAAAATAGAATTTAACCATATTGGCTCGAGTCTAGTTTTTACATGAATAATTAAATATACAGATTCTTGCTCTTTTTTCTGAAATACCCACATTGGAGTTTCGAGTTTAAAGGCAATCTATTCCAATTTTCTGAGATACCCATGTGAGGGTTCTTATAAAAAGCAATAGAAAGTAATAGAAAATCATGTGGGCCGAGTCTAATAGTGTTTTGAAAGCTCATATTGAGCATGTACATGGCATGGCTAAGAGGAAGCATTTGACTCTTCAAATGTTTGTCAACCCACAGAACTATGGACCCATTTGAGTTTTCTTCCAATCACACAGTAAACAACCTACAGATGGAGCTTTCCTCCATTAACTTCATCAGAGAAGCATACAAAGCTCGCGGATTGTCATAATTCACTTGAATGAAAGTAATGTGGCATGCAGAAATGAAACAAAGGACTTACCATGCACACTGGAGGAGACTAAGCAAGCCACAACCAAGCTCTCAAGAGTTTCAATATGCAGTAGTTAACCTCCCACAATGAAGACCAAAAACGTAGAAGCAAGAGACGGAAACAATAGAGCCAGAATGCATCAGAAATTGTATGAGTGGCCGCAGCCAAGACCAAGAATTCTATGTAACAAACAAAGCAAAGAGTTTTAGAGAACTCACAAGAAAATTCACAAGAGACTCTTACCATCAGAGGACATGGAGATTCGATGGAAGCAGTGGTAATGGAGTTCGAATCTCCCTTATTCAAACCCTAGCTTCTATTATGGTGGCACATTTCCTCTCAGCAGAGGATTCTTTCAAAATGTCAAATGCAGAATGAAGTGCTTTTAGGGTTTTCCTTTGTTTTGTTCATGCTTTCCCTAATTCGAATTTAGGGTCTTTTTTTCCTTGTAAGTAAATACTCTATGTGGCCAAAAATCTCATTCATGGTTTAGGTCGACCATTTGACTAGGAGTCTTTTTCCTAAGTCTTTACGCTTATTTGATAAAATATTTCATGACCTAAGACTTTAGGGATATATGGAGCATCATATTTATGCCTTAGTCAAAATAGAGTAATGATAATGCTTTAGGTTTTTAATTGGTTTTTAGAGAAATCAATTAAAATTCTGAATGATATTTTACTTAGGATTTATGTTTTTAATTGATTTTAAAGAAATCAATTGGGATATTGATGGAGATTTTATTGTATTTTTATGATTTTTTTGAGAAAAATCAAGATTTGTATTGGAGAGATAAGTAATTTTTTTTGCAAAATATTTTGAAATCTTTAGTTGCAAAAATTATTCAATTATGAAAATCTGCATATCATGTAAAGCAAGATTAAAGCGAGTGTTTTTATAAACCTCTTTATTCTTTGCTATTCTTAGCAGATTTCTTGAGATATTTCCTTGGTCGGATTTGAGATGCTTGTTGGATGGATAAGTTGTTTTATTTGCTTTAAAAGAGGATTTAGTCTATTCTTAGAGGTTGGACAGTGTGAACATGGAAAAAGTGAGTTTTTTGCTTTTATGCAGACTTTTGAGACAGTTTTGATACCTTTTGCTTGAGATTTCTTTTTGAGATTGGATTAGGGCTTTTGGAGGGATTTATCTTGAAGAAAACTAAGTTTTCTTCTTCTTCTCAGTTTAGATCATTGCTTCTTTCTCTCTTGTGCATGCAGAAGTTTTGTAAGCATTTTGTACTCAGATTTTGGCAAAAACACTCTTTAGCTTTTAATAAAGCAACAAAATTCTCCTCATTTTTTGTCTCATTTTATAATAGCAATTTGATGTCCTTGTGATTCAAATCAGAATCCTTTTATGTCTTGTTGTTGTAAGTTGTGTTTCAAAATTGCATAGTTTCAGGTTGTATGTTGTATTTCGTCTAGGAATCTTCATACAAATTACTGATGGAAGTATGTGCCAGTGAGATTGTGAGAGTTATTATGATGGGAAAGCTATTGTGGGTGTCAGTGCTTGAATCTCATAACTTCTAGTGAAATATCAGTTAGATTTAAGTTTTAATTTCAGTTATCCTTCCCCTTTTCCTAGAAAATTCTTAGAGTAGGATTCATCTTTTGGAGAACCAGCTCACTCTGGAGATTCTCTTTTCGCATAGATCACCCACATCTGAAAAGAGTTTCCATGTGTCAATAAATAGTTTGATTTTTGCAAATCTGACAAAGAGTGCATATATGATTGATATCAGTGTTTGGCATGCTCGGTGGGACCTTGAAAGCCATTTCAAAGAAATTTTAGTATTTTTTTATTTGTTCTTTGGTGTATGCAGTAGATTTTTCAGCCTTTTGGAGGCTCATTTGAATATACTTGGTGACTTCGATCCTGAATTTGCATGAAAAATTAGTGCAACCTACGCATGAGAAAAATACAGACCAAATCAAGTACTGTACCTTTCAAATATCGAGAGTTATCCCCACCACGAAGAAGAGGAAAAACAACAAGGAGGCTCTTCGAGACACTTGCAAGATCAAAGTTGACAGCTCTTGAACATTTTAGCTCCTTGGTTATATCACGAGGAGTACCGGTTCCAATATCATAAGCACCGCCAATGGCAGCACCAAGGCAACACCCGTTCATGCCTTTTAATGGAGGCAGTCCATTGGACATCGCTCAACATGATGACATCCTAGTTACAACCCTTAGAAGTCTTCCATACTTCACCGGAGAGGACCTCACTACACTGGTTGAGCATATTTGTGACGTAGCCACCTTATGCTCGATTCACAACATCACACAAGAGAACGTTGCGTTAAGGCTCTTGGATGCATCACTCAATGGGAAGGAATTATAATGGTTCAAAGGTATCACAACCAACTCAATCGTGACATGAGATGCGTTAGATAATGGCTTATATCAATATTTTGCTAATAAATCTGATAATTTGTCTCTATTAGAGCAATTGAGCACCATTTAGAGGGCACCACATGAACACTTGGCTAATTTCAACTACCGATTTTAGAGAAGCTAAGATAGGATTCCTACAATGGTAAAACTTTTGCCAGTGCATGATTTTCTATTTTACTTAAAGGCTTTGAATAGTAAGTGTAGACATGTCAAATTAGCATTATGCATATTCATCCGCTCAATAAATAAATCAAATGCATCACATCCATTCACCTAGTAAATCAGGTTATTATCATCAAAAGCTCAATCATAGTTTAATTAAATAAATCAAGCTTTATTTAATTAAAATCTCAAACATGCATCTTCCATCCTTTTCTGATTTAAATAAAAAAAAAATTTAAGTCTTAAAAGTCAAAATCATCTAATCAGCATTAAATCAACATAATCATCATCTATTTAAGCTAACCCTGATTAAATACTCACCCACTTGCATTCTCTAGATTTGGCCACTTGCATATGAAATTGCATTTAATTGATTTATCAAAATCTTTATTTTCAACTTGGCATAAAAGGAGAATATTCTCCAAGTTTGAATTTCCCCCCAAGTGGACATGTACACCCAACAGAGCATTTATGAGGCCTTACATGCCTCTTACATGTCCCCTTCCAAAGTCAAACTCAACATTTATTGGAAAATTTGAATTCAAATTCTCCCTCTCATGGGCACTCTTCCCAAATCTTGCACAACCATTGACCACTCACCATTTGACAAGTGTCATATTCTCATTAGAGGATCTTTAGTCCCACATTCACCATCTTGGCCAATCTATCATCAAGAAAATCTATAAAATAGGGCCTTCATTCTCATTCATGGATCCAAAATTTTATGCAAGGTTACTCTCTTGGTTTGAGAAATAATCTTGTTCTTCATCTCCATTGCAATACATCATCATTTTAGCTATTGATCAAGGGTTGGGAAAGGGTTACTAGCGCATGTAACACCAATCCAATCTGAGATAGTTTGCATCATGTTTTCTTATGCTTTTGTTTTAGATATTTTGTCATTTATTTGCATTTTGAACATGATGTATTATTTCATAAGGATGTTAAATATTTTGATTTGTTGTTGAAATACTAATGATTCTACAGATTTTATTGTTAGATTTCTAACCACATTTTGCAGAGTTTAGCATCCACAAAATGGCACTAGAAGGAGGGCAAAAGAATTGGTACTCTTGAAATTCTTATTTTTTCCAAAGTCTCGGATAAATGTATTTGTCTTTAATACATAAATCTGGTAACTCGTTGTTTCTGGGACTTACTTGTGCTTGGAATAAAAACATGTGGTAGAGTTAGCTAATATAATCGCTGAAAAGAATCACTAATTAGATCACTTTATTATATAACTGATATTTTTGTGACTTTATATCGCTGCCTTGTAGCTTTTCTTTGACCAATATCGTATCCTTCCCCCAAGGTAAGCTCTGCCCAACTCACACTAAGGACTTCTGAATCTCTTTGTATCATAACTTGCAAAACGTATCAAAGTTCAAGTTGTACCCAAATATAGCGTTAAGCCTCTTTAGATATGTTTTGGCTAGTAGTCAATGATGAATAGTCAATGAATGCGTTCTATATATTCATGTTCAATATCTTCTTTGCTTGTTCTATCAAACTTGAACTTAAAGGCTTTCTCTGTAGCATTCAACGTCACTCTATGCCTATTCAAAATACCATTTGAATAATTTTTGTTCTGCCATTTAACAGTGAAGATATATCCTTTTCGTATACATTGAAAGTAAAATCTCAGCATTCATTGTGTGGATACACTCATGGATTTCGCCTTCATATCAACCATATATCTGTCAGTCTATAAAGCTGAAAAATAACGTATCTTCTGGTGTAGATTGTCTTCTGGTCAATTCATAATAAATAGGCATGTTGAGGCGTAAGTAAAGGACAGGGCTAATGCAATATTGTTTATGATGATCACCATGGAATGTGGTGTTTTTTCTGATATTGCAGGGAAGGAAAGTCATCAAACACTCAACAACAAGAAGTGATTTCATTTGTTTTGAATGAGGCAATGAATTTTCAATTTAATTAGACATCTTGTACTTGCTGCATTAAATCACTGTCAAAAGCTAGAATCCGTTACATAACTTCAGGATTGAAAAATACTTTTAAGATTATAAAACTCTTGCCATCATAACGGCCAGCTATTATCCTAAATCATTAATATTTTCTTTGAGAATGACAATCTTCCTTTGATCCATCGATCTTGGTACTCTGGCTGGGCAATTAACAGAAGCACGATTTGATTTCAGACAACGTTATTTGGAATCTAACTGGCGCATCAAGTGATAAGGTAAACATAATG
Source organism: Sequoia sempervirens (assembly GCA_007258455.2). NCBI lineage: Eukaryota > Viridiplantae > Streptophyta > Pinopsida > Cupressales > Cupressaceae > Sequoia > Sequoia sempervirens. The sequence goes on from VDFB02270651.1 coordinate 198,189,398, forward strand.
GCTACGTCATTGTTTTTATCTTTTCTAGCTACAACTTCATCGTGAAAAGGTTGGTATTCCAAAATTAGATTACGTACTTAGGTATAGATGAAATCTTGACAGACATGAATGATGTTATGTCTCCGAAGTTTGAATGCAATAGGGAAACCTTTCGAACAACAACATTCTGTGTATAAGTTAATGCACAGTTATGATTGTTGCAAGGAATTTTAAATAGAAACATATCTTTCATGATTCGCTGAAGAGATAGTTGAAAAGTGGTAGCCAGCGTTGGATTTTTTGCAGTTGAAGTAAATATCGCTTTCATTAAAGGCTATTAAATTTTCATTGCTTTTACCACTAGCATTGGAGAAATTTTGCAGGTGACAGTATTTCACTTTTACATGCAAAAACTTTATGATCCTGATCAGTGCGCGCCAACTGTTGCTTTATTTGCAGCTTGACTATAAATTTGTGTACTTTAGGAAGATTTTTGTTTCTAAAATAACTTGTTGTCGGTGTGCAGGTGGAACACGAAAGGATACAGATGAAGACTGCCTGACAGTTTGGTGAGCTGGTCTTGAACGACCAGCATGGGCAATGAGAAGTCTAAGGGTATCTTGATGGCCACGGAAAGTGAAGTGACCAGTCTGATCATTACAGTTGCAAGTCGGTACACCACACCTAGGCTCAATGTTTATTCATTAAATTTTCATTGCAGGAGGCGCATGACCTACGTTTCCTATAACTATCGATGTCAGACTCGTGACTTATTCTACTAAATCAATCTTCTTTGACCAGCCTAACTTGGAAAATGTACGCTTATCTCAAGCTCACAGATTGAGAAACTCAGAACAAGTGATATTCTTTGTCCACCTTTGGTTGACAGATTTAATGCGTGGAAGTACACATTTAATTAGGAAACTTGTTTCTTGTTTATGTTGGGATTAGGAGTATGGACAAGTCTGACTGCATTTTATGATAAAAATGGTGAATTGCAAGTCAATTTTGTGGAAAAGTTTTGGTTCTCTTCATATGATGCTTTTCTAACCTTTTGATGTTACGAATCAATATGCCATGTGATTTTATGTTTGAGTGTTAGACTATTGGGTTTGCTTAAGAAGTTTTTTTTTTCTTTTTTGTCTTGTTGATTACATTAAGATTCTAAAAAAGATTTGATGAAGATTATTTACCTACATCTATAAACTCCATGCAGGGTATCAAAATTTTCACATGGAAATTTAGTGTGCTCATTCGGATACAAGCTATTTCTATTTTGTTCATTAAATTTAAAACCAAAGCTTGTTTCCAAAGATTCTTTCTTTTTGAGACACTAATTATATGAAAATTTGCATTTATTATGTTAATTTATCATTTATTTCTCATATTCCTAATTTGTGATAACTTATTAATGTTTGCAGGTGGTGTCGGGAAATGATGATGGTTGCTCTCACCTAGGAATCAAATAACGACAAATTTAAATCGGAAAGTGGGGACTTGAACTTGAAAAAGCATTTTTTAATTCTTATGGTGAAAACTTGATGGCATTACTTTCCTAATTTCATTTTTTTATTTTAGAACAAGTTGCTTTCAAGTTGGATTTAAAATCAATCACTATCTTGATCTTTTTGAAGTTGGTCTAAAATTGAACATTAGACACTTACTAGATTTTGTTTTGGGCTAAAAATTGGACAAGCAATCCTCACACTTCATTTTGGTGCTTAAAACAAAATCACAATTGCTTTGAAGGCTATAAAATGAACAAGTGTTTGAATTGTGTGATTTTGTTTTTGGTGCATTTTGAGTGCATATCCTCTCCCCTTGCGCTTCGTGCGATCTAGGGTGCAAGAGAAACACTCCAAATGCATTTTATTGCTTTGAAACATTTCGATTTGGGCTTAAAAATTGAATATCTTGTGTGAGTGTGAGTAGGGGCATTTTCGCGTACATTCTCTTTCTTTGTGCCATCAAAGATTGATCGAGTTACAGATTGTGTCTTTGCTTGCTTTTTTTAATTTTAGAGGGCCTTCCTTGGGGAAAAAGTACTCACCCAAGGGAACGACTCAACCGGTAACACTCTAAAGCCAAGAGTATTTCCAGCCGGGATATAAATGTGGGTATTGGTTAAACACCATTATCATGCGGTTGGCTCCGACAAGATGGATCTGAAAGGGGACTCTTGCCGTATGGGTCAATCTCCATGAACGGAAAGTCCGAACTAGAACCCTTGTTTTGTAGTGGCCTATTTATCCATTGAGCGAGTTTTTCAAAGTGGTGCATTGGAACTTTGATTCCAAGAAGTTACTTGCCATGTCCGATCCTGGTTGAAATATAGAGGTTAGGATTTCATCATACCTCTATATTTTTCCTTGGTTGCATGTAAAATCATCTCTTCTATGAAGGGCATGAGGCAAGCCCACTAAGAAAAACGTACCCATTAAGCTAGAATGTTACATTGCTTGTTTGAAAACATAGTGCGTTTATTGAAAACATTTGCAAACCAACATTCAACATCATCATCAAAATTTCAAACCCCTTGGTTAGAGAAAATACCTTTGACAAAGCCCAAGAACTATTGCTTACCCTTGGGATTATGTCCTTAGAGGTTCCTAAGTAATTGGGTTTACATCTTAATTTGCTCTTACAAAGGTCAACATTAGGCAACCCTTTTCCTGATTTTTTGGAACTTCCACATAACACTTTGTGGGATGAAAAAAAGTTGTGACATTGGGAATTCAGTTTGAAACCTAATCAGGAAGAGTGTTTGTGGTAAAAAGTACTCATTAAGCAAAGATAAAAAATTGGACCCCACACATGTGCTTGATATCTTTTGGTCATATTGGTCTTTTGATTGCTCTTAGAGAAAAGTGTGTTCTTCAATACCTTGGCCTAGTAAACAAAGTCTCTCTAAGTCTCTTAGGATCATCAAAACTTTCATCTATCTTCCAAACATTCATCAATCCATCTCACCAAAACAACTTTAGATCTTTGCAAACATCATTCTAGACTTGGGTACATCCTTAAACCAAATCAAAATCATTTGTTTAGTTAGATGTATGGGAATGCATCCTTTTTCATACATTTAATTAAATTAGCAAACCTTTTGAACAAGTTCATCCTAAAGATCACATCCAACATCTTAGGGTTTACAAGTTCATCATCCACATCAAACAATCAAAATCAAGCCCTAAGTCTAGCATTGATCCAAAGTCCCTAAACGTTCAACACTCATATCATTTACACCTTTCATCCTTCATCTCGTCATTATTCCTAAGAACCTTAGAGGTCACTTTTTCTATAAGATCAAAACACAAGAACATGGAATATAAACTAGATTCATACATCATGAGTGGTCCAAACCAACCAAAGTATCCAAGCCTCATGAAATCATGGGATTATGGAAACTCACATCCATACATAGGATCACTATCTCCTACGAATATCAATAGCACAACAAATGTGAGTATGCCCAATCTGAATTTTGGAACACATCTCCCCATGATAGATTTAAATCAAAGTCCAAACTTACAAGTCTATCCTCCAAACAATCAATACATGAGTCTTCAAACGAGCAACATCATTCCACCAAATCCCTACAAACCAAATGTGGATGTACCAAGTGCAAGTTTTCGAAACATGAATCCTAACTCAGAAAACTATGGAAAAATGATTCCCAATACCAACAATGTCCATCCTATCATGCCAAATCTAAACATCATCCCAAATCAGAACATTATCCAAAGTCAATTTTCCCATAATCCCATTCAAAAACCGCAAGTAGGCATCCCAAATCTACTTAAACAAAATCCAAATCAACTATCTCAAGTGAGTCAAGATCAAAATCAAGAACAAATTTGGTGAGATCAAATTGCGGAACTTTCCAAAATAGTTGAGGCATTGCGCCAAGGGAAATCTCCACCACCATTACCTACATCATTCCTTGGTTTAGGGCTTCCCCCTTTACCTAACACCAATCAATCCACCCAAATCAATCCACCTAATGTCAATCAAACCATCACGTCAAATCATTCAAATATACCTTCGACATCACACCAATGGATGGTATCTAATCAAACAACATTGATCCCAAATCAAAATTTGGTCTCCCAAGGACCTATCACCTCAGTCATTCCAACCATCACTATCCCTTCAATCATTCCAAACACCACTATCACACCCATCACATCTCAACCCCTCACTACCATGATTGCTCCGAGCGTATCTCAAACACTTGTCACTACATCCAACATGATTCTAAATCCACCACCACCAATTTCCACCACATCAAACCAATACAACACGACATTACAAGCTGCTTTTCAAAAGGGATTCCAACAATATCTAGCCATGCAACAAGCAAGACAAGCTCGACAAGTGCAAGAAGCCTATCAAGCTACCCAAGCCTCTCTAGTTGCTCGACAAGCACAAGAACAAACACGAAAACAATCAATCATTGGTGATAGCATTGTTAATCTCCCCACCACAATTGTCGAAAAAAATGATCAAAACCTCTCCATCGAGGAGCACATTGAGGATTTATCTACACAATCCAATGATCAACTCACCATACATTAAGAGCCACTCTATAGTGATCTATTTCAAGGAGTGTTAGGACTATTTGATCCAGTTGACATAATGCATGATCCGTTGACCAATGATCATATTGAAAATGTCTCTACATCACCTTATGAGTTAGAGGACATATCTCAAGAAGTTATTCCAAAGCAAGATCAAAATCTTTCACTAAGGTCTAGCAATGGTCATTTTCAAAACATGTTGATCCCCTTTGACCTCATGGTTACAGATGTTGAAGGAACCTTGAACTTGACCATGCCTAATGTCGACATCCAAAAGTCCTTTGTAAGAAATCCATCCTTTGAAGCTACCCCATGTCAAGAACTTGATCCAAAGCATGTCGAAAGAAACTCCCAAATTAATCAAGATCAAGAATTTGTATCTTCAAGATACTACAATAATCTAATGAAAACTCTCTTATCCATGCAAGATGATCATATCCATGTAGCACATACTCCTCCATCTACCCATGAAATGCTTTCTACAGATGGGCATGTAGATGATCTTCATCTAGAACAAGATTTTGTTACACAAAAAGAGCAGATTCTTAACTCCTACAATCAAACGGAGTTGTCAACATCAGGATCAAATATGTCCCAAACTCATATTGAGGACATCATGAATAAAGATATCCATCATTATCTACTCAACAAAACAAGTCAGATAGAACATCAAGAGTTAGCGGAGCAACAAATTGAAAGAATGTCAACTATGGTGGTCATCTATCAGAGAACACTTATTGAACAAGAGCTCTTGGAATAGGAGAAATCAAAACATGAAGGTACTACTACCACCATACCAGGGGAAACTTCGTCTCAAGCAAACATCAACATAGGGAGCACAAAGAGTCCTTATGATGAAACTAGTGTCAATACTATAACCAGTCACGTCATGAATCTTCATCCACCCATCACCCCATTCACAAATTGGGACCAACGTCAAAAGAAAGATTTGAATCAAAGCACAAAAAATGTTGTCAAAGCAAAAGAAGCTAAAAAGCATGATGGAAAAATCAAATACGCATGGATACCAAAAAATACAAAGAAAGATCATCCCTATCAAACTCCATCAGTCAAAGAAACTGTGGGGAAAAATAAAAAAGGAAAAAGTATCCATCAAAGATGTCTACAAAAGCAAAAACAGGTTTCTCAAGCGACATACAAAGTGTATCAAGCAGTTGGTCCTAATTCCATGCACACTTCCGTATCCACCCATCATTGCTCATTTTCCAAGTTTGGAGAGTCAAAGGTTCCAAACTGTCAACCAATCCATCTCTTATCCCTAAACACACTCCATCCACGCCTCCATGCATAATATCCAATTCTTACATTGACCATGTATTGGCAACGACCCTTCATCATAAGGATTCAGAAGGCACTTTATCGTGATGTACACACAAAGATAGAGTTAACCCTGGTATTGACAAAGCAGATCAAGAATCCCAAAAGTTGCATTCAAGTGCACGTATCTTAGCAAAGAAGCTCCTTCAGGCAAGATATCGATGGCACATTAAGACAGGGGAATCTACATCAGCAAGACCTCATGATTTAGCATGAGCTTAAAATCTTTCGAAAAATACAAAAAATAAAATAAAAAAAATTTGAAAATCCAAAAAAATTAGAAAAAGGATTGAAAATAGTAAAGAGAAAAAAACCGTCCTTTAGTGAAAACCACTATGGTGGCGCTTTGGGCAAGACCATGATGAAAACCTGGCAAACAGGCATCATGAGTAGAATCGAGCATCTATGTGTGCTAGTTCTGTTGAAAGCATCTCATCCCATCTGTAATAAATTGAGCATTCCATCCATCTCAGCCATAATAAATCCATCCATCCATAAACCATTGATCCAATCCATTTTCATCCATCTACATCCATAGTCCAAGTTATCTTGATCTTGATCAAATTTTGGGGCACACTTTGTGCTTGCTTTTGGTAAACATCTTGACATGGGCCGTTTTCATTGATCCCATCCTATGCAGCGTTATCTGAGCCATGAAGCATTATCCAATGAGCTTTCATTATCTGAACACCTTATCTTATCACAAGATAATCCTTAGAATCCTTTGCATGCTTACCATATCCATCCATCCATACACCTATCCGAGCATCCATTCATGACATTCCATACATTGCTAGACATTGGTGGTAGGTATTGGCATCTTGCTTCGAGGAATAAATCTTGGTCTATGTCCTCTGACTTATGTGGCAATTTGAACATTGGAAAACATGAAATAAAATTGGTCAAACCACTTGTGAGCAAAAATCCAAATCACTAGCCCATGGCACATTTTGTCGAGAAGACATTCCTTATCAATCTTAATATTTCATCGAACATCAATTGATATCAGTTACATCTAATTCACACATCAAATGTCACATCAAATCATCCAAACATCTTTTGTTCCAAATCAAGATTCATCAATCATGATCAATCAAATCCTATCCAAAAACCCGTCATCATCTTGGGATATCATTCCTAATCCTTGTGTTGCTTAACACTATCTTTGCATTGTTGTGTATCCTCAACAATGTTATCATCTCAATCCTTGCATTGTTGTGCATCGTCAACAATGTTATCGTCATCAATCTTGATCAATCAAATCCTTGCATTGTTGTGTATCCTCAACAATGTTATCATCATCATCCATCCATCGATCCAATCAATCAACCTTAGCTTGGTTTTTAGCAAAATCGCAAATAGAGCACTGATACCATCACACATGTCCATATCGAAATCGTCAAAATCGTGCGAAAATTCAAAAACATCCAAAACATCAAAAAATCCAAAAACACTCAAAAAAAGTAGAAAACATCAAAAACATTGAAATCTGAACTACGTCGTCTCTGAGCTTAAACGTAGGCAAGGCTAATCTCTGATCAGCCCCCGAGACATCAAAATCCAAAAAATCGAAAAACATCAAAATCAAAACATTCAAAAAACATCAAAATCCAAAAACGTTCGAAAAACATCAAAATCCCAAAACATATAAATCAAAATCAAAACATTTGTAAAATCTCGAAAAACACCAAAAATAGCCTCAAAACATTGTAAAACGTCAAAAACATCCAAATATTTGAAAAATCCATCTGTCTCATCTCGATTGCACCCACAATAATCAATCATCCATAATAAATTGATCATCATCTCCATCCTTTGGCAACGCAAACAAAAATAATCATAGTAGTCAACAATAGCAAACTTCAATCATAAAATCTAAATCGAAACAACAAACCGTTAAAACAAAATCAAACTCTTGATCAGTCGCAAACATGTCAGTCAACCTTATATCAACAGCCTATCAATCAACTTATCAAACCATCATCATCCTATACAATGCATGTCCTAGGATATATCGTTCCGACAATGGGCATCATTTTGGATATCACCTTGGATTCTTATCCTATCAAAACACATCCCTTTGGCTGAAGGTATGAAGAACATTGGCTTATTTGCGTACTTGATCTTTTCTTTTGATTTATCTTATTGCACTCATTCCGAGGACCTCTCGATGATATCCGAGCGAAGAATTTAGAGATAGGAATGGGGCAATGATCATTATCTTTTGTTTGTTGTGCTTGTTGGATGCTCTTGTAATATAACTTGGTGAATACTTGCTTTGTTAGGTATGCCCTAGCAAGGTTTCCGTATGTCAAGTGTGAACAAGAATACTCCTATCTGCTTGTTGAGTCAAAGTCCATCACACTAGGTACAATGCCATCCTGGTTCTTGATACCTTGATGCATCGTACCTATGTGTGTTATCAAACATAAAGTAAGTGACCCTTTGAAAATCCCAATCCTTGATAAGCAAATCATCATCATCATCATCTATCATCATCATCTCTAATAAAGTCTCGACCAATCATGGACTTGTTGGATCCTCTTGTCATCATCTCATTTCCACGCTAACATTGCATCATGAATAGTCCATCATGCATCCATCCTACATCCACAAACCATTAGCATGCATCCATCCTGCATCCATCATGCATCCATCCTGCATCTACAAACCATCAATATTCTACATATCTTTCACATACATTGCATTTGCATCAACATCATAATATAGATCTGTTAGTCTAAGCATCTGCATAAATCATCCATTGCATAATCATGGCATATCACATCATCCATCTCATATCATATCATCATTTAAGTTGTTTAGGATAATATAGATTTGTTATTCTAAGCATCTTGAAATCATCTCATTTGCATCATCGTCCATAACCATCCATTTTGAACCTCTTTATCGTGAGATCGACCCTCAAATCGAATCTTTTCACTCGATCTCTCGAGGGGGCAATGTACCAGTGTACTTCTTTCTGTTGGGGCATCCGAAAAATTAAAATTTTTAAATTTTGATCGTGAAAGTTATTCTTTGAACCAACGCAACAAGTACATTGCTTCAAAGAGGGGCAAAATGTAGACACATCAAATTAGCATTATGCATATTCATCTGCTCAATAAATAAATCAAATGCATCACATCCATTCACCTAGTAAATCAGGTTCTTATCATCAAAAGCTCAATCATAGTTTAATTAAATAAATCAAGCTTTATTTAATTAAAATCTCAAACATGCATCTTCCATCCTTTTCTGATTTAAATAAAACAAATATTTAAGTCTTAAAAGTCAAAATCATCTAATCAGCATTAAATCAGCATAATCATCATCTATTTAATCTAACCCTGATTAAATACTCACCCACTTGCATTCTCTAGATTTGGCCACTTGCACATGAAATTGCATTTAATTGATTTATCAAAATCTTTATTTTCAACTTGGCATAAAGGGAGAATATTCTCCAAGTTTGAATTTCCCCCCAAGTGGACATGTACACCCAATAGAGCATTTATGAGGCCTTACATGCCTCTTACATGTCCCCTTCCAAAGTCAAACTCAACATTTATTGGAAAATTTGAATTCAAATTCTCCCTCTCATGGGCACTCTTCCCAAATCTTGCACAACCATTGACCACTCACCATTTGACAAGTGTCATCTTCTCATTAGAGGATCTTTAGTCCCACATTCACCATCTTGGCCAATCTATCATCAAGAAAATCTATAAAATAGGGCCTTCATTCTCATTCATGGATCCACAATTTTATGCAAGGTTACTCTCTTGGTTTGAGAAATAATCTTGTTCTTCATCTCCATTGCAATACATCATCATTTTAGCTATTGATCAAGGGTTGGGAAAGGGTTACTAGCACATGTAACACCAATCCAATATGAGATAGTTTGCATCATGTTTTCTTATGCTTTTGTTTTAGATCTTTTGTCATTTATTTGCATTTTGAACATGATGTATTATTTCATAAGGATGTTAAATATTTTGATTTGTTGTTGAAATACTAATGATTCTACAGATTTTATTGTTAGATTTCTAACCACATTTTGCAGATTTTAGCATCCATAGTAAGATTTTAGTCATGACTCAATCTATGGGTGGGCATACACTCCCTAATGCTTATGACATAGCCATTAGAGCTGAGAACTATCTCATACAAGCTAGAGACATAACCCCTAGACCTCCTATGCCTTTGTTTCTAGAAATACAGCCACCTACCCCTATTGATGTACCTCCCTTAGCTATTGTCTTGCCTATTCCAACAATAGGTTATCATAATGCAACCCAAGAGATTACTGCTCTAGCCCAAAACCAAGAGATTCAAGAGATTAAAAGTACACTCAAGACCTTCGGGAATGATCTTGTGATCATTAAAAAGAAAGTTGATCATGAACATAGGCTTTATCAAGCCACTTATCAACAAAACTAGCCAAATAGGCCTTCTTTTCATAATGATTATCAAGGCCAAAGGAATACTTTTATCCCTAGGCCATTCCAGCCATACAACCCCAACACATCCAGTTTGTCAAAGGAACTTGTGCCCCAAAATAATATTTCTCAAGATTGCAATTGGTGTTATCCATGCAATTAGCCCCATAACCAATCTGCGTGTGCTAATGGTATGAGAAATCAAGCCCTAATGGTCCAGAACAGCTATGTTGGTTCAAAAAATGTTGTAGATCAGAATCAAGAACAACAAGTTAACATGGAAGTTGCCTTGCCAAACTGGAAAAGTTCTGAGTTCTGTGGCATGAAAAACTAGGATCAACGAAATTATCCTATTTCAGCCAATACCAGATCAAAAAAGAGAGCTATGGATTCAGGATAGCAGGCTGGAAATTCATAGCAGCAGCTTACAAACAGTAAGCAGCTCATTTCGTCATCAAATGTTAACACTGCAGCGCAGCCTAAAATGTAGATTCTGCAAAGAGGCCAAGAGATACTTGGTAGGGAGCAGTCAAAGACACATTTACAACCTTTGCAGAAGAAAAATGATGCTACTGTCACAAAAGACCAGTAGAAGGTAAATCCTACTTCTTTCAATATTGTTGAGCATCTCAGGAAAGCTACTATCAATGAGTTAGTATTAGATGCTTTGCACATCCTAGGTCAGAAAAGTTTGCTGCAAGATGCTTTAGCTAAGCTATTTATTTTTGATGATACTAATCAAGGGATTGCTAAAGTTGTGCTTGCTAATGATCTGGAGGATAAGAATGAGTAGAAAATTAAAGAGGTAAAGCCTCCCCCATTTTACTTAAGTCTAATTATTGGCGATAAAATTGTTCATAATTGTATGGTTGATTATGGTGCCAGTAGTTCAGTCATGCCTAAGAGTTTAGCTGATAAGTTAGGTCTTGTTTATGAGCCTAACCCCTAGAAAGGCATAGTGCAGTTATATGGGTCTATTGTTAAAACCGCCGGTATAATTAGGAACTTGGCACTTACCTTGCATGCATCCATGAGCTTTGCTATTCATCAGGATATACATGTTATCGATTTGCCACCGCACTTCACCATTTGTCTCTCAAGGGATTTTACAGCCAAGCTGGGTGGGTTTTTGTCCTCTGATTGGTCTCATTTTTTTTTTAGAACAAGGTATTGTACAAAAGTGACAATAAAGTCCGAGCCTCTAGCCAAAGACCATATCGAACCATATTCCCTGAATCCTATCAACGCTAATCTCTAGGCCACCTCTGTACTAAAGGAGCAAACCATGGCCTTAGACTACAACACCCATATAGAAAATATCAATCTAAATGAATGGACAGCCAAAGATCACGAGCTTGATCCTTTTCAGCACATAGATGAGATAGGATTAGGAGTCTATATGATTCGAGAACCTGATTTTGATATGCCTAATCTTTGTAAAGAGGAGGAATAGTTTGCAGAAATAGGAAATGAGCTTTGGAAGCTTATTTTGATGGTTCAAGAAGCAGTATTGGTGTTGGAGGTGGAGCTATGTTGATTTCACCAAAGGGAGATAAGTATTATTCAGCTTTCAGATTTACTTTTAGCTGTTCAAATAATACAACTGAATACGAAGAGTTGGTGCATGGCCTCGAATGGGCCCACAAGAGAGGTATCAAACGATTATGCGTTTATGGTGATTCAGAGCTAATTGTAAATCAGATCAAAAATTTAAATGCTGCAAAAATTTATTTTCTTAAGAAATATAAGCACTGTATATGGGATTTGATGGAAGATTTTGATGCTGTTAATATCATTTTAGTTCCTCTTAATGAAAATAAGCATGCTGATAGGCTCACTGCCATAGGAGCCCAGTTTGATATTCCCAATGAGATTCATAAAGTAGAGGCGCGTCAATATGTAAAAATGGTGGTCAAACCTTTTGCGCCTGACAATAACGTGAGCTGGCAAGTTTTTGATAGCAATGAGCAAATTGTGAGTTTCTTAATTACTAAAGTTGAGTTTACAGATGGAAACCAGCAAAAATGGCAGCAGCAATATGATGACCAGATTGTGCAGTTGAAGACCAACAAGCTGCCAAAAGGATTGGTGACGTTGGAATCTATGTTCAATTCAGATGACCAAGTGCGAAAAGAAAAGTGCAGCTTGACTATTAAAGGACACTATGAAGTGATTGAAATCTTCAAAGGCAAGCTTCTCAAGCTAGGAAAGGTATGTAATAAAGAGGAACAACAAGCATTTTTTCTGTTATGCTAGAAATTTAGTGATGTTTTTTCTTGGGAGTACAAGGATTTGAGAGGTTTTGATCCAAAACTAGCCTGACATACTATTGAACTAAAATCAGATGCAAAACCAGTAAGACATAAATAGAGACTTCTTAACCCCAAATAGAACACCTTATGAAGGTTGAACTGAATAAATTAGTTGAGAATGGTATTATTTTTCCTATCAAGCATACTTCTCAGGTGTCAAATTTAGTACTAGTTAGGAAGAAAAGTGGGGAAATTAGATTATGTGTCAATTTCTAAGATTTAAATAAGGTGTCACTGAAAGACCACTACCCATTCCCTTCCATGGAGAAAATTTTGCAGCTAGTTTTTGGTTCTGACAGATTTTCTTTGCTAGATAGATACTCAGGTTACAACCAAATTTTGGTGAAGCAAGAAGATCAGTTCAAAACAACATTCACAACTAAGTGGGGCACAATGGCCTACAAAAAGATGCCTTTCGGCTTGTCCAATGCTAGAGCAATGGATATGGCCTTTCATGGCCTTATGAAAAATTTCATTCTGGTATATTTAGATGATATTATTGTTTTTTCCAGAAATGCTAATGAACATCTTGATCATTTAGAGCATATTTTTTAGAGATGCAGAGAGTTCAGAGTGTCTCTCAATCTGAAGAAGTGTATTTTTTTGTACATGAAGGTAAACTCCTTGGACATGTTTCAAAACAAGTTATTTCTATAGATCCTAAAAGAGTCTCTATAATTCTCGAATTACCATTACTAGCTCACAAGAAAGGCTTGCAAAGATTTCTTGGAAGAATAAATTTTGTGAGGAGGTTCATACCGAATATTGCAGCTTTGCTGCAACCTCTCACTTCTATGCTTAAAAATAATATGCCTTTCAGTTGGACCAAGGAAGGTAAGAGGAGCTTTGAGCAGATAAAAGAGGCTCTTGCAGCTGCTCCTACTTTCACTAATCCAAATTTTGACAAAGATTTCATTTTGTATGCCTTTGGATGAGTAGATATTGTTTCAGTTATGTTATGCCAGGAAAATGATGAAGGCTTGGAGCAGTCTGTAGTATTTTTTAGCCAGGTATTACATGATTATAAGGTGAAGTATTCTTTTGTCGAGAAGCATGTTTTTGCTATTGTCAGAAGCCTAAAAAAGTTCAGGCATATGCTGTCCAATAGTAAGATTCATTTTCTGGTTGCTCATTCAACTGTTAAGGATTTCTTACTTAACAAAGATATTAATGATAAACATGTTGGTTGGATAACCAAAGTAATGGAATTCGGCGTTGACATAAAGGTAACCAAGCTCGTTAGAGGTAAAGGTTTGTGTGAAAAAATTGCTAGAAATGAAGAAAACTTAAAAGAAGTTGAAAATATGGATACAGTGCTAAATAATGATGTTGTAGGTGTTGTTTCAATGTTGCTTGCTACTTGGTTACAACAAATGATGCACTATTTACAAACTAGTGAGTGCCCTGAAGGCTTAGATAGGGAAAAAAGAAGGTATTACAAATTACAAGCCATTCATTTTGCAATCATTAATGGTATTCTTTATAGGAGATATTTTCAAGGTATTTTATTGAGATGTATTCAGCCTGATCAAGTTGTCAAGCTTTTAGCAAAATTTCATGATGGGCCTTCAGGAGGTCATTTTGCTGCAAGAACAACATCCCTGAAAATTATGTGAGTTGGTTATTACTGGCCAACTCTATTTAAAGATGCTATTGCTTGGGTCAGAAAATGTGAGAAATGTGCTTTATTTTATGGAAAATAGAGACTTGCAGCTTTGCCTCTACATCTGATTCAAGTGGAACAAACCTTTGTTAAGTGGGGCTTAGACTTTATTGGACCTATCAATCCCCCTTCAAGTGCAGGTCATAAGTGGATACTTACTGCCACATATTATTTTACTAAATGGACCAAGGCAGTTGCTTTAAAGGAAGCAAACGAGACTTCTGTGCTTAGCTTTTATCAAGATCTTGTGTTGAGATTTGGTGTTCCAGATTCAATAATCTCTGACAATGGTTTATCTTTTATCGGTTTAAGGATTTCTGATTGGTCAGTTAGAAATAATATTTATTTGAACACATCTTCTAATTATTATCTGCAGGGCAATGGTCAGGCGGAATCTACAAATAAGAACCTAATTTGGATACTCAAGAAGACTGTTGAAGACAATCAAAGGACATGGCATGAAAAGCTTAAGTTAGCCCTTTGGGCTAATAGAATAACTCCTAAAAGAGCTACTGGTTGTTCTCCCTTTGTTTTAACTTATGGCAAGGAAGCTAAGTTACTTGTTTCCATTGAGTTTCCAACTTTAAGTTATGTTAAAGAACGGGAATTGTTGAATGAGCAGCCTCTTGAGGTGAGATTTTCACAACTAGTAGAGCTAGAGGAAACTAGGAAAGAAGCTCTAAGGCAACTTGAAATACATCAAGCTCAAATGAAGAATTTTTTTGAAAAAAGAGCAAGACCACGTGACTTCATTGTTGGAGATCTAGTTTTCAAGTGGAATGAATTTAAAAGCAGACCTGTATGACATTCCAAGTTTGATGCAATTTGGGATGGGCCTTATGTGATCATGGAGTGCAAGGAACACAACGTGTTCCAACTTTCTCAGTTGACTGGAGAGGTGTTGTCTATCCTAGTTAATGGGATCCACCTCAAGCATTTCCTTTGAGATAAGTTTATCTTGTAAATAAGTAGAGTAGTTGTTGCAATAAGCACTTCTAGTGCATTTCTTTTTAGTATTTTTGCTTTCCCTAAGCATTGTTGTGCATTTTCTGTTGGCCATCAAGGCCTGCTAGTTTGCTTTTAGTTCAATTTTGTTTTGTTTTTTTGCTACTTAGAGAGTTGTTTAATTTTCTAAGTTTCATGAAGGGGCAGATTTGACTTCGTGCCCAATCGAGTTTTACGAGGCAACCGATCTAATGCTTAGTTGGTAAGCACTTAGCATAAATCGCCAAAATGTTACCAATTTTTCGCTAAAGCTCAATTGGTGGAGCTAATTAAATATTGTTATATCTTAAATTGAAATATAGTTATTTTTGCATATGCTAAGTTTTGTTTGCATTTTACTCATCATTTATAAGTGGTAGTTATGCATTGAAATGAGGAAATAGAGTTATAGGAATTGCTATTCAGTGTTTCACAATCAAATGGAGTACAAGATTGAGCATACAAACAACAAAGCATGACTGAATGCTTTCATTTATTTCATAAAGTGATTCATATTTACAACATTTCAATTGATTACAAGAATTCAAATGGTGATACATTCAAATGATGGTACAACATTGCATCATAAATGCATTTTCTTTTCAAATGAAAAGCAGAAAGAATGAGATTAAATATCCACACAAGTCATGGATGTGACTGTTTCAATGCATCATAAACAACAGACTACATTATGAAAGATGCATAAAAGGAAGAATCACATAAGTATAAACATAATCATCATTGCCTGTGTTGATGACTATCGCATAAGTGGTGCACCATTTGTCTTCTTCTGGATCCATTGACCTGTATGAAGGAAAAGAGGGATGTTAGAGCTCTGATTATGAATATACCTACAAGAACCATCAATGATAATGTAGTATGCTACTAAGCATGCACTGAAACAATCAAGAGAAGTGCAGAAACATGAACTGAAAGAGAGACATCAACATCATGATATATTGTTTTATGCTAACATCATTTGTTTGTTTGTGCAGATATAAGGAAAATCATGAAGTTGATTATCATTTGAAGATCAAGCATGTGGAGAAAAATGGGCTCCCACAAGGGTAGAGCTTGGCATGCTGCACCTTATACATTACAAGTGGGTTGAGATAGAGATTGCAATCATCATGTTCATTAAGAAAGGAAATATACAACTGAAAGAGTAAAAAAGAGTTCATCAATCAAGTTATTAAGCTGACCGTTCACTCATAACAGTCAAATATGTTTCTGAAAGCTATAGGTGAAGAATGGGTTTAATCAGCTCAATTAATTCAATTGAGTACATTCATCTCTTACACTGCTATATGGTTATATTCTTCTGCTATAGTATTATTTGTTCATCATGTTCATAATATTATGCAAGGTTCAACAGTGTTCATGCTCATGACAGTGATAGTGAACATGCATACATAATTCCTCAACAAAGAGAAATGTTACATATTTTCATTTTAGAAGAGAGCAAGGCATAAAACAGTTTTAAATAATGGAGCATAAAAATGCATGAAGAGTGCTAGATAGAAGAGCATACTTTTAAAGGCCAGTCAAGCATGGAGACATGTGAGGAGTCTCAATTTCCCATTAGAATGAAGGCTTACAAAGATCAATACAGTGAACAGTAGCTAATTGTTTAATAAAGTGAGGAAAATGACCAACAAAACTGTTAATTTCAGTTTGGCTGAGAATGCAAGGGTAGCATTAGGTAAGTTTAGTGCATTACTATTTTGAAAAGGAGACAATCAAATACATTGTTTTGGATATTTGTTTTGTTCTATCTTTCAATTGTTTAGTCATTCAAAGTATACCTTTCAAAGAATAATTGATATATTACACAAGAAAATAGATTGTTTCCAGCATGAGGGGATAATGAGAAAGCATGAGGGAAGTGCTTCTAAAAAGTGTTAGCAGACTGCATTAAATGAAATGGATGCATTAACTTTAAATAATATCAGGAGAACAAATGCATTGTACAGACAAGAGATTTGTTGCAGATTTGAATACATGGGTTTTCATAAAATGAAGTCTTCCTCATTACTTTCAGCATTCTCTAGTTGGTGTTTCAAACAAATATACAGATTTTCACCAAATATAGTTTACCCACATGGGTATATTTTAATGGAGCAGCAAGATAAATGTTTTATCATACTTACAGAGTACCCATGTGAGGGTTTTCAACAAGAAAGGGTAGTAGAATGTGCGTTCTTCAGAATAGCATGTACCCAGGTGGTGTTCTTTCAAGAAAAGGTTTTATTTAGTGCTCTCATGGTTGAGCTTAAATACAATAGAAAATTCATCCAAAAATACATTTTCTTCACAACCAATAAGTACCCATATGGAGAAAATTGAGAAAATAGAAAACCATGTTGGCTCGAGTCTAGTTTTTGCATGAATAATCAAATATACAAATTCTTGCTCATTTTCTCTGAAATTCCCACATTGGGGTTTCGAATTTAAAGGAAATATATTCCAATTTTCTAAGATACCCATGAGAGGGTTCTTATAAAAAGCAACATAAAGTAATAGAAAATCATGTGGGCCGAGTCTAATAGTGTTTTGAAAGCTCATATTGAACATGTACATGGTGCGGCTAAGAGGAAGTATTTGACTCTTCAAATGTTTGTCAACCCAAAAAACTATGGACCCATTTGAGTTTTCTTCCAATCGCTCAAAGGTCATAGGAAACAACCTACAGATGGAGCTTTCCTCCATTAACTTCATCAAAGAAGCATACAAAGCTCATAGATTGTCATAATTCTCTTGAATGAAAACATCGCAAGAAGAAATGAAACAAAGGACTTACCATGCACACTGGAGGAGACTAAGCAAGCCACGACCAAGCTCTCAAGAGCTTCAATATGCAGTAGTTAACCTCCCACAATGAAGACCAAAAATGCAGAAGCAAGAGAAGGAAACAACAGAGCGAGAATGCATTAAAAATTGTATGAGCAGCCACGGCCAAGACCAAGAATTCTGTGTAAAAAACAAAGAAAAGAGTTTTAGAGAACTCATAGGAAAATTCACAAGAGACTCTTACCATCAAAGGACATGGAGATCCAATGGAAGTAGTGGTAATGGAGCTCGAATCTCCCTCAATCATTCAAACCCTTGCTTCTATGATGGCATCACATTTCCTCTCAGCAGAGCATTCTATCAAAATGTCAAATGCAAAATGAAGTGCTTTTAGGGTTTTCCTTTGTTTTGTTCATGCTTTCCCTAATTCAAATTTAGGGTCTTTTTTTCCTTGTAAGTAAATACACTATGTGGCCGAAAATCTCATTCATGGTTTAGGTCGACCATTTGACTACAAGTATTTTTCCCAAGTCTTTATGCTTATTTGATAAAATATTTCATGACCTAAGACTTTAGGGATATATGGAGCATCGTATGTATGCCTTAGTCTAAATAGAGTAATGATAATGCTTTAAGTTTTTAATTGGTTTTTAGAGAAATCAATTAAAATTGTGAATGATATTTTACTTAGGCTTTATGTTTTCAATTAATTTTAAAGAAATTAATTAGGATATTGATGGAGATTTTATTGTATTTTTAATGATTTTTTTTTAGAAAACTCAATATTTGTGTTGGAGAGATAAGTAATTATTTTTGCGAAAGATTTTGAAATCTTTAGTTGCAAAAATTAGTCAAATTATGAAAATATGCATATCATGTAAAGCATGATTAAAGTGGTGTTTTTATAAACCGCTTTATTCTTTGCTATTCTTGGCAGATTTCTTGAGATATTTTCTTGGTTGGATTTGAGATGCCTACTTGATGGACAAGTTGTTTTATTTGCTTTAAAAGTAGATTTAGTCTATTCTTAGAGGTTGGACAGTGTGAAGATGGAAAAAGTGAGTTTTTCTACTTTTGTGTAGACTTTTGAGATAGTTTTGATACCTTTTCCTTGAGCTTTCTTTTTGAGCTTGAATTAGGGTTTTTGGAGGGATTTATCTTGAAGAAGACTTAGTTTTCTTCTTCTTCTCAGTTCATATCATTGCTTCTTTCTCTCTTGTGCATGCAGGGAGTTCTATAAGCATTTTGTACTCAGGTTTTGGCAAAAGTACTCTTTCAGTTTTAATAAAGCAGCAAAATTCTCCTCATTTTTTGTCTCATTTTATAATACCAATTTGATACCCTTGTGATTCAAATCAGAATCCTTTTATGTCTTGTTGTTGTAAGTTGTATTTTGGAATTGCATAGTTTCAGGTTGTATGTTGTATTTCATCTAGGAATCTTCATACAAATTACTGATGGAAGTATGTGCTAGTGAGATTGTGAGAGTTATTGTGATAGGAAAGCTGTTGTGGGTGTCAATGCTTGAATCTCATAACTTCTAGTGAAATATCAGTTAGATTTAAGTTTTAATTTCAGTTATCCTTTCCCCTTTTCCCAGAAAATTCTTAGAGTAGGATTCCTCTTTCAGAGAACCAGCTCACTCTAGAGATTCTCTTTTTGCATAGATCACACACATATGAAAAGCGCTTCCATGTGTCAATAGATAGTCTGAATTTTGCAAATCTAAAAAAGGGTGCATATCTGATTGATAACATGTCGAAATTGGTATATAATGAAGGAGG
Source organism: Sequoia sempervirens (assembly GCA_007258455.2). Classification (NCBI taxonomy): domain Eukaryota; kingdom Viridiplantae; phylum Streptophyta; class Pinopsida; order Cupressales; family Cupressaceae; genus Sequoia; species Sequoia sempervirens. The sequence continues at coordinate 198,209,267 of VDFB02270651.1, forward strand.
TGGTGAAAGAAGAAAGGGTAGTCTGTACCTCATACCAATCCAGTTAATCTTTAATTCTTCCATAATTTTGGCCAAATCTACTGCTCTTCTGTAGGACCCTCTAATATTAAGAGGTGAAATTATTTCCCTCTTTTTTAGATTCATAGGAAGATGGGTATACCTTTCTTCACATACATGCCATGCTGGTCCTATTAATTGTGGTCCTTGTTCCTGAAAGTGATCATGACACAATTATTGTATTTGACATGTACTTCCTTTCTAATTCTGACACCTAGAAACTGAGCCTTAAAAGAGAAAGGCTTCCTCTGAGGGTACCTCATCTGCAACCCTACAATCTTTTCTTCCTGTGCATACTCTCTTGATCTGTCTTTCCAATGAAGTTGATTTTTCATAGTGGACAAGAATGATCTTAATTCTAGTTCTCCCAAAAAGAAGTTAATAAAGAAATCTATATATTTTTTTATGGGAGTAAATTGTGAACAAAGAACTCACACAGCAAATTTAATTGTTTAGGGAGTGACTCAACAAATAATTTTACAAATTCCTTGTCATTAGGGTCATGAGGCTAGTTTTGGTGAATTCTTTGCAATTTCCCATCTTAAAATTTGCTCATTAAGAAACATGAAGTACAACTTAGATGGTCTTCTACAGGCTAATAATAATTCACCAATTTCACAGGCATCCTTTTTACCCCTATATGCCTGATGGAAAGATTCTTTTAACATTACTAATTCCCTCTTTAACCTATTATTCTCAAATTCCACATCCTTCAAGATGTAACAATGCTCTATCCACTTCATTAGTATTGGGGGAATGCGTACCTAAAACCAATTTATAAAAATAGGTTTAGTTTGTGTCCCCTTTGATTCTATGATTGGTTGAGTGTCACTCTCTTGCAAAATTTGTTCTAGCTCCACAATTTTACTCATAGAGGCATTTAACTCAATTTCCTATTGATTCTTTTCTTCTTCAAAAGTACTAAATAATTGCATAAAATTATTTTTCAATTCTTGAATACATTTATATTTTTCACATAGAACAATATGATATTTCTTACATTGTTGATTCCATTGTTGAATCTGGGATTATAGCTATTCAATAAGCTTGTCTTTTTCTTCTATTTGTGCTATTAATTTTGCAATTTCCTAGTCTCTTTTATGTACAATGACAGTTTGCACCTCAATTTATTCTTTTTGCTGATTAATTTGTGCTTCACCATCCTATAACTTGGCTCTCAACCCTTCAATTTCTACCTTTAACTTCTTTAATTCCTCATTTCTTTGACTAGATTCTACATCCCCTTTGTCCATAGAGAAGGATGCGTGAGGAATTTCTTCATCAAGATGAGGCACATTTTCCTCTTTAGTGTCCCTAAGAGGGGATGAGCGAGGCACTTCTTCCATTTTTTCATCATCATGAGGTGCATTATCTGCCTTAGTGTTCTCAGGGAAAGATTTGTAAGGAACTTCTTCTATTTCTTCATTAATATATACATTTTCTTCAACTTCTAGTATACTCCTTGCTCTATCAAGAAATAGAGAGAATCTTATCACAGGATCATCTTCATTCTGCTCTAAATGTGGTGATTGTATCTTCTCCCCTTCCTATTCTTTGAGTGATAGGGTTTCCTTGTTCTTTTCCCTAGGAAGTTGACCCCCTTGCTTTTCTATTTCATTTATTTCCTCATTATCAAATGGACTATCAATTTCTACCACCTTTATTAGGGTCCTAGCCTTCTTCCTTTTTGAAGTACTGCCTACATCTGGAGGTTTAGTTTCATTGGCCCTTGAAGATAGCCTTTTACTTCTCTATAGAGGATGATTTGTTTGAAAAATAACTTTACTTCATTTCTTCTTCTTTCGAGGAGGCTCCTCCTCTCCTCTAAAATGCATAGTTCCCACCTCCCCTTCCTATCTTGGGGTTTGTAATTCATCTAGCAAGGTTTATGGCACATCATTGTTGGGATTCATGGAGGTATGTTGGGATTTATGGGTGCGTAATTCCTCCAAGGATGGTTCTTCTATAGACTACTTTTTTTGTTTAGAGTATTCACCCTCCTCAAGTGACCTCCCTGGCTCCTCATTTTCAAATTTCTATAGAAACCTTTGCCATCTCTTTTCAGGATTTTTATGGAAATGGTATTTACATATTAACTGTATCAGATCATGATGTTTAAGGGTCCACCTCATCCCAAATTTATATTTTTCCATCATAGAGGTGACTGAATGGCAAAGAAAAGCTAGTAAATTTACCCCAAGAGTAGGGTCCTCAATGTCGTGGCGTAAATAAATTAGTAGGAAAAAATGGGGTACCACAACTTTAGTCATTTATCCCTCACAAGTGAAATACTTAATAATCTAGGTTGCTTCAGACCTCCAGGGTTCTAGAAGAGACATGCTATGGATTCCGTTATTCTAGCCCCTAGTGTTTATAGTCATTATAGGTTGGGGTTCCCCTTCCTTGTGAAATAGTTCTATTAAATTTTGATAAGGAACATGGGCATTTTCATTCAAATTAATTCCTTTATTCCCAAGACTAGAAAGATGAGTAATAATTTTTGTACTTACCCAGAATCATTTTTCATGCACCACAGTCTTCCCATCTACAAAATTCTTGATGAATTCCTTCACAAGCTGCTTTGTGTATCCTTCAAATTTTTTCATGAAATCTAGCCATCCAACTCTCTAGAATAATGCTGCTATATTTCCCAATGCCAACGATGAAACTACAAAAGTTGGCTCAGACTTCTTTTTAGCGCCTCCCATTTCCTTTGTTTTCTAGTAAAATTTTATAGAACTCTGGAATGCTTGCTTCATTGAATTACAAAGGGAGAAAGAGTTTTGTGTTGATATACTCATCAGGGAAAGAATTAATTACTAGCTTTCTTGTCATCTTATTACATAATTGTGATAGCCTTTCATGGGGAATTACAACTACTGTTGTACTCTTATAAATCATGTAAAGGGCACAAGTTTCAAAATTACAAGGAGGACTAATCATGCCAATTAATTAACCTTTATTCAAAATAAGTACTAACCCTTTAAATTAATAAATTTTCACATACCTTAAATCATGTAATTAGATCAAATGTAACTCACTTGTGCTAATGTAATAGTCATATGGTTGGTGAGGGTGGTAGCAAATAATAATGGCATGGATGGGATGGTTGAAGTGATGGCAAAAATTATTATGGAAAAAGGGTGGCATAATAATCTTATTTATTATGGAAAGATTGGGTATAAGGTGGTGGAATAATTATAAGGGAGTAGATCTTGAGGCAACATTAAAGGATGGGCGTGCATGGAACTTAGGAAAAATCAAAAGAAAAATTGGAAAAGCAAAATTTTATACCAAAAATCCCAAATCATTCTTGAGAATATGCAACTAAAGTAGAGAAGAAGAGAATTTTGGATCATCATAGAGGGATGTCATCAGAACATGCTGACCAAATTGAGGATTCCAGAGCATCATTGAAAGATGCAACTGGAGTAGCAACCAAAATTTCTAGAGCATCGGTAAAAGATGTAGCTAGAGCATCGACCAAAATTTTTAGAGCATCACTGAAAGATGCAGTCGAAGCAACAACCAAAACTTTCAGAGTGCTGGTAAAAGATGCAATTGGAGCATCTAAGGAACATTTTGGAGCATTGCTGAAAAGATACTACTAGAGGAAAGAACAATAAAATTTTGGAGCATCGCTGAAAAGATGCAGTTGGAATGAAGAAATAGTAGAATTCTAGAGCATCGCTAAAAAGATGCTGCTGGAGGAAAGAACAACAGAATTCTGGAGCATCACTGAAAAGATGCAGCCATAATGAAGAAAGTTGTGATGTTCTTTCCTTGGCTTCCTAAAGAACCATTAATTGATGTGTTAGAATGTAGGATTAGAGTGATGAGCAACACCAATCTATTATGCATATTCTAGAGCATTGCATCAACAATTTTTGAAGCATTGCAGCAACCATGCTGAGAAAATTTGGAGCATCGTAGTAAGGTGCGCCAGAATTGTGCTTGGCCAAAGGTGAAGTCTTGGAAAAGAGAGACAAAATTTTAGTCAAGTATAAATGTCAAAAATGATGAAGAAATCAAAGAAACATTCAGAAATGAAAAATTATTTTATTTTATTTTATTTTATTTTGTAGGGTTGACAGAACTATATTGACCCTGCCACACTAGAGTCAATGTAATGAATTTCTCCTTGCATTCCACCATTTTTGTAAACTCTTCCTTATTAACAAGTTTATGATAGAGGCGTAATCGATGCCCATTAACTAGGAGAGTTCAAGTATCACCATCAATAGGTTTTAGCTAGACTAAACTGTTAGCAAACACTTCTAAAATTTCGTATGGTCCAAGCCAGTGTGTCCTGAGTTTCCCTTGATGATCCTTGTATCTGGAATCAAACAGTAGTTCCCAATCCCTAGTATGGAACTATTTCTCTTTGATGTGTTTATCATTCCAGACCTTACATTGTTGCTGGATCAATTCGGTCTGATGGACGATGCCCAAACAGAGTTCGTCCAATTCACTAAGCTATAAGACTCTCAATTTGGGCTCATTTAAGATCCATGCCCAATTGCATGGCTGTCCTAAGGGTTTGGAGTTGAAATCCGATGGGTAAGAGGTGTTTCTTCCCAAAAAATAACTCGTAGGGGCTATAACCAGTGGTTGATTTCCAAGTTGTGTTGTAGGCCCATAAAACTTCTAGTAGTTTCCTAGCTCAGTATCTCCTTCTCGAGGAAACTATTTTCTAGCTCCCTATTAGTGACCTCAACTTGACCATTTTTCCATGGGTGGTAGGATGAGGAATTCTTGTGACTTACTTGGGAGTGATCTATGAATACCAACAACACTTTCAACATAAATTGGAGGCCTTAGTCTGTTTCAATTGTCCTCGGAGCTCTAAACTTGAGAAAAATTCTATTGTAGAGGAAATCAACTACATGTTCCTCCTTGACAATATGTAGGGCTTGCACTTCTTCCCACTTAGGTAGTTGGTATAGACCATAATATACTATTTTCCTTGTGAAGGAGGATCTATTGGCTTGATAAATTATAATTCCCATTTTTCTAATGGTTCAAGGACTACCTGAGGCTTTAGGGGAATTTTGTTACAATGAGTTGGCCTACCCACTCTTTTAAATTCATCGCAATGGTGAATGTATTTATTGATGTCCTTGTGCATTGAGGGCTATTAGTACCCTACTCCCAAAACCTTATGAGCTTTCCTTTTAGCAGAATAATGCCCTCCTGAAGGGTCATCATGGCAGGCTCCAAAATACTATAAGTCTCATTTTCCCTAACACACCATCGTAAAACCATATCAGGTCCACATCAAAATAGGATTCCATTAATCCATTTGAAGGGGGCACCTTCTCTAATGAGGCATTTCTTTTGTTTTGATGAAAAATGGGGTGGTACTTCTATGGTAGCCAAGTAATTTATAGTGTCAGCGAACCAAGGAGTTTTAACTAAAATGGCAACTATATTTTCAACTGGAAACTTATCTTGTACTAGGGCACAGTCGCCATCATGTTTAATCTGAGATAAGAAATATGTGACTACACTAGATTTCCCTAGTTTGTTGACAATTGTGACATTGAATTCCTGAAGGAGAAGCAACCACCTAATTATCCTTTCATTTACCACTAGTTTTTTCATGAGATAATTAATAGTCAAGTGATCTGTATGCACTATAACTTTATATCTTGTGACATGTAATGTTGAAATTTCTTGATTGCATGCACTACCACTAGGAATTCTTTCTCCATGGTGGTATAGCTCTTTTCTGTTGGCATCAAATTCTTGCTAATGATGTATATAGCATATTTCCCTCCATTCTCATCTTCTTGCCCTAGAACCACTCCAATAGCATCATCAGATGTGTTAGCATAAATTTGGAATGGAAGATTCCAATTACATCCTTGAAGGATAGGGGAATAGATGAGTTTTTCCTTAATAATATTGAATGAAGACTGACACTCAGGTGTCAAAACAAAGTCTACATTCTTCTGAATGAGCAAAAACATGGGGGCTATGATTTTGCAAAAGTTTTCTATGAATCTTCGGTAGTATTTCACCTGCCCTAAGAAAATCCTGACATCAGTCTATGTTTTTGGAACCTCGAGTTGTATGACTTCAATTTTCTTAGGATCGACCTTGATTCCTTCTACTGAAATATGGTGTCCTAGCACTATTCCTTATTCCACCATGATCAAACATTTCTCATGACTTAGGGACAACCGATGATCCTCACACCACTTCAACACCTTGTCTAGATTTGTGAGGGCTTCATCAAAAGTTGAACCATATATAGTGAAGTCATCCATATAGACTTCCACACACTCATTTACGAGCTCAACAAATATAGCTAGGATGGTCCTCTGAAACGTGGCAGGAGCATTACACAAGCCAAAGGGGAAGAACCTTATATGAAAATTTCCCCCAAGGGTAGGTAAAGGTCATCTTATCTTGGTCTTCTGCTACTACCTATATTTGGTTGTATCCACTAAATCCATCCAAGAATGAAAAATATTTCCTCCCAGTCAAGTTATCCAACACTTGGTCCATGAATGGCAGGGGAAATACTTTTTTCTTGTCACTTTGTTAAGCTCCCTATAGTCTACACACACTCTCCACTTCCCATTCTTCTTTGGGACTACAACCAATGGTGACACCCATTTGTTGTTAGAAATTGGATAGATAAATCCTACCTATAGGAGCTTCTCAATTTCAATTTTAACAATGTCCTTGAGAGTAGGATTAAACCTCTATTGTGGTTGGTAGATAGGTTGAACATCCTCAGTATAGATATGATGCGTGCACACACTAGGATGTATTCCTCTCATATCTTTACAGTCCTAGGAGAACACTTTAGATCTACTCACTGGGGTGTCAAATAGTCTTTGTTCTTCCATCTTAGTCAACCAACTATTGATGTTCAAATTTTTTCCTGGCAACAACATAATAGTCTTGACTCCCAGATGGTTGGACATGATAGTGTACATAGGCCTTATTAGGGTGTTAAGTGTACATCTATGAGGTACAATTTTATGAAGCCAAGCAACATCTACAAATAAATGGTAAGTTTTTGGGACTAAGTTCATCAAAGGACAAGGTAATCCAATAAAACCAACACCATCAAATTTTGTTTGATCTATGTGGATTGGGTGTCCCATGATTTCTTCTGTGTCTGACATCTCCTCACTATCCAAGTCAATGGAAAGATTCTCCATGTCGTCTTCCAATTCATCCTCTAATTCTTCACCGTGTTGTTTAATAACTACCATGGCCAATGAAGCCAAATTCTCCTATCGATCAGGGATTTTTGGTTCATCTACCCATACTTTGTTGTGTTCAACAAGCTTGGCAGGAGGATACAAAAACAAATATTTACTATTAGACCCATGTGAGATGGTCATTCCTCCCTCTATGCAGGCAATTTTGGCTACAACCGTAGCCAACCATGGTTGTCCTAGAATTATTGGATAATTGTCTTTGGGCATAAGGGATTCAATTATCTAGAAATCCACTGGATATTCCCATCCATCCACCTTCATGAGAATTTTTTTGATAGTGCCCTTGGGAATAGCTATGGATTGGTTTTCCATCTATAAGACTATAGTTGTGGGGTGTAGATTAGTAAGTCCCAATTTTTCCATCACATCCATAGTCATTACGTTAATGGCTACTCCAAGGTCCACTAAAGAGTTAGGTATTGCTACCTCATTAACTGTTACTATTATAAGTGGACTTCTTGGGTCATCATATTTCGAAGCAGTGGCTGTTCCATCTAACAAATCAACTAGGTATCCATTTATATGAATAGTGTTAATTCATTTCGACTTCCCTCCTAGGGCCTTGATACACAACTATTTAATTAGCTAGTTTAACTCAAGGATCTCCTTAATCACCTATAACAAGGGAAATTCAATTTATAATTGCTTAATTTCTTGTATTAATGCAATTTTAGTGGGTAAGGTCAATTTTGGAGCATCGTTCATAGGAATCAATTTTAGACACTCTGAAAAGGGTACTTTGGTCTTTCCTTTAGGCGTGGGGTCCTTAGGCGTGGGATCCCTTGGGTGTTCAGTTGGAGACTGAGCCCCCTCTTCCTGAGGTAGGATAGAAGCTCCTGCTGAAGATGGCAAGTCAATTTTCTATTGTGTAGCATTTGGTATCTATTCCACAGATGTAGGTGTTATCATGGTTTCCTCAACAAGAATTTTGATAAGTTTGTCAATAATTTCTTCAATAGTCAGTTGTGAAAGTGTTTTTCTAGACCTCAATTGTAGATTTCTGCAATGTATGGAATTAATTTTGGTGACATTTTCTTGTTGAACAGAATACACCAGAGTATTTGGGTGGTTGTTCTTTGGGTTTGGTATTGGCTGCACTAGAAGTGGTGGCTAGTTAACTTGTTCATTTTGTTGTGTAGTCTGAGGAGGTGGTAAAAGGTTTTGTTGTTGGGTAGGAATTCTCCTGGGGATAGTATAAAATTGATGTTGAGGTTGATTCCATTGAGGAATGGGATTTTGAGGGTACCACTATGGTTGATTAGGCCACTGAGGGTTACCCCAAGATTTATTTTCCCATTTTAGTGGTCCCCAAGGATAAGTTCTCCAATTAGAAGGTATTGGAGGTGGTGCTTAAGGCTAGGGTGTTTCCCATTGATTGTTGTTCCAATTGGGTTGGGGCCTCCAGTTAGGATTGGAATTCTTGCCATAGGAAAAATTTTCTCCAATTTTTTGATTAACAATGTTCACTTCTTCCTCAATTGGAGTTGTTCTTTTCTTGGAATTTTTTATGGTATTTAGTAGCTCACATTGGTCGGTGGGGTAATTTTTGTCACACACTTGACAAACATCAATATTATCAACTTTGTCCAAGGGACATTCTCTTAGAAATTTATTTTTTGGCATTTGGGGCAATAGATGGATAAGGTTTCAGAGTTTCATGTTTTAGCCTGTATGCCATCTAAAGTGGTGTTTAAATAGATGGGAATGTCAGTCTTGAAGTTGGAGAGATCTTCATGAAGTTTTATAATCTGATTGGAACCTCTAAAAAGGGTAGACTTCTTAATTCCTCCTCGGGTTTGAGAGAAATTTTGACACAGTTCCATAATACCATCCAGTCCCAATTGGGACACATCTCCTTTTCCCATTAAGTCCAAGCTCCTACTAGCATTTTCATCGAGACCTTTAAGGAATAAGGTCTTCAAGATATCAAAACTTATAACTTCTCCCCCACAACATTTAGATAAGAAGATAAACCTATCTAGGTAATCCTCTAAACTTTCATCCTCATTTTCCCTCACTTTGAACAACTCTTCTTTCCTATCACTAACCCTATCATAACTTTGATACTTCTCCAAAAAGGCATACTCCATCTCATCCCAGGAGGTTTTTGATTGAGAAGGAAATCCCATAAACCAACACATAGATGAGTCTTTCAAAATGGAAGGGGAAAGCCTTAGTTTCTAATTATCATTCTTGTTGTCATATGTTTGACATAAGACTTTAAACTCAAATAGGAACTAATCAGGGTCCTTCGTAGACAAACCTCGAAAGGTTGGAAAAAAGGAAGGTGAGATGTTTTTCATTTTCATATCATCATCCTCATCGATATCAATAGGATAAGTGAATGTTTGTGGTGGAGGGTTATCATTATTGTTAGCAACATTTCTTCAGTCTCCCATGGTGTTGAAGAAGGTATAAATTTCATCCCAAGCTTGCTCAGTTGAGCATGGTTCAAGATTTTACAAAGGAATATACTCCTTTACAACTACGGATTCTCTTTTTGGAGTATGTGGGAAGGACTTAGGTTGACCCCATTTGGTCAATTCCTTTGTAAGTTTTTGGTCTGAGTTACCTTCCTCTCCGCTTGTTGCTAGTATGTCAACTAGGGGGTGTTTGGTATGAATCTTCTATGGGGGCCTCGTTTCCTGACCATGCAGAAAAGAAGTTAAAGAATTATTCCTATCCCTAAAAGCGGTCTTCAAGATGTCTCCTACTAACACTAGAAAAAGGAGTCCTTGACAATGGTGCCAAAAAGTGATAGGCTATCATTAGGTCCTAGCACTTTAGTGAATAAAATCATTAACATATCAACTAGGTAGTGTCCAATGACTATATGCAATAGAGGACATCTCAGTTCTCTCTCTCAGTTTCCTGAAATACTAATCGACTAGATAAAAATTTATAATTTTAAAAAGACCTCTAATCTTGAAAGCAATAAATCATCTACCTAGAAAGTAGAAAATGATTTATTAAACTAAGAAATAGAAAACTATAAATCTAAAAAGCATCACCACTAAACTAGAAAGCATGGAAATGATTAACTTAAAGAATGCATAAATTGTTGAAGAAGTAAAACATGTAAAGAAATTAGGAAACATTTATCTAATGCAATAGATAACCATCTAACTACTAACATATTTTTTTTTTCAAAATCAACTGAAGAAAGGTGCTCCAGACATTCAAATGTTAAGTTCAAAAACTACAGAATTAGCTACAGCCTACAATCTTGACAGTGACAACATAACATATACTCATGAAAATGGATTTCAACTCCAACTGTTATCTACTAAAAGAAAATACAGAATAAGGAATACAATACTTATCTATCTATCTATAACCCTCAAGTGGCCAGCTCTCGGGTGTGTCTATAGCTACCTCAGATCACATGCATTAAAAATTCTCTAAGCTACTTCATTCCAAAGATGTGTGCATATCACACAGTAATTCAAAGAGTGGTGAGAAAACTCATTCATATGGTAGTTTTTACTCAAAAGAAAAATTTGCAGCATAAGGATAATCTTCTTCTCTATTCATCATTTGTAATAGTTACACATTTATATGAAAAATGACTAACAAGAATCCTATTTTCTAGTTGATAGAGTCTTCTAATAGACTATCAATAGCAAAGGGACTTTAAATCCCATGATATACAATATTAAAGAGGCTCACATGAGCCATAAAGTTTTTGAAACTAAAAAATAATAGAATTATAAAGACTTAGCCCAAAATGTGTGCTCCTAGAATTCCGACGCTCACTTGCTTGCTTTCAAAAGTATGAAGATCCATGTTCATTTCCCTTTTGAATAGAATGGTGATTAGAAGTGGAGTTGACCCACGAAATACTCAAGACTAAACCATTAAATCAACACAAGTAAGATTAATTTTCCTAACTTCAAGAAGTAAATTTTGTATGCTTATTCATAGAAAGAGAGAACTTATTTTTCCTAAAGGTAATCAATTGGAAAGGTAATTTAGGCTAAAAGGTTTAGATTTACATATTGAGCCCATTATGCTGATGAGGTTATTTTTACCTCATCAACTTGCTTACCATGACATGCTTCAAAACACTTTACAAAACATGTTTATCTTGCCTAGTGAACAACCAAATGATGTGGCCATTTTGATTGAGAATATGAATCAACCTAATTTGGAAATTTTCTTTCATCAAAATGACCTAGTCCATTTGGAAACACAAATGATGCTTTGATGATAATGTCTACTATTAACAAGGTTGGGATTAGACGTACCCTTACTGACAATGGCTTAGGGATTAGTGGGTAAAATCAAGAATATGAGTTTACTTATTGTGGAAGTTTCAAACTTAAGTAAAAACCCAAAATCGGCCAAAACAAAATGGGATCCCTTTTTTCTTCAAGACCCCAAGCCAAAAGTGGGATCCCATTTTCTAGAAATGGGATCTTGTTTCATAAAGGCTTAAAATTAAAAAAAAAACACTAAATGGATCTCATTTCTAAAAATTTCAATTTTTGGCTCAATTTTTGCTATGGGTTTCAGGTCAGGAAAAAATCTTGGGGACTCGACCCTTAGCTTTCAAAACCTACTTTGACCTACAACTTGAAGGTCATGTTAGTGTCACTAGAAAATAGTGACTTTCGACATATGCCTAAAGATGCATTTTGCAGAATTTTTGACAAAATTAAAACCCATTATATATGAGATTGTGTAGATTCCAAATACATAATTTTTTTTACAATTGGATTATTTTTTTTAATTTTCCAAATATTTTTTTATGAAAATGGTCCATAAACTTGAAAAAATAGGTTTCCTTATTAATTTTATCTTTTTATTAAAATAATTTTTTGAAAAAATATTATAAGTGCACAATCTTCAGATAATTCTTTTCAATTTTTAAAAATATCATAAAATGACAATTTTAGATCATCTTTTGTGTAAAGTACATGAGGGATTTTCAAAACAACAATTATGACCAATAAAATAATAATAAAAAAAATATTTAAAAATTTACAAAAAAATATCATACACAATCTTTAGTGTGCTACAGATTCCTAAAAGTATTCATAAAAATACAATTATTTAGGTCAAAATATGGTTGACATACACATGCATGGTATGGTAAAAAAAAGTGACTTTTAAACAATGTCTTTTAGACATGCCTATTGAAAATCAATTTGTATCATCTGGGTATTAAAATAAATTACATGTTTGGAAACTAGACTCTAAGTACTACATTTCATATTATTGAACCTTTTTAAGATTCAATCTTTAGGTGCTTCAAATTTTTAGGTCAAATGTGATAAATTCTAAAAATAAGGGAAAACACTTGTACTTTTTGGCCCAAAAGTGGACTCAACTTCTTGCACACATCCTAATGTTTGTAGTGAAAATATTTTGGATAAAATTAAAGAGGAAAAAAATTTAATTGAACCCATTTATTTATCAACCAAAGGTTTTAATAATGTGGGAGGACAACCGCTTGGTGTCATAATGCTACCTGTTAAAGTTGGAAAGGTCATGTTGCAAAATCTGATCTATGTTATGCCCCATGATCTTTCATATAATATTCTCTTGGATAGACCATGGTCATGAAATGAAAGGAGTTCCTTCAACACTTCCTTATTTAATTAAATAAATATACAAAAATAAGGTCTACATGATAAAAGATGATCCTAAGTCTAAAAATTGTTTACAAATTGAGATAGGAACGACAAATCTTCTTGGCACATTGACTCCAACTACAAAAGTGAAACATTTACAAGTTGAGGATAAAGATAAGTTTCTTTCAATTGAGACAAAGTTTTTGGATGATGATTGAGATTCATTATATTTTACACCTACATTCATGGGAGAATACATGACTATAAATAAATCAAAAAAGGGAAAGAAGCAACAATGGTATCAACACAACCTATCACTAAATCATCAAAAACATCTAATTCCATAACTTCAAGCAAGAAAGAAAATATAAATTAGACATATACTTATTGTGGACCCTAAATCTGCAAATGGTTAACAATTTTAACATAACATCATCATGTTAGTCCCTTGCAAAACATTAGATTTGAAATCCCTATGAAATACTTGACTATGATGAAACATGCAAATGAGATAAACAAAGATAATCAAATGTAAGCATATAAAAGCATAGTCAAAACTTTATTCCATAGTGGATTGGTGTCACATGTGCTAGTGACCCTTTCCCAATCCTTGATCAAAGCTTAAGATGAAAATGCTATGAAGATGGTAGAGTGATGATGAACAAAATCAGTTCTCCAATGGAGAGTGACTTTGCATGAGTGATTGTGGAGAGATGGTGAAGGATTTGATAAGAGATGAAGCCTCTATTTTATAGATTTTCAAAATGCTAAGTGTTGAAAATGGACCAATGTGGGACAAAGATCAAGCCAATAAGATAAGGCCACTTGTCAAGTGATGAGTGGTCAATGGATGTGCAAGATTTGGGAAGAGTTCCCAAGAGAGGGAAAATTTGAATTCAAATTTTGCAATGAATGTTGAGTTTGACCTTTGGAAGGGGACATGTAAGAGCCTCATAAATGCTCTGTTGGGTGTACATGTCCACTTGGGGAGATTCAAACTTGGAGAATATTCTCCCTTTATGCCAAGTTGAAAATAAAGATTTTGATAAATCAATTAAATGTAATTTCATGTGCAAGTGGCCAAATCTAGAGAATGCAAGTGGGTGAGATTAGCATTTAATCATGGTTAGATTAAATTAATGATGATTAGGTTAGCTTAATGGTGTTTAGATGATTTTGAATTTTAGGATTTAAATATTTGATTTATTTAAATCAGAAAAGGATGGAAGATGCATTTTAATTAAATAAAGTTTGATTTATTTAATTAAACTATGATGTGAGCCTTTGATTTATTTAAATGATAAGAACTAGATTTACCAGGTGAATGGATGTAATGCATTTGATTTATTTATTGAGCAGATGAATATGCATAATGCAAATTTGACGTGTCTACATTTTTCCCCTCTTTGAAGCAATGTACTTGTTGTGTTGGTTCAAAGAATAACTTGCCACGATTAAAATTAAAAAATTCTTGATTTTTTAGATGCCCCAGCGGAAAGTACATTGGTACATTTCCCCCTTGAGAGATCGAGCAAAAATATTCAATTTGAGGGTCGATCTCGCAATAAAGAGGTGCAAAATGGATGGTTATGGATGATGATGCAAAGATGATGATTTCAAGATGCTTACAATAACAAATCTATATTATCCTAAACAACTTAAATGATGCTATGATATGAGATGGATGAGATTGATGATGTGATATGTTGTGATATGTTGTGATTATGCAATGGATGATTTATGAAATGCTTAGACTAACAGATCTATATTATGATGATGATGCATGCAATGCATGTGAAATGATCGATGTTTCCTATGATGTATGATATGAATAATATGTGGTATGCTGACGGTTTGTGGATGCAAGATAGATGCATGATGGATGCATTGGTGATGATGATGTTAGTGAAGAAATGAGATGATGACAAGAGGATCCCACAAGTATATGATTGGTCAAGACTTTATTAGAGATGATGATGATGATAGATGATGATGATGATAAATGATGATGATAGATGGATGATTTGCTTATCAAGGATTGGGATTTTCAAAGGGTCACTTACTTTATGTTTGATAACATGCCTAAGCATGATGCATCAAGGTATAAAGGACCAGGAAGGCGTTGTACTTAGTGTGATGGAATTTGACTCGACAAATAGATAGGAGTATTCTTGTTCACACCTGACATACGAAAACCTTGCTAGGATGCACTTTAGAAGTTTTAAACACCTCAGACCAAAACACAGAAAGGTATAACCAATCAATGCAATAGTCAACAAGCCATCCAAAACATCCTCTATACATATCTAACAAAGAAAGTATTCACCAAGTTATTTTACAAGAATGTTCAACAAGCACAATAGAAAAAAGAATAATGATTGTTGCTCCATTCCTATCTCTCTAAATCCTTCATTCGGATATCATCGAGAGGTCCTTGGACTGAGCACAATAAGATAAATCAAAAAGAAAAGATCAAGTATGCAAACAAGCCAATGTTCTTCATACCTCTAGCCAAAGGGATGTGTTTTGATAGGATGAGAATCCAAGTGATATCCAAAATGATGCCCATTGTCGGAACGATATATCCTAGGACATGCATTGTATAGGATGATTATGGTTTGATAAATTGATTGATAAGTTGTTGATATAAGGTCGATTGACATGTTTGAAAATGATCAAGAATTTGATTTTGTTTTAAAGATTTGTTGTTTCGATTTTGATTTTACGATTGAAGCTTTGCTTTTGCTAACTGTTGCACTTGTTTCTATTTGCGTTGCCAAAGGATGAAGGTGATGATCAATTTATTATGGATGATTGATTATTGCGGGTGAAAGCGAGATGAGGCGGATGGATTTTTTCAAATATTTGGATGTTTTTGATGTTTTGAAATGTTTTGAGGTTGTTTTTGGTATTTTCAAGATTTTACAAATGTTTTGATTTTGATTTTTTAATGTTTTGGATTTTGTGTTTTTGAATGTTTGGATTTTTGATGTTTTTCGAATGTTTTGGATTTTGATGTTTTTGGATTTTTCTTTTTTTGAATGTTTTTGGATTTTGATGTCTCGGGGGCTAATGGAGATGAGCCTTGCCTACATTTAAGCTCGTGAGACGATCTAGTTCGGATTTCCAATGTTTTTGATGTTTTCTGCTTTTGAGTGTTTTTTAGATTTTTGATATGTTTTGGATGTTTTTGGATTTTTCACATGATTTTGATGATTTATATATGGATGTGTAATGATATCAGTGCTTTGTTTGGGATTTTGTTGAAAACCAAGCTAAGGTGGATTGATCAGATCGATGGATTGATGATGATGATAACATTGTTGAGGATACACAACAATGCAATGATAGTGTTATGCAACTCAAGGATTTGATGGGATTGATGATGATAACATTGTTGAGGATACACAACAATGCAAGGACTATATTGATTAGGATTGATAATGATAACATTGTCGAGGATACACGACAATGCAAGGATAGTGTTAAGCAACACAAGGATATCCTGAGATGATGATTTTTTGATTGGATTTGATTGATCATGTTTGATGAAGCTTGGTTTCGAACAAAAGATGTTTGGATGATTTGATGTGATGTTTGATGTGCAGCTTAGATGTGACTGATATAGATTGATGTTTGATGAAAGATGAAGACTGATAAGGAATGTCTTCTAGTCAAAATGTGTCATGGGCTAGTGATACAAATGATTTGACCAATTTTATTTCATGTTTTCCAATGTTTGGATCGCCACATAAGGTGAAGGATATAGATCAAGATTTATTCTTGAAGCAAGATATACATATCTGCCCTCAATGTCTAGCAACGTATGGAATGCAATGGATGGATGCTCGGATAAGTGTATGGATGGATGGATATGGTAAGTATGAAAAGTATGCCAAGGATTTATCTTGCGATAAGATAAGGTGCTTGAATAATGAATGCTCATTTGGATAATGCTTCATGGCTCAGATAATGCTGGATAGGATAGGATCAATGAAAATGACCCATGTCAAGATGTTTACTGTAAGCAAATGTAAAGTGTGCACCAAAATTTCATCAAGATCAAGATAACTAAGATGATGGATGCAGATATATGCGAATGGATTGGATCAATGGTTTATGGATGGATGGATTTATTATGGATAAGATGGATGGAATGCTTGATTTATCATGGATGGGATGAGATGCTTTCAACTGAAGTGGTGCACGTAGATGCTTAATTCCACACATGATGCTTGTTTGCCAGGTTTTCATCATGGTCTTGCCCAAAGCGCCACTCATGCGGTTTTCACTAGAGGACGATTTTTCTCTTTACTGTTTTCAATCCTTTTTCTAATTTTTTTTTTTTTGGATTTTCATATTTTTTAATTTTTTGTATTTTTCTGAAAGATTTTAAGCTCATGTTGAATCATAAGGTGCTGCTAATGTAGATGCCCCTGTCATGATGTGCCATCGATATCTTGCTTGAAGAAGTTGTTTTGCCAAGATACGTGCACTTGAATATAATTTTTGGGATTTCTCATTTGCTTCGTCGATACCGGAGTTGACTTTGTCTTTGTGTGCACATCGCGATAAAGTGCCTTCTGAATCCTTATGATGAAGGGCCGTTGCCAATACATGGTCAATATGAGAATTGGATATCATGCGTGGAGGTGTGGATGGAGTTCGTTTAGGGATAAGAGATGGATTGGTTGATAGTTTGGAACCTTTGACTCTCCAAACTTGGGAAGATGAACAATGATGGGTGGATACGGAAGTGTGCATGGAATTAGGACCAACTGCTTGATATACTTTGTACGTCGCTTGAAAATCCTGCTTTTGATTTTGTGGACATCTTTGATGGAAACCTTTCCCTCTTTTAGTTTGCCCCATAGTTTCTTTGACTGATGGAGTTTGATAGGGATGATCTTTCTTTGTATTCTTTGGTATCCATACATATTTGATTTTTCCATTATGCTTCTCAGCTCCTTTTTCTTTGATAATTTTCTTTGTACTTTGGTTCAATTCTTTCTTTCGACGTTGGTCCCAATTCATGGATGGGGTGATGGGTGGATGAAGATTCATGATGTGGCTGGTTGTAGTACTGACACCAGTTTCATCATAAGGATTCTTCATGCTCCCTATGTTGACATTTTCTTGAGATGAAGTTGCCCCCAGTATGGTGGTAGTAGTACCTTCATGCTTTGATTTTGCTTGTTCCAAGAGCTCTTGTTCAGAATGTATTCTCTGATAAATGACCACCGTAGGTGATGTTGTTTCAATTTGTTGCTCTGCTAACTCTGGATGTTCTATCTGACTTGTTTCGTTGAGTGGATAATGTTTGATATCCTCATCCCTGATGTCCTTATTTTGAATTTGGGATATATCTGATCCTGATGTTGATAACTCATTTTAACTATAGGAGTTAAGAATCTGTTCTTTTTGTGCAACAAAATATTGCTCTAGATGAAGATCATCTACGTGTCCATCTGTATAAAGCATCTCATGGGTAGATGGAGTATGTGCTACATGGATATGATCATCTTGCATAGATAGGAGAGTGTCCATTAGATGATTGTAGTATCTTGAAGATACAAATTCTTGATCTTGAATGATTTCAGAGTTGCTTTCAACATGCTTTAGATCAAGTTCTTGACATGGGTCAATTTCAAAGGATGGATTGCTTACAAATGGTTCTTGGATGTCGTCATTGGACATGGCAAGTGGTTCAACATCCTCAAGTGTCAAGTTCAGGGTTCTTTCAATATCTATAACCATGCGGTCAAAGGGGATCAACATGTTTTGAAAAGGACCATTGCTAGACTTTGGTGAAAGATTTTGATCATGCTTTGGAATAAATTCTTGAGATATGTCCTCTAACTCGTAAGGCGATGTAGAGACATTTTCAACATGATCATAGGTGAACTGATTGTGCATTATGTCAATTGGATCAAATAATCCTAACACTCCTTGAAAAATATCATTAAAGAGTGGCTCTTGATGTATGGTGATTTGATCATTGGATGGGGTGGAAACATCTTCAAGGTGCTCATCTTTGTTTTCAACAAATGTTATTTTTTTTGTTTGTGCTTGTGTTTGCTGAGTAGCTTGAGAAGCTTGTTGCACTTGTTGAGCCTTTCTTGCCCATTGCGTGGCTAGATATTGTTGGATGGCCTTTTGGTATGACTGGTGAGCATTTAGAGCAATGTCATATTGTCTTGCTGCGTTTGGTTTTGGTGGTAGTGGTGGTGGATTCGAAATTGCGTTATATGTAATGATGAGTGTTTGAGATATGCTCGGAGCGATCATGGTAGTGAGGGTTTGAGATGTGATGGGCATGATAGTGGTGGTTGGAGTGATTGAAGTGATAGAGATGGTTGGATTGACCAAGGTGATAGGTCCTTGGGAGACCGTATTTTGATTTGGGGTCAATGTTGTTTGATTAGATACCATCCATTGGTGTGATGTCGATGGTATATTTGAATGATTTGACGTGATGGTTTGATTGACATTAGGTGAATTGATTTGGGTGGAGTGATTGGTGTTAGGTAAAGGGGGAAGCCCTAAACCAAGGAATGATGTAGGTAATGGTGGTGGAGATTTCCCTTGGCGCAATGCCTCAACTATTTTGGAAAGTTCCGTAATTTGATCTCGCCAAATTTGTTCTTGATTTTGATCTTGACTCACTTGAGATAGTTGATTTGGCTTTTGTTTAAGCAGATTTGGGATGCCTACTTGCGGTTTTTGAATGGGATTATGGGGAAATTGACTTTGGATAATGTTCTAATTTGGGATGATGTTCAAATTTGGCATGATAGGATGAACATTGTTGGTATTGGGAATCATTTTTCCAAATTTTTCTGAGTTAGGATTCATGTTGTGAAAACTTGCACTTGGTACAACCACATTTAGCAAGTAGGGATTTGGTGGGATGACATTGTTCATTTCAAGGCTCATGCATTGATTATTCAATTGGTGGATTTGTAGGTTTGGACTTAGATTTATCATTGGGAAATGTGTTCCAAACTTTAACTTGGGCATACTCACACTTGTTGTACCATTGAAATTTGTCGAAGGCAATGATCCTATGCATGGACTTTGATAATTGATAGGTATTGCAAGGCTTTGAAGATTCAACTAATTTGGATTACCCAAGATGTATGGATCAATTTTATATTCCATGTTCTTCTTGTGTTTTGACCTTGTTGACCTCTAAGGTGTTCTAGGATCAATGATGATATGAAGAATGAATGGGGTGAATGATGAGAGTGTTGAACGTTTAGGGGCTTTGGATCAATGCTAGACTTAGGGCTTGATTTTTGATTGTTTGATTTGGATGATGAACTTGTAAACCCTAAGATGTTGGATGTGATCTTAGGATGAACTTGTTCAAAGGATGGTTGATTTAATTAAATGTATGAGAAAGGATGCATTCCCACACACCTAATTAAACAAATGACTTTGATTTGATTTAGGATGTAACTAAGTCTAGGATGATGTTTTCAAAAGCTCTAAAGTTGTTTTGGATGGATGAATTTTGATGAATGTGTGAGATGAATGGAGTGTTTGATTTGATCCTAAGAGACTTAGAGAGACTTTTTTTACTAGGCCAAGGTATTGAAGAACACACTTTTCTCTAAGAGCAATCAAAAGACCAATATGACCAAGAGATATCAAGCACATGTGTGGGGTCCAATTTGTTATTTTTTCTTAATGAGTTCTTTTTACCAAAAATAACCACTTGATTATGTTTCATACTAAATGTCAAATGTCACAACTTCTTTTCATCCCACAAAGTGCTACGTGGAAGTTCCAAGAAATTAGGACAAAGGTTGCCTAATGTTGACCTTTGTAAGAGCAAATTAAGATGTAAACCCAATTACTTAGGAACCTCTAAGGACATAGTCCCAAGGGTAAGCAATAGTTCTTGGGCTTTGCCAAAGGTATTTTCTCTAACTAAGGGGTTTGAAATTTTGATGATGATGTTGAATGTTGTTTTTGCAATGTTTTCGATAAATGCATTGTGTTTTCGAACGAAGAACAAGTACAATCCCTATGGATGTGTAAGATAATATTTGTTGAATCCTCACTTGGACAAGTCCAGCTATGCTTATCTTTAGCGAATGGTTAGATGCTTGACCCCACTGGCTTCCCTCCATGGCACTCACTTATACGGGGCTGCCAAGCATCAACACCCATGAAACTCCCATGGCATGTTTTCCATTTCTACTAAAGACCGTAAAAGTGTGGGGTGGCTTTAGAACGACCGTTCTTGCACCAAAAAATAGATTAAGGATTTTGGAAAATTCTAGTACATGGGTTCTAGTAAGGACTTTCCATTCATGGAGATTGACCCATACGGAAAGAGTCCCCTTTCAGATCCATCTTGTCGGAGCCAACCACGTGATAATGGCATTTAACCAATACCCACATTTATATCCCGGCTGGAAATACTCTTGGCTTTAGAGTGTTACCAGTTGAGTCGCTCCCTTGGGTGAGTACTTTTTCCCCAAGGTAGGCCCTCTAAGATAAACAAAAGCAAGCAAAGACACTATCCGTAACTCGATCAATCTTTGATGGCACAAAGAAAGAGAATGTACGCGAAAATGCCCCTACTCACACTCGCACAAGATGTTCAATTTTAAACCCAAATTGAAGTGTTTCAAAGAAATAAAATACATTTTGAGTGTTTCTCTTGCACCCTAGATCGCACGAAGCGCAAGGGGAGAGGATACGCATTCAAAAATGCACCCAAGAAAAAATCACAATTCAAGCACTTGTTTGTTTTATAGCCTTCAAAGCAATTGTGTGATTCATTTTTAAGCACCAAATGAAATATGAAGATTGCTTGTCCAATTTTTAATCCAAAACAAAATCTAGTAATGTCTAAGCTTGAATTTTAGCCTTTTGTGAATGGAGAAAATCAAATTGTTCTTTTTAGACCCAAAGGAAATTTAGTGTCCTAGGAGTGAAAAGGCAAACAATTTCATGGAAAAGTGTTGAACAAACACTTAAAGCATTTAAAAACACTTTGAGTTTTTGAAAAAATTCTCCTCCTTTCGTTTTCCTTGTGCCTTGTACCTTCGTTGTTCGTTTTGTACCTTTTCACCTTCGTTTTTCCTTTGTTTGTACCTATAAAAAGAAAAGACAATTATATGAGGATTTAGAACATTGAATTCATTTTAATCATTAATACCATGCTTTCAATTTGAAATGAATTGAACAATTAAAAGAAGAAAAGAAGGATTTGTAATTGAATCATGCTTTTGATATTAATTTCATTGAAGTGATACCACATTTACTAGATCCCTCTCCCCTCTTATCACAATTCATTTTATTAATGTCATTAAGTCCATGAATCTTTCAAAAGTACCCCCCTAATTTCAAATGTTGGCTATAACAATCACAATGATTTGATGAACTTTTGCAAGCTAAAACCTTAATGCTTAAGTGTGTGACTTCAAAATATAAATATTTTGACACTTAAGTTGATATCTATGCTTTGAAATTACCAAAAAATCTACCCATATCGCACATTTGTTAGACTTCTATGCAATAAAGGTGTAATTTCAAACAGCTAAGGGTAGACTACACTTGAGACAAGTGCACCAGCCAGGAAATAAATACAGCCACACCTTATTTAATGAATAAAAATTTCAAACCGAAATTTTTTTAACTTGTACGAACATTTAATATTGAAGGAATCACGTTGCAATCATTAATAAATGAAAGACTCCAAATCTGCGCTTTCTCTTGTTTGTAGCTGCTCCAAATACATGGATGAACATTCATCAATTAGTTGAAAGTTAATATTGACAGGACACATGAGCTGCTTGATAGAATGACTCATGGAAATGTGGTCTCATGGAATACATATTCAGTAAATGCATTTGGTGGGAAGAAATTTGAATGAAGAAGCTTCAACAACTTTCAAATAAAACACAAGTTATGAAAGCATAAACAAGACACGTGAACTGTTTAACAAATCAGAAATATAAACAAAAGCACATGGACTTAGAAATAATATGTATCTTAAATAAATGAATAGCCTCACTTAGTAGAAGAAGAATTTGGATATAATGTTGTCAGGTGATGAAGAAAAGGAAGGCGTTGCAGATGCAGCGCGTCTTTAGTCTTTAAAGACTTCTCTTTAAAAATGTAAAGGAGCTAAGTGGAGCTTTTATGAAGAGTGATTTTGGGGAATGAGCAGCACGTTGTCTGTATTTATTGCTTCCCTAGGCTACCCATCTACACAAGAAGACTCACCAACAAACATTTAGAGCATGCTTCCTGCACCGACCAATGACCCACGCAACTCTATTTCTTTTCCACCACTCTTCATGCTGCATTGGGATTCTGTAAAGTAGAGAAGGTAAGATGATGACGCATAGGTAGGTGAAGAAAAGCGATGAAGATGGAAGGGATGAAAAGTATGAATACTGTGTTGTTCTTGGATTGGTGAAACAAAGTCGATGGTTACAATAGACTGAAGAAAAAGAATGGTGGGTTGATCTTGGTGTCGGTGTGTGGTTATGGCGGTGGGGCAAGAGAATGGATCGGGCATAAAGAAAATCTAAATCAATGCACTTGGTAAGTGTAAAACCACGCCCAAGGACCTATGACCAGCCTTCTCCCAGCCTACGCCATTCATTAACGAGACAAGTCCAATGTACTTCAAAATGACAAAAGAAGTGTACTCTTCTGTGAGCGAATGGGAGCTCTAGAATAGTGTATGGACATCCATCAAAAGTATAAAGAGCGTGTAAGACAAATTTCTCAATCTTAACCAACAATCTCTCTCTGCGCTAAACTGGGAGTATAGAAAGGGCACACAAGTTGTTTGACAGAATGCCTCAAATACGTGGTCTCAAGAATCAGGAATCATAGCGATAGTAAGATGGGCACGATGCGGTTTGAAGGCCATAAAAATGTACATGCAATTTTTTTTTGCGTGGGAGACAGATAACATTCACAACACCAAAGGTCTATGTAGTGTTGGAGAAATTGGCTTGGCGGATGAAGTAGCAAGGTGTTTCCAGATTCTTGCATGGCATTATTAATATACATATGCGAAAGAGCAGACACAGGACACTAAACTGTTTGATAGGAATGCCTGAAAGACATGGTTACCAACAATACAATGTTGGTACAGCCATATGTTAAAAATGATTTACTGAAAAGAAAAAAAATTTCCTACCCGTGCCAATATGAAAACTTTGCTACAGGTTATGGCCATCCATCAGAGAATTATAAATCCAGAGAGTGCAGTAAATGCAAAAACTGACTTTCAATAATAAGCAAAAAAGCATTTATATTCAAATCACCGGAGTTAGAACAGTTGGGAGATAAACAAGAGATGATTTCAACTTTCATGCAGATAGATCACCCCAAGCCTTGAAATTTATCAAAAAAAAACAAAATAGATTTTTTTTTTATTCCTACGGAAACTTGGGCCCTCCTTCTAGTGCCATTTTTTGGACCCTAAATCTGCAAATGGCTAACAATTTTAACATAACATCATCATGTTAGTCCCTTGCAAAACATTAGATTTGAAATCCCTATGAAATACTTGACTATGATGAAACATGCAAATTAGATAAACAAAGATAATCAAATGTAAGCATATAAAAGCATAGTCAAAACTTTATTCCATAGTGGATTGGTGTCACATGTGCTAGTGACCCTTTCCCAATCCTTGATCAAAGCTTAAGATGAAAATGCTATGAAGATGGTAGAGTGATGATGAACAAAATCAGTTCTCCAATGGAGAGTGACTTTGCATGAGTGATTGTGGAGAGATGGTGAAGGATTTGATAAGAGATGAAGCCTCTATTTTATAGATTTTCAAAATGCTAAGTGTTGAAAATGGACCAATGTGGGACAAAGATCAAGCCAATAAGATAAGGCCACTTGTCAAGTGATGAGTGGTCAATGGATGTGCAAGATTTGGGAAGAGTGCCCATGAGAGGGAAAATTTGAATTCAAATTTTGTAATGAATGCCGAGTTTGACCTTTGGAAGGGGACATGTAAGAGACATGTAAGGCCTCATAAATGCTCTGTTGGGTGTACATGTCCACTTGGGGGGAGATTCAAACTTGGAGAATATTCTCCCTTTATGCAAAGTTGAAAATAAAGATTTTGATAAATCAATTAAATGCAATTTCATGTGCAAGTGGCCAAATCTAGAGAATGCAAGTGGGTGAGATTAGCATTTAATCATGGTTAGATTAAATTAATGATGATTAGGTTAGCTTAATGGTGTTTAGATGATTTTTACTTTTAGGATTTAAATATTTGATTTATTTAAATCAGAAAAGGATGGAAGATGCATTTTAATTAAATAAAGTTTGATTTATTTAATTAAACTATGATGTGAGCCTTTGATTTATTTAAATGATGAGAACCCGATTTACCAGGTGAATGGATGTGATGCATTTGATTTATTTATTGAGCGGATGAATATGCATAATGCAAATTTGACGTGTCTACACTTATGATGAATATTGATAGGGAGGGGGTTGGAAGAATCAATCTCAGATTCCTGCTCTAGGTCTTGCTTACAAGACCTCCTTGGTGTTTTGCTTCACCACCTTGACCTATAGGCCCTTCACATGTTTAGGTACCCCTGGTTCTCCTGGCCAACCCCACTGCCATCACCGTTCAACCAACCAAGTCAATCTTGGTGCAATGTCTCCAACTCTTCCTTAGCCCTTAATCTACCCTAAAGGCTAACCTAACCTCAACACTCAATTAAATCTTTGTAGGGGTGTAGAGGTGTCTCCAATAGCTTCATACCATCCTCCTAGGGTTCTTGAAGGTTCACCATACTCCACCTTCTCATCGCTTTAATCAAACCCTCATTTAGGGTTGAAAAAGGCTACTAGCCCTAGAGCCCCAATTAGGCCTCTTTCTCCGAGAAAATAGGCTTAATCTCAATTATTTCTAAATAACACCCCAATCTTTCCTTGGGTTTCCTGGTCCATTTTTCCACCTCTCAAATATTTTTGGGGTCTTAGTCCTTCACTATCTGTACAATGCCTCCACTTGAAGATGGGCAAAAATTAGGGTTTTTAGGCCTTTTTCTGGCTGCTTCCAAACTATCAGGTATCTCTCACACCAAATGGGTTGATGGAGCTTCCTCCTGACCACCAAGTCTTGGAAAAACTCACATATTCCTTCTCCAAAAGGAAATTTATCAAAACCTTATCACCACTGCAAGTTATGTGCTCTACACTCCTTGTCTTCCCTAGCTGGACTCCTCCTGGATCGCCTAGGGCAAGACTTTGCTAACAGCTTCTGTACACACACAAACCCTAAAACCTACCATATGTACACACATGGAGTCTAGTCACTATTCCCAAAGGGGTGTACAATTTGTATGGTGGGAAAGTGAACTAAATCTCCATTTTCTCCAAACTGCTTGGTTCAGACCAGCAACAGAGTGGAATCAAACTTATTTACAATTAGTGCTTGAAAAATGAAAAAGGAAGCTAATTAATGACACACAAAGCTTTTATCCTAACAACACTACATCCTACATTCAAAACAGTAACAAATTTAATCCATTAAAGCTCTATTTTGAAGCAAAAATCAGAAAATAACTCTCAAAACACTATTTTTCCTTCAATTTCACAAAATTTCACCACAATTTCAATGCTTCTAACCTTGCTCTCAAGTCAAGGAACATCTTAAATAGGTTTCAAAATAATTTAAGCTCCCTTGGTTAGACATGTAAGTTATTAAAATGGCAAAGTTGCAAAACGCACTATGTTTTTCAACTTTTGCCAAATTTTTAGAAAACTAAGTAAAAATGAGTTTTCTTTTAAACTCACTCTCCCTCTCCACTCCTTCACCTACTGACCACTACTGAGCACAACCTACTTTAAAACCTCTAAATCTATCTAAATGGTCAACATGACCTTCATGATAACATTGCAAAAACAAAACTTCATTCTAAACTTCCTAACTGATTAGTGTTTCCTAGGTGCTCCTGCACCAAATATGATCATGAAGAACCACATTATTTTCAAAGTAATGGAAGCAATCTATGGAAGAGGTTATCAAATTTTGAAATAATTTGGTTATAATGGAAAAGGATGTGGTGTCAAATAACAAGGCATTTGTGTTGCTATAGAGCCCAACACACAAGAAACAACAAAAGTTCTTAGTTATTGTCCTTCAAAAATATCAAAAACATCAAAAATACTTTCACTTAATCAATAACATTAGTTGCTTCTTCTTTTCATGTAGTATTTGTAGTATCACACAATGCTCACTACCATCCATGAGTGTATAAACTAGGCTTTATGCAATCATTTATCATTTTTCAAGGAGTGGGATATCATCATCCATCTAGGCTCCTCTTTATCCTTAAACTTTGTGGGAAAGGGGATAGGTAGCCTTGTGTTAGGTGCATTCCTTCTAGAAAGGGATCACTTTGTGTCTCCTTAAAAATTAGTATAGAAAGTAAATTAACATTTTAAGGGGGGGCATATAAACCCCCACTTATTGTTTGCATAGTAATGGCCCCTTCTTAGGGATGATGGCATACATCTCCTAGGAAGTGTGACCTTGTTGATCAAAGTGTGGCCTTCTTGATTTATGTGAAGTGTCTCCTTTGTGGTGATATTGGGCTGGATATCCCTCAAGAGAGTGACCTTTCTTGGCATTTGACATTCCCCTTGGTGGGAAATGCTATGTCTAGTATTCCCTAAGTCATGCATTTATTTTTCCATGACTTGTTCTCTCTTGGTGGTGCAGTGTAGAAAAATTTACACCTTTACATTTTCACACTATATTTGCATCCCCTTAATTGAATGGACTTAATTAAGCCTCTCATTGACCCAATTATGCATTTAAAATCATAATTAATTTCATTTCAATAAAAGGGAACCTACATTAAACAATTGCAAACATCAAATTAAGCACCTTGGAAATTGAGCATCCTAGATTTAGGGCCTAGGACCTGGGCATTCATCCAAGGGAAAATGAGTCCTCCTTAGGTATCAGGTCCCAATTTTAAATATGTTTTTGGTGATATTTTAATGATTCAAATTCAAATTGCATTTGTCATCTTTTGATCTTTAATTATCAGGAAATTAAGTAAAAACCTATAAATACAAGATTATTTTATCAATTCAAACTAAGCAACATTAAGAAAAAATTTTACAAGAGAAAATATTGTTTTCAAAAAGCATCAAAGAGTAGATTTATAAGTCATCTATAGTAAAATTAAAGATCCTATCATGATGTTAAATTTTATGTGTGTTCATGCATGTTTTTGGAGCTTTGTGATGTAGGTTTCAAGTTTCAAGTATCAATTCAAGCATCAAGATTCATCATCAATCAAGCGATTTCATGCAGGATCTAGCCCTTGGAGTGATGTGATAGACTTCAATCCTCTAAGGGAAGCCATTTAAAGGGATTGGTGATTTGCAACAAGCGAGTGTTCATTCATCATTCCTTCTTTTTTATCATTATTTCATTATCAAGGTTTAATTACCAAAATAGGGTTTGACCAAAGAAAACCCTTATACACCAAAAATAAAATAAAAATCCCCCCTTTTTATGTTTGCATATTTGTAGGTGAATGATTGAAATTGGATCAAAGGTGAAATTTTACAAAGTTGTCATCAAAGTTGTAAAGACATGGAAACTAACCTACAAAATTTATTTTCAACCTTCTGACAGTCAAACCTGGAGGAATTAGAGCCTTACATCCAACATGAAAGGACTATAAAAAAATAAAAAAAGAGTGCAAGGACATACTCACTTGGGTGAATAAGTCTTGATAGGACACTTTATGACATTTTTGAAGTTGGGTACAAATTGTCTTAACCTTCTCAGATCTGTTGGTTAATGGTTTTTTTATAGTGTTATAAAAATACTTCATGTTTCAAGCATGATATATATCATAAATTGTATTTTTAATGCACTTTATTCTTCTCCCAAAATTTATTTTCAAACATATTTTATAGTTTTTTGTCATAAGGAAGAAGATACCACATAGTGTCCCAAAACTTGGAGTTGACTCACCTTAAGGGTTGTAGGTCAATTCTAATTGCTTGTGGCACTATCCTTCTTCCTAATGAAATAAGAAAAGGTGGACACCCCTTTTTGGATTGGACATAGGTCCCTCACCCATCATTTTTCACCTTTTAAAAGGATTTATCCACATCCTTTAGATACCCTTTTCCTTTGTTTCAATTTGATGAACTTGACATTATACATCCTAAATTATGAATTGGAGACATTCAAAACCTTAGATCTAGGTTTGCATTAGTGTGATTTGCATTTCATTTAGGCTTTAATCTTGCATGTTTACATAATCTAAATTCATAAAAACCAAAATCTTTACATCAATATTGAATACATCTTGCATTTTGGTTACATAAAGAGTGTCTTTCAGTCATTTAGATTCAAATTTTAATTCAAATTAAATTCCAAAAGTTGTCACTTTGTTCACCATTTATCACTATTTGTATTTGCATTAAGACACATGAAACTTGAAAAATCTGTCATGAAAGTTACAATCTACAACCTGAAATAGAGAAATCAAACATCAAACTAGAAACACAAACTTTAGGGTATGTGCAGGATCATGGAAAAAATAGGCCCTTAAGTGGCAAAAAATTTAGAAAAATCAGAGTTAGGCAGCTTGATGTAAAAATTTGAATAATTTATCTATATTATTTCAAAAATATGTAAGAATAGAATCTATAGCAAATTGAATGTAGTTTCTAAACTACTAGGCTTGTTTAAAAACAAAAAAAAAATTTGGTGAAAATTTGAAATTTCAATGCACTAGTACTTAAATTTCAGGGAAAAAATAAGTAGGTGTCTATCTGACCTTCGTAACTACAATAAAATGAAAATATATTTTTATAATATTTTAGGTATAAGTAGAGGACTCATTTCCCAATGTGATGCATATTTTTTTATAATTTTTTTCCTAGCAAATAATTAATTATGAATTTTTTATTACAAATTTTTAAAAATATAAAAACTCGTATGTTTGATCATCTTAACTTGGTCAAAAATTTATGAAATTCAATTTTTATTTTTTTAATCCTATAGTATGTGAAGCATAGAATGTGATGCATGTTTTGGATTCAAAAAATGTGATACCATTTGAAAGTGATAGATGCTTTTCAATCAGCCTATCAATCAGGACTTTAGTTGTAATTCAAATAGAAAATGAATAATAATTACCTATTAAAGTAAAAGTAAGGCATAATTTATATTGGGGGAAAGCTAAGAATCTCCTTAAAAAACTCTTTTCATTTCATCAATTTTGGGTAAGAAAAAAGTCATCAGCCACATACCCATCATATTGCCACTTTTTCGCCCATCATGATCTTGCACATACCCTTTAATTTTTCCAAACCCTATACAAAGACTCATCTAAAACAACAAAAAATAGGGGGCCTTCTCTTTTTAGGGAGATGTAGCACAAGAGTTATGGTACCTCCTATTTCACCTAGTCTCACTCAAAGAAACCCTAGAGATCTCAACCCAAGGA
This sequence comes from Sequoia sempervirens, assembly GCA_007258455.2. Classification (NCBI taxonomy): domain Eukaryota; kingdom Viridiplantae; phylum Streptophyta; class Pinopsida; order Cupressales; family Cupressaceae; genus Sequoia; species Sequoia sempervirens. Next base: position 198,239,642 of record VDFB02270651.1, read on the forward strand.
TAGAATGAGAGAATGATATTTGCTAAAGGTTGTCCTAGCGTATGATTAATGACTAAAGAAGGGTTCACCACCAAGCTAGGGTTGCTGGAATTATGGAGCCTTGCAACATGAGCATGAAGTGTGGATGGTTTGTGTTGGTTGTTCTTGTGTTGTCATTGATGTCAACATGGTGACAACTATATAGGAAGTTTACTTGGTTTATTAGAAATTGTTTGAGCCAGTGCATTGGTATTTGAGTCCAGAATTCATATTAAGAATAGATACAAATTTAATCTCTTAACCATGTTATCAAGACTCATTCACACGACTATATCCTAGATCTTGAGAAGTTTTGGATTGTGAGAATAAATTTATCTCTGACAAAGTTCAACTATGTATCTTACTATTGTTCCTTGCTCTGCATATCTAAGTGGGAGACTCCACATTTTCTTAAGGAGAATAGTCTTATGCTGTGGTTTTAATGGTAGTCTGTATGATGGTAGTATGACGAGAAATTGATGCGATCTCAGATCCAAAAGGTTTTTTCTTTGAGGAATGTTTGTTGGTTTGGAGATTCTATGAATTATGTTCTAGTCTTGGCCGACCTAACATATGCAATTCACTATGGAGACCAATTATGATATATGGGTATGTGCAGGATCCTGATGGGCCAAAAAGTGGCGATATGATGGGTAGGTGTAGGGTATGTGGCTAATGACATTTTTTTTACTCAAAATTGATGAAACGAAAAGGGTTTTTAAAGGAGATTCTCAACTTTCCATCAATATAAATTATGCTTTACTTTGAATTTAATAAATAATTATTATTCATTTTTTCTTTGAATTACGACTAAAGTCCTCATTGATAGGCTGATTGAAAAACATCTATAGCTTTCAAATGATATCACATTTTTTGAATCTAAAATATGTGTCACATTCTATTCTTTGCATACTATAGGATTAAAAAAAATGAATTTCATGAAGTTTTGACGTAGTTAAGGTGGTCAGACATACGAGTTTTTATATTTTCTAAAAGTTGAAATAAAAAATTCATAATTAATTATTTACTTGGAAAAAAATTACAAAAAAGTATGCATCACATTGGGACATGAGTCCTCTAATTATATCTAAAATATTATCATTTTATTGTGGTTAGGATGGTCAGAGAGACACCTACTTCTTATTTTTTCCTTAAAATTTAAGAACTACTGCATTGAAATTTCAAATTTTCATCAAATAGATTTTTTTTAAAATATAAAACTAGTAGTTTAGAAATTACTTTCAATTTGCTACAGATTCTATTCTTACATATTTTTGAAATAATATAGATAACTTATTCAAATTTTTATGTTAAGTTTCCTAACTTTGATTTTTCTGAATTTTTTGCCACTTAAGGGCCTATTTTTTCCATGATGATCCTGCACACACCCATATGAATGTTAGCCGACTTTGGTATAATGCACTACATGGATAAAATGTTTCAAATCATATATAGTTCCGACAAGAAATTTTTGATTATTTAATTTTCATCAAAATTAGGTTGACCTAATTGATGAATAAGATGTACTTGTATATATATAAGATGTTTTGAAGAGGAAAAGTGTGTGAAGGGAGAAGTGGGTGTGCGAGTGTGGAAGAAAGGTAAAAGAAGATCTGAGCCTAAATGCTTTATCTGTTGACAATCAGAGCATATTTGTTGAGCGACTCTTATGTGAGGTAGTACTTCATATTCTAATCTTCATTATAACTAAACCTTGCACATTGAAGGTGTATTCTATCAGTTCAATCTTTTGGTAGTGATCCACTATCTTTGTATCCTGGTAGTTAGCCATCTTTTGTATTTGGGTAGTGAGCCTTTTTAAGGAAAGCAAGTCCTAGCAGTGAGCCCTTTAATATCTTGTATCAAGATATAATATATTGTGAGTTAACCCTCACCATGGTTTTTCCTTTTTTGTTTTGGGTATGTGCAGAATCATCATGGAAAAATACGCCCTTAAGTGGCAAAAAATTTAGAAAAATTAGAGTTAGGCAACTTGACGTAAGAATTTGAGTAAGTTATCTATATTATTTCAAAAATATGTAAGAATAGAATTTGTAGAAAATTGAATGTAGTTTCTAAACTACAAGGTTTATTTTTTTAAAAATCTATTTGGTGAAAATTTGAAATTTCAATGCAGAGAGTACTTAAATTTCAAGGAAAAATAAGAAGTAGGTATCTGACACCCTAACCACAATAAAATGATATTATTTTTTTATAATATTTTAGATATAAGTAGAGGACTCATGTTCAGATGTGATGCATATTTTTTTATAATTTTTTTCCAAGTAAATAATTAATTATGATTTTTTTATTACAACTTTTAAAAAATATAAAAACTCGTATGTCTGACCACCCTAACTTGGTAAAAAATTCATGAAATTCAATTTTGTTTTTTTTAATCCTATAGTATGTGAAGCATAGAATGTGATGCATGTTTTAGATTCAAAAAATGTGATATTGTTTGAAAGCTATAGATTTTTTTGAATCAACCTGTGAATCAGGGCTTTAGTCATAATTCAAATAGAAAATGAATAATAATTATTTATTTAATTAAAAGTAAAGCATAATTTATATTGGTGGAAAGCTAAGAATCTCCTTTAAAACCCCTTTTCATTTCATCAATTTTGGGTTAAAAAAAGTCGTCAGCCACATACCCTACAAATACCCATCATATTGCCACTTTTTGGCCCATCATGATCCTGCACATACCCTTTTCCATGTGAAAATTTTGGTGTTCATGTGTATGGTTGCATTAATTTGTTTCTATGTTCTCTCTTGCTAATTCTATTAAAATTTTGATAATGGTTAGATGGATTTTATTAGAATGGTTTTATGGAATACTCATTCACCACCCTCTCAATATTTTAGATGTTCCACAAGGGCTTGGAAATACAAGTATTATGAAAGTTCTAATAACAAATCTAATTATATGCAAAAGTTCACTAAATGACCTAGAAATAAATGTGAAAAAAAGAACAAACTCGGAGAACACAGAGGTGTACCTAGAAAACTATAGTAGCTTGAATGAAGAACTAAAATTCTAAAAATACTAAAATTAATGCATACAAGGACTCATATGCTAGGTTGGGCGATTTCTTCCTAGATTGGGGTTTCTGGGCAGGAACAAAGATTTGGCAGTGATAAGTCTAAAAATCTTGAAATCTAGAAATTTGATTGTAGTGGGACTCATACACTACAAGTGGCATATTAGTCCTACTTGGATCTTTTAGAGGATCAAGATTTGAATCTTCTCTTCAATCTCTACTCTATCTTCTCAACTTGATCTCTATATATGAACTACTCAATTATGCTCTTTAGATGTCTTTTAGTGCTCTTGTAAACAAGGTGATAACTTTGATGATTTTGCAGACTTGACAACTTCTTTCCAATCTCACTCTTCAATGTTTCTTCAACCTACACCTACAAATTACACACTAAAGAGAGGGAAAATGGTTGCTTTGTTATTGGAAAGATTTTTCCTTGGTCAAACCACATTTTAGTAATCAAACCTTGAAATGAAACAAAATGGAAAGGAGGAATGGTGAATTAACAAAATGATATTTTGCAACTCACCAAACCCTAAGAATGAAATGCTACAGACATGTATGTATGAGGTGGTTCTAATGGATGTAGATATTGAATCTTTCTTGAATGATATGGATCTTGAATTGAATTGTTTCTTGAATCATAAAACCTTACATCATAATTGTTAGCTCAAACACAAACATGGTGCACGATGACTTAGACATGATGCTTGATACTTGAACAATTCTCCAAAATACTTGATAATCAACTCTTGAATGCTCTTGTGAACTCAAATTCTCTATTAGGATGCTTATTAAACTTGCTAGGAAAAAAAATGAAATAACCTTGTATTTATGCTTGTTTATGCCAAATTTCGCAAAATTACAACACTACAAGCCAACATCAGATCTAGGAGAATAAAATCCCACCAAGAATTTAAATTTAATTTGGGTCTAAGCTAAGTAGGACTCATACACCAACAATGGCATATGAGTCCCATTAGGGTAAGCTTGGGACACATTTTTCAAGAAAGGATTATGTGGATTTAAAATCCCTAGAGCTCCCTTGAGGTTGATGTTATTATTTTGCTTGGCCCCAGCCCACACCTCATATGTTAGAATATCTTTGAGCCCTTTTTGAAGTGTTTTGCTCGCATGCTCGACATGTTTTTTGCACACTCCTTGGAAGGATTTCCTCCCTTGCTTCTCTATTGAGCCTCGCCATGTCTCCATGTGTCAGTAGCATAGGCCTTTGAGAGCATCATTCCATTGGAACCTTTTTGATGGACCCCACAGTCAACGCTTGGGAGAAAAACTCCTCCACATGTCTTCTCCATAGGGAATTTCATCAAAAGGAAGGGAAGAATGAACAAAAATTTTCATCCTATTGCGAAATGTCATAACCAACTTTGTGGGTGGGTGACATGTGTCTGCATGGGAAAAATTATGCTTCTTCCTAGGACCATAGTCATCATTTGTAGAGGGATGCATCTTGTTCAAAGGTGATTGCATTCTATGTTTGAGAATATTTTTCATTGCAACAACCTTGGGAAATCATTGTGATGGACATCATTGCTCATTCTTGGGAATCTTTTCAGTTATTGGCTCTCAAGCAGTGGGAGGATCCTCTATATATACTGCTTCAAATTTCCAAAAGTGGGTTCAGAGGATACACGAAAAATTGTTAAAATAAACTAGGCCTTTGTAATTTTTTTTTTATTATTGTATTAAGACTCACAAACTGTTCTATTTGTTCAGTGTCTCTATTTCTTAGTTAGTTGAAAAAACATTATACTATGTTATTATTGTATTGAGTAGTTTATTTGTAAAACTTCTATAATTTCAATATAAGTTTTTTGATTCAGACCATGTCTTGGATTCTTCTTTTTAGTGAATGTGTATGAAAGTTATTTTATGTTATTTAATAGACTTCTTGGGTTTTTCATCTATGCTTTCTATTATTTTTGGACATGTAGATTGTTGAACAGGCCCTTAAATCTCACCAAAAGGGAAGATTTTTCATGCCTATTAACTTAAATCTTGGCACATTGCCTTAGATTAGATCTTTATTTTATATATTTTATTTCTTTTCACTTTCCAACCCCCCAATTATAGAAGGAGCTAGATTCTTTAAAAAACTTGGAGGTCACTTATTTTAGCGCAATTTATGCCCCCATTAATTAAGTTTCCCATAAGGATATTTCTTAGCATTTTTAGGCATCAACAATTCTTTTTCTGGCACACTTGGTGGGACTTTCTTAAATGTATATGAATCTAAAGTGGGTGTATGAGCCATAGGCTTGTTACTAGATCCCAAATAGAAAACAACCCATGCTTGCTAGTGCCACTGCTGGTAACAGTATGTATAGGAACACATCAAGTAAACATCCCTACCCCTCCACCAACCATGTTGTCAATTGCTAACAAATTTTTTGTGGCATGGGATGCCAAAATTCATCTTATAGCTCTAGTAGCACCCACTGTTTGGGACCCTATCCTAACCTCTGCTTTAGAAGTTGTACCAAAGTTCATCAGGGAAGGCTCAAAAACACCATCTGAACACCTACAAGATGTGTTGGACATGTGTTTGGTGCATGGTGTTATTGACCAAAATGTCATGCTAAGGTTACTTGCAACCTCTTTTAAAGGTAGAGCACTAGATTGGTATCACACCCTAGAGGTTAACACTATCAGTACCTAGGATGAGCTCGGAGATCCTTTCTACAAGATATTCTCAAATAATGGAAATCAATCTTCACTATATCAGTAGTTGGTGACCATAAAGTAGGCCCCATATGAGGCCATAACTAACTTCAATGCCCAGTTCCATAAAACTTGGCAGAGGATCTAGATTTCTATCCATCTACAAGTTGATTTGGCATTCATGTTTTATATAAAATACCTCAATGTTGATATCTCGATGATGATCCAGTCTCTTAGTGGAACCACTCTACCAGATGCATAAAATACATCATCAAGGGCAAGAACAATATAATCAACACCGAAAAATTTCTACATCAGCTCGCTATGCCTATATTTGTTGCTCGATATCAACTCTTGCTCAAGAGATAGCATCTACTAATGCATCCACTCCTCACCAATCTATGTACATATATTCGAGCACACTACAAAATGTTGCTTCTATGTCTAATTCTTCAAAAGATGAGATGAGCAATGTCAAGGAGTTGTTGTGGAACATCTCAAATGAAATAACTATCATCAAGTGGAATGAGTCCATGCCTCCAAAGCCAACTTACGAAAATTATGAAGGCGGGAGATATTCTTGCTAGCAAAATTAGTTCCAAGGAGGTGTATGCACAAATCCTTAGGCTCAAATAAATAGTCAGATAGTGTCAGTGCTTACTCTACTGGGGAATGTTCACCCAACTTTGAACAGAGAGTTGGTAGTAGGGAAAAATAATCTTGTTGATGATATCAATCCTTGGTACTTCCCATGCAATGAAGAAAATATGCCCCAAAATTGTCTGTACGACAATCTACAACAAAGAGTGGTAGAATAGCATAGCCAAGGCATAGCATCAGATTCTGAAGGTTATGTATATGCCTCTCCACAAATAGAAAATGTGATACTCACCATGCAAATGCAAGGGATGTCCTTGGAGCAAGAGATAGATATAGCTCCCAACCACACATTCTTCTCATGGATGGAAGAAGAAGAGGCAGTGTTTGCAAATGATGCATCCACATCAAAGGCCCCACAAGTGCAATGTTATTACAAAACTCATTCAAGGAGGAGATTAATGGGTGAACCAATCATCCCATAGCCCAAAAGTGTCCCCGACCAAACTCCTAGTACCTCCATAATTGCACAACAATTTCAGCTACAAAATGAGATTATTATAACAAGGGCTAAGGAACAAAATCCTTTGAATCCACTGCCATTCAATGTGGTGGAACAATTGAAGAAATCCTTTGCTAATGTATCTCTTTGGGATATATTAGCTATTCTAGAGAAAAATTCATTGCTACAAAAGGCCCTACTAGAAGATGCAAGCAGTGATCCAACAAAGCAATCACTCAAGGGAAAGGCCATCGATTCTCCACCTTAGGCTAAAGTTCTCACAAACAGTGGAGAGGAATATTCTACTGAAAGTAAAGGTAAACCTAAAGCAAAACCCTTCTTCTTGACTCTCATTGTGGGTAAGAATTTGTTGCAAAATTCTATGATTGACTCTAGTTCTAGTACCAAAGTCATGCCTAAGCAAATAGTTGAAGCCTTAGGACCTAGCTATGAACCTTTAAATAAAGGGGTTATGCATCTTGATGGGAACAAGGTTGAAACCGTAGGTGTCATTAAGAACTTCCCCTTAACTCTATTCTCCTACCCTAGTATCACAATTCCACAAGATACTGTGATCATAGATGTTTCCCCCATGTCCAGTCTTTGCTTATCCCAAGAATTCACTTCCAAGATAAGTAGATATCTTTCATTGGATTTGTCACACTTGATCCCTAGAACCAAACATGGAGCTAAAATGAAGATAGTGTTTGAACCTCTACATTCAGAACATGTAGCAGATGAAGCCATGATCAACTTCAAGGATGCTCATACCTCTATCACCAAAGAGGAAATGTATTGTACTGAGCTACTAGAGGATGAGAAGGTGACCAAAGACTAGATTGATCAAGAAGAGGTCAACTTGAGTGAATATATAGACACTGATCCTTTTAGAAATTATCATGCCACCAGATTGGGAACCTATGTCATCTATGATGAAGATCAAGTGATTTTGACAGTCATGAAGGAATATGATGGTGGTCAAGCCTCAGAGCTATGGATGCTACATTTTGATGGAGCAAGATGTAAAGTTGGTGTAGGAGCTGAGATATGTTTGAAATACCCATCCAATGAAAATACCCTCAGGTCTTTTCACTTTCAATTTTTCTGTTCGAACAATGAAGCTAAATATGAAGGCCCAGTGCAAGGTCTAAGTCTTGTAGAGTGGATGGGTGTTAAAAAAATAATGGTTTCCAGAGACTTGGAGCTAATAGTAAATCAAGTCTGAGGATTCTCCATAGAAAGGAATGTATGCATGAGATCCTATAGAGATAGATTTTGGGACATGATTGAAAGCTTTGAAGCCTTCAATATCTAGATAGTGCCTAGAGTGAAAAAATACAAATGCAAATCATATGACAACAATTAGATCTCAATTTGACCCTATTTCTTACCTAATTCATAACATACACTTTTTACGAGTTATTTTCTGACTTGTAATCCTAGATAATGACTAGAATTTGAAAGTGTTCGAAAGTGATGAACACATCACCTCATTCATCCAATGGTCAAGAGAATTCGTTGAGCAACCCAACGAAAAATAGCCAAGGCCTATGGAGGGAAAATTATTTAGTTGAGGTCCAACAAGCTTCCAAAAGGACTGGTCACTCTCAAAAATTTATTTGATCATGATGATGTGAGGAATGACAAGAGGAAGTTTGTATTAGACAAAAGAGACTATATGGATCTTTAAGTTGGGGACAAGGTCAGAAAGGATCATTCATTTTTGTGAAAAATATGGAGTAATGGCTTGGTCATATGATGACCTCAAGGGATATGATCCTGAAATCATCCAACATACTATAGAATTGACAGAAGGAGGAAAACCTATTTTCCAGAAGCAAAGACTAGTAAATCCAAAAATTAAGGCATTGATGGTGCAAGAGTTGACAAAGCTGATTCAATCTTGGATTGTCTTCTCAATCAAGCACAAAACATGGGTTTCCAACCTGGTTCCTATCTAGAATAAGAATGGAGACATCTGCCTGTGTGTTGATTTACAGGACCTAAATAGAGCATCCCTAAATGACCAGTAACCCTTTCCCTCCATGGATTCTATCATGCAAATAGTGGTTGGATTAGAAATACTTTCTCTATTGGATGGCTTCTCCGGTTACAACCAGATCCAGGTGAAAGAGGAAGACTGACACAAAACATCATTTAGTACCAAGAGGGGAACACTTTCCTATGTGAAAATTCCCTTCGGTCTCTCAAATGTGGGAGCTATCTTCCAGTGGGCAATGAATATTACTTTCCAAGAATTGATCAACAAGATTATCTTAATCTACTTGGATGATCTGACTGTATTCTCTAAGTCTAAAGGTGATCATTTTGACCATCTAGAAATGGTTTTCAAAAGATTTTAGGAGTTTGGGGTATCCCTGAACCCAAAAATATGTGTTTTTAGAGTTCCACAAGGAATACTATTAGGACATGTGGTGTCGAAATATGGAATTGCAATTGACTTAGAGCGGGTGAAGGCAACCAGGGAGATTCCCATACTAATTAACAAGAAGAGAGTTCAGTCCTTCCTAGGAAAGGTAAATTTCGTAAGAAAATTCATTTTTGGTTTTGTAGGATTAATTAGACCTATTATCTTGATGCTCAAGAAGGATCAATTGTTCAAATGGACAAAAGAGGCTAGAGAAACCTTGGAGAAGGTTAATGATGCTATTTCTTCATCTCCTATTCTGGTAAACCTAGACCTATCAAAGGAATTCATAATGTATGTATTCAATAGGAAATCTAGTATCACTACTGTTCTAACCAAAAAGGATTATGAAGGAATAGGAGAACATCCAATAGCCTTCCACTCCTGTATGTTAAAGGATTATGAGATGAATTACAACTTCATTGAAAGGAAGGATTTTTCCATTGTTAAGGGGTTAAAGAAGTTCTAACACCTCATATCTTGTAACAAGGTGGTTGTATATGTCACACATTCTAGTGTGCGTGAATACATTATGAAAGGAGAAGTCACAAAAAAAAGGGGCAACTGGAATACTAAAATAGTCGAATATGATATTGAGGTTAGACCCACCAAGATCATGTGGGGAAGAGGATTGTGTGAGTATCTGGCACATGATGAAGAAGTAGCAGTTGAGGAGGAACAACCTGAGCTAGTCCTGATGAAAAAATCTGAGTCTAAAGGTTGTTTGTTGGTAGATAGAATGAGATTTATGCATACTAGAAAATACCTGCTGGGCCTTCCTTCTTAGGAGAAAATATTCTATAGATTATAGAACAATGGATATGCACTCATTAAAGGAGTCAATTTCAATAGGAACTTCAATGGAGTTCTCCTGTGGTGTGTCACCACAAATCAAGTGAAGAAAATTCTAGACATAATTCACAACAGTACATGGGAAAACATTTATTAGCAAAGATGACCACCATCAAAATTATGCATGCCAGATATTTCTGGCCTACACTATTCAATGGCTTACTCTCTAGTTAAGGCCTGCAAGGAATACCAATGCTTCATAGGAAGGAGGAAAAACTCAACAATACCTCTCAATTTGATAGTTGTTGATGAATCCTTTACACAATGGGGCCTTGATTTTATTGAGATGATTAATCCCACCTCGAATGCTAGACACAAATGAATCCTATGGCTACAAACTACTTTACTAGATGGACTAAGGCCATACCCCTGAAGAATGCAAGGGAGGTGGAGATTATGAAATTTATCGAGGAACTGGTAATGATATTCGACCCACCAAAGACCATCATCTCTAACAACACGAAGGCCTTCCTAGGTTCAAAAGTATGCAAATTTACACTCAAGAATGGCATATTCCTAAAGACATCTTCAAACTACTACCCATAGGGAAATGGTCTGGCCGAGTCAACTAATGAAAATTTAGTCTGACTCATTAGAAGAATCAAGTCAAAGCATCAAAGAGAGTGGCATAAGAACCTCTGAGCAGTGCTCTATGTAGACTAGATAACTCCTAAATAATTCCTTAAGACTTCACTGTATGAGCTGGTATATGGGAAGGAAGCAATATTTCCTATCTCCATGGAAATTCCTGCACTACAATTGCTCAAGTCTCTAGAGGTTGAACATAACGGAGCCATGGAGGTCTAGTTGGCTAAGTTGCTGGAGGTGTAGGGGAAAAGAGGAAAGGCCCTAACAACCATGTCTAACTACCAATAGGTGGGTAAAAGGTGGTTTCATAAGAAGGCCTCTGACCAAGGTCTTAAATGCAGAGACCTAGTGCTAAAATTCAATGAAAGGGCTTCAAAGTCTAGCCAACATGGAAAATTTGATACTCTATGAGAAGGCCCTTTTCAAATTATTCAATGCAAGCAACATAACACATTTGAATTAGAAAATATGGAAAAAGAAGCATTGGGAATTCTAGTTAATGAAATTCACCTCAAATTGTTCAATTAAGCTTCATTAATCATTTTTCTAGTGTAAATATGTAATTATGTAAATTTCCTTTGTGTTTTTTTTGTTTGTTCAACTGCTCTTTTTAACGAACCCATTATGCAAGAAGTAGAGAAAAGAAAGAGAGATAGAAAATTGATAAAAAAAAGCTATATAAATTCATTATACAATAATATTCTTTGATATTACATTCCAAAATGTCTCTTAGGCCATACTTTTTGAGTATATATATATTAGGAAACTTTTTGAGCATATGTATTAAAAGCCTTCTGAGGCATATATATAAAAAATAGGAGAAAATAGTTCATTCTTAAACTGGGGTAGCATCAGCATCAACAACATCAAGAACAATCACATCAATAGCCTTTGGAGCAGTGATAGGTGCAATAGGAATGACAAGAGCATCAATGATAGCAATGGAAAGTAGTAGAGGAAACAACAAGTCTCTGAAGTCAGTGTACCACTCCATGTCATAGAATAGCACCACATTGTAGCATTGTAGTAGGAAGTGGCAGGCACAAGACACTCTCTGGTGGTACTCTCTAATTGTCATAATGTGGATTCCACTCAGGAATGACACCCACGACACCACTGCATCCTCATCAATGTGTCTGTAGAGATCACTCATTGTGGGGAGACCAAGGCCATACACCGCATTCATCACAACTTCACCAAGGCCACCGAGGTAACACTTTGGGAAGATTTCCATGGTGAGTCGCAGGATCATCCACTTGGGTACCTGTATGTCAAGCAAAGAGGAAATGAAATGAGAGAAAATGTTAGTTTTATCCTATAATTATCCTCATATTCTATGCAATCCCTCCCCAGTACCCACTTCATTGCTATAATTTTCAAAGAATGTTTGTTATTTGTCATGTGTTTCAGACACCTACTAGAAATTTACCCAAGGAAAGTTGTATGTGGCCTATTGCTAGTAAGCCTAATAAGAGTGTTCATTGTGCCTATCTATAGTTCTAATTACGAAATTTAAAATTTTCCCAATTACCAAGTGCAATTCCTATTGTATTCTTTAGGTCTATTTATAGAAATAGCCAAGGTACAATGCGTACGATAAGCATGATGCTGATCGGGTATTAACTCAAAAGTCCCATCAAGAGGCAACTTGAAAATACCACCAAGAACAAACTCAAAAATCACACCCAGTTGTGTTTTTTGTGTATGAATTGTTTCTTGCTAGTTAAGAAGAAGTAATTAATTAGCTAAAACTAGTGGCAGTCCCAGGTGATAGTCCACACAGTCAAGTGCACATGTGTCACACTATGGGAATTTTTCATTCTCCAAGGATGAACTCAAATATTCTTATGTACTCATTATGTCTTTTTCCTAATCATTCTTTTTAGGTTATTAATTGAAAAGCATGTGAAAGGTTTTGTATGACTTCAATCACTGACTTAATTTCCCAAGAGATGAAATTGTAGGACATAATGACTAATCATCATTATGAATTGTTGTCTTTTCAAAAGGAAAAGAATTTATTTTGCATGAATGAAAGAGTTGGATGTACATGCTAAATTTATTGTAAAAGGAAACCATTTTCTACAACTCCAAGTGAAGAAAAGGCTAAGTGTTGCATGCAAAAGAACAACACTCTGAAGATTTTTCTAAGTACATTGTTCATTACAAAGAGTTTTGAGTACAAAAATTACTAAAGAACCCAAGTGACTTGTAGAAAAGTTGAGCATCACAAAGGTCCATAGAATTTTGAAGTGGCCCAAAATCCTCAAATGGAAGCACAAGGAGAGGCATCCCAAAGCTTATTTGATGCCATATGTGTAGTGTCAATGGCCAACATTTTTAATAACATCTCTTATGCTTCACCATGGATACTAGAGAAGCCAAAGTGGATCTGCACGCATGTCATGGGAAAGAAAGCTTATAGGAACTAGACCCTGATAGCGGAAGAATGGGATAAAATTTACGACCCTTTCCTTAAAACTAACCCTAAGAGTCTTAGGGAAGTGACCTGTGAGAGAATAAAATAGGCTATTAACCAACAGTCTTTGGCATACAAGCTATGGTTCTACTGTCTCCCATACTATATGGTTCCTTTTGTGCATCACTTACCAAAATTAGTACACGAGTGCACTATGTATTTCAACCTAGATACTAACACCATTGAGGGCCCAAAATTGAGAGTTGTGATTAGTGTAGAGGCTATCAAGGATATTCTATGCATCCCTACCAGAAGGAGCTCTAGAGCAGAAAGGATGGAAACATTCACTATAGAGGGCTGGGAAGAGTTTTGGAAGAATAGAGATTATGCTCTAGAATTTTATAATCAAGAAAGCAAAAGGCTTAAGGAAGATGTAGAAAATCCGCCATAGATTCTGGTCATGTACAATGCTTTCAGCTCAGACTTGCAGGATGCCTTCTCTATGATGGATTTTGTTTGTGGCATGGATAGTGATTGATATATTTAGGAGTTTCAAATGGGTCTGGGTTTTTAATTGAGAAGAAAACATTCTCTATTTTGGTATGACTTCACAGAGGTCATTGTTTAGGATATGTTGAACCAAATCAAGGATTACTAGATGTAGCATAAGTTCAGGTTTTCTTCTCTCCTTTCTCACATGTTTTTACACCAGAACCCTAACTTCTTTAGAAGTCTTATTGGTTTGGCTATTTTTAGTGAAAATGGGGAAAGAAGGCCAGTTTCTGTGTGGACTCCCCTCCTTTTTGCAACTTATGATTACTATGCATTTTTTGAGTGTTTCCTAACTCCAGTTTTGCAAGATTTATCAGCTTTCCATCAAGCAAAAAGGGTGGATGCAGAGTTTCCTTCCTCCTTACGATTGGTTTCTTGGGGAGGATTTCAAATTCATTAGGCTACATGGATTTACTCAGGAACCATTATGGCTCCTGTTATGTGTTACAAATAGAGTGTTGGCCCTTGAGGTGTTTCAGAAACTAATAATTATTGACCTCAAATTTTATGGAGTAAAGAAGTAGAAAGGTTTTTTCTTATGCCCTTTAAGCTTTGAAATGATGATAATCTTAAAGAAGTAGACATATGGTCTAATACAAGTTAAGCTAGCTCATCTAGGGATGGTATTAATTTGTGAAAAATTACAATATAATCCCAATAATTTCTTAGCAGAGCTAAATGTTAAAATGACCCAGCTCTTGGCCTTATTGGGAAGCTCAGTGGAATATGCAGTCAGACTAGGATGTTCTATTTATGGACTTGGCCTATGTTCCTATTGAAGATATGACAACACCATGGATCTCTTTCTATTTCCCTTTGGATAATTCCAATGACAAGTGTAAAATGGGGGCCACCCTTTGTAATCAATTGGTCAAGCAATGGCAGTGGAGTGAAGAGAAATTTGTAGACTTCTAGATTTATCATCAGGAGACCAAATGACTTAATTCCTCATTCTAGGAGATAGAAAAGGATGAAAATTTTGATGATCTATGGAACAAAGGGAATGAAGATATTGATGCAAGAAATGATGAGGATGTGGACCCAGAGGAAGCAAGGGTAATAGTGAAGAGAAAATAGGTGAAAAAGGCCTATGCATAGAGAACTGGAAAAGTGGTGAAGTAGCATGACAAAAATCCATGAGTACACAAGTGATTGCATCACATTCAAAAGCCTCACATCCATGTACATGAGCTATGAAAAGACCTAGGGTAGCCCAACAACCTCTAGAGATTGTAGAGGTGGATAATTCTCCACTCGATAAGAGGTCGCACAAAGATGAAACTTCTAGAGAAGGCTGATAAGAACCTACAACAAGCTAAGGATAAAAGTCCACACCTCAGATATCTTTCTTTCTCTCTCTTCTCACTTCATAGTCTTTGGTTTCTCTTTCTATCTTTGCACCTCCCATTACTTTGAGTGTCATCCTTTCCTTTTCTGTTTCCATGATCATGGGAGGTTTCTCCCAATTCTCCCAAATCAAACAATTAGCTTTTACTCCCCCGAGGTTTATTCCATATTTTTTCAAAGCCGAGTCTGTAACCACCATTACTACCCCTTTTCATACCACTGCATTGTCTCTGAATCAACTTTCCCAACATATGGAATCCCCTACATCTCTGCTACCACCGCCACTCCCCATGGGTCCTTTCATCGCTTCCTAGACTAGACCTTGGTATAACATGCCCCTATTCTCCCCATTAATGGTCTCTCTACCAAAGAAGACATCATCCATGACCACAACTCTCTCAGTCCCTTTTCCTCTTCCTCTCGGTGTTCCTTTTGCTAGCGACTAATTAAATCGCCAATAGAATTTATGGGGAAAAGTGATAGAACTAAAGCAACATGGGCTATCAAGGTCTAGAAAAGAAGAGAAAATGATGCAACAAAACCTACCAAGCCATGCTTATAGACCCTTTTCAATGAAGTCTAGAGGTCATTGCATTTTTCCACCATGAATCTGAACAACATTAAACCACAAGGCGAGATACAACCCAAGGATTATACAATCCATGTTGTAGGGATCAATCTTCACATAGCCCAACCACAGAAAAAAGTTGAGTTGATGGAGAAAACCCAGTGATTGGTAACTACTAACTTTCTCAAGAATAGTTGCCAAATGAAGAAGAAGGAAGAGGAGCTCAAGAATGTGAAGGAAAGGATGAAGGTCTTACTAAAAAGGAAAAAGACCAAGGATTCCAACATTGGACAAATATATCAACATGCACAAGAAGAAAGTGCCAAACTTTAGGAAGAACATGCAAAGTTCTAGTCCTAGATCCTAACCTAGTTGCCAAGCTGTAATAGAAAAACTAGGAATTACAAAACCGGTTGGCTCAACCAGAGAGAGAAATGCAATAGAAAATTGAAGAGAATAAGCAACAATGAGTTCAATTTGAGTAGGAAATGTACCAGAAGGATTAGGAGTTGCAAGGAAAACAAGCTCAACTTGAAAAGGAGATCTAGGAAGTAAGCTCTCCCTAGAAAAAGAATTTGGAACCTGGAGCCAAGCTAAGGAACTATTGTGAAGCAAGGACACCAAGTTGGAAACTCTATAGGAATAGCTCTTTGTGGAAAATAAGAAAATTGAGGAGCTGACATAGGATGTTAGATCAAGGGAGATGGAAATTGGTCTTTTGAAAGATCCTCCCCAACCCCTTGCTCCTTAGTTGGATCTCTTTTTAGCAGCTCAACAATTATATATCTCCTAGTAGGAGAAAGTCAAGAGTTTCTATTTGACTCTTCAACCGACACTCAAATTCTTGAAAGAAGTGACAAGTTTGAGCAGGGAGGTATGTAGAATGATTGAATAATTTCCATAGTTCATTGTGGAAGGGGTTCCCAAGGTAGAGAAGTTGCTAGACAAGTTATACACAGTGGCAAATGAAGACTTGGTGAATGCAGGGATTGAAGATTGGAGGTTAACAGCCAAGAAGGTGAAAGAATTCATTTGTTGTCACACATCAATCCTCCATGCTAGCAATTTATCAACAACATTAAGTCAGACTATGAACAATATGTGGATAAAATTCTCCCAACTAACTCAAATGGGCTTTTCCTCCACATTTCTGTCTGATGACTTAGTGGCCACAACAAAGCACATTGCAACAAAGTTTGAGGAAAAGCATCAAGATTTATCTACCTTCTAGAATTTCAATCAACCCCCCACTGCTAAGGACATTGAAGGCATGATCCATTAGAGAGAATGATTGATCTTTCAACTTGAGCCTGGGACCGAGATATCCATGGAGCTATTGTTCAAAGAAGTAATCAATTTGCATGAGGTGTAAGAGAATCTACATGCCATATCGATGCCATCTAATGCTGACTAATTTCCTCTACAAAATGTGCTCTCAAAGCTCTAACTTCATTTCCTATGCAATAAGCCTCTGGTCTTCAAACCATAAATTTTGGGTTCCCTTTCCATAGGTGCAACACCTCTGGTAGTCAGAAAAATCTATGGATTTAAAAATACCTAGAGCTCCCTTCAGGTTGATGTTATTATTTTGTTTGGCCCCGACCCATGCCTCATATGTTTGAATATCTCCAAGTCCTTTTTGAAGAGTTTTGCCTGCTTGCTCTACTTTTCTGCCACACACTCCTTGGAAGGATTTCCTCCCTTGCTTCTTTATCAAGACTTGCCATGTCTCCACATGTCAATAGTGTGGATCTTTGAGAGCCCACTCCCCTTTTCTTCTCTACCGAGCTCCACCCGCATGCCACATAGCATCATTCCATGAGAACCTTTTAGTAGACTCCATAGTCAATGCTTGAGAAAAAGACTCTTCCATGTGTCTTCTCCATGGGGAATTTCATTGAAAGGAAGGGAAGAATAAATGACAAGCACTGTCATATCACCATGTGTCCTAACCAAATTTTTAGGTGGATGACATGTGTCTGTATGGAAAAAAATTTCTTCTTCCTGGGACCATAGTTATCACTTGCAGGGGGACACATCTCGTTCAAAGATGACTACATTCTATGTTTCAAAATATTTTCTATTGCAACAACCTTGGGAAATCATTGTGATGGACATAATTGCTCATGCCTGGGAATATTTTTAGTTATTGGGTCTCAGGCAGTGGGAGGATCCTCTATATATATTGATTAAATAACTTTCTAAAAATGAGTTTGGAGGATACATAGAAAAATTGTTAAAAGAAACTAGGCCTTTGTATTATTTTTTATTATTATATTAAGACTCACAGATTGTTCCATTTGTTCGGCCTCTTTGTTTCTTAGTTAGTTGATAAAACATTATACTATGTTGTTATTGTATTGAGTGGTGTATTTGTAGAACTTCTATAATTTCAATATAAGTTTTCTAATTCAAACCATGTATTAGAATCTTCTTTTCAGTGAATGTGTATGAAAGTTATTTATGTTATTTAATAGAATTCTTGGGTTTTTCATCTATGCTTTCTATTATTTCTGGACATGCAGATTACTGAACGGGCCTTTAAATCTCATCGAAAGGGAATATTTTTCGTTCCTATTAACTTAAATCTTGGCGCATCACCTAAGATTAGATCTTTATTTTATATATCTACTTCATTTTCCCTTTTCCAACACCCCAATTACAAAAGGAGCTGATTTCTTTAAAAAATGCAAAGGTCACCCAGTTTAGTACAATTGCTCCCCCCATTTACTAAGTTTCCCATAAGGCCGTTGCTTAGCATTTTTAGGCATCAACAACTTAGTTTCTTGTGAAATCTAGATTAAGGCCCAAAATCTTAGGTGGGACCCATACATGCAAGGTGGCATAAGACTCCTAGATCACTAAATCTAGGCCATACAATTGAAAAACACTTGAATTATGATTGTATGTTGGTTTATGTCAGGATTATCCTTGGTAAGTGCATTAATTAAGGCTTGTGGATATGAAATAAGGCCAAATAAGGCATAAAGAAGCTTGATTAATAATGAAAATTCTAGATTAGTGCGAAAGTGTTAGGATACACTTTACAACACCTTAAATAAGGTACAATTAAGTCCATTTAATTTACAAGGGACCAAGACCTAATGTGAATGTGTTAAACACATTACAACACTATTTATCAAGGCATAATTAAGTTCAATTTAACAAGGAGGACCCAAAAAAGTGTGAAAATGTAGAGGGATACTTTTTCCATTTCCACATTTAACCCCCCTTTAGTGAGAGGAGGAACTTGCTTTAATCTCACACTAAAATAGACAAACTCATATCAAGAGGGGTCCAAGTGTACCAATGCTTGTAAGATAGGATGATGATGATCAAGAGGTGTGATCAATCCCCTAGGATCAAGATCCTATGACAAGCAAACATAAGCACAAAATAGCACACATGAAAATGATATAAGGAGCAACAAAAAGGCACAAGCATACACTGCCAAAGATAAAGAGAAAAGAAAAACAAAAAAAAAGGGGTGGATCAAGCTTCAACCATTTGTCTTGCATGTTGTGGATTAGATCTAAGTTGTTTAACCAAAAATTGCATGCTCACTCTAAGGCAACAAAACTTCAAGTTGTTCATTGGGTGAGTATCCAAAAGGGTGAGACACATACGCATGCAATCAATATGCACTCACATATACAAGCAAGTGGCTATGGGAAAGTAATGCATAAGTTTGGCTTCCTGTTCAACTAGACCAAAGCTATACCTCTTGATATCTTTGATAAGGTGCCACACAACAATGAACTTCAAGCTTCATGAGGCCAACAAAGCTTTGTATGCTTGAACTCATGAACAAACAATATGGCTCCACATGAAATCAAAGTGTATTATGCAAGGTGGAAATATAGCCAAAATTTTAAATGCAAAGTAATATAAGGATGTTCAAAGGAGTTTTTCTTAGTTCATTTAAGGTCTTAACTTAGGGAACATTGTGCCTAGTGTCTTCGAGAGAGGACCAATCATAGAATAGAATATTAACAACTTAGGGGATGCACTGTGTCACATCAAGCAACTAAGATGAATATAATATGCTAAGAGAGATCATCCTTTTGAAGGACATCACACCCCATGTCAACCAAAAAGTGAAGTATGCATCACATGAAGTAAGAAGACTACACAGTGAAACATGAGAAATACAAAAAGAATAATTCCAATTTATGCCCCCACTTTAAAGAAATTTATAAACACCATGTTGTGAGAAATTACTTTAAAGTAGAAATTGATAAATGCTAACAATAAATAGGACATGAGAGATTATTCAAAAATCCCTATGCCAAGTCATATGTTTCAAAATAAAGCTACGTCATGAAAAGGGAAGAAAGGGGTTGCCCCCAAAATGAAACTCCAAACACATGAGGGATCCATGGATTTGTGGTCAGTATATTCTTGCTACAATGTTTTTAGAGAGCTTGAAATTGTCATCATTCCCCAAATACACAAGGAATAGGAAAAATGACATGAAGAGAGTGAAAATAAAGAAATTCCTTTTAGGTCAACATGGAAGAGTCATGAATGTCTCGACACCTTGTGTCATCCCCAAAAGGAAAACACAAGACAAAGTGAAAGATAAAATTTTTACAACATAGAGAAGAATGTAGGTACAAATGTAGGAATGTCACAAAGAGAGAGACAACAAATAGAATGTTATAGGAAATTGCATTATGCACATGCAATCACATGAAAGAAATAGAAAAAAATAATGCAAAAGACTATTAAGGTACATGTGATTCAACCTATTAGTAGGTCATACACATCCCAATCTTGTTCATCATATATAGAATGTGGAAAACTAGCCAAACGGACAACAATATATGCATTACTAAGACAAGGCTATCTAATTCTTTCCCCCACCATGTGTAAGACAAGAATGAGCCAAAGTAGGTGATGGGAAAGAGGTCCTGCATTTTGAAATTATTTACAATAAATTCCCAACATGTAATAGTGAGAATGTGATGATTCTACAACTATTACATGGCAAGGAGTGAAGGGACATGCTCTAAGGGACTAAATTTTTAAATATTTATTTTAAAGCATTATAGTTATTAGTACTATGTCCAAGAGCTCTATGGTATCGAAAATTTGACGCATTTGTATTCTTAGCATTTGGAGATTGATCTTCTCTTATATGTGGTAATGTAGTCTATCCTTGGTTTAAAAGTATTTGCAAATTTCTTTCAGTGGCAGTTGGTGGATAAGGGAATTTTAGTTTCTTTAGTTTGCAAGGCCTTCCTCACTTTCTAGATTCACCAATTTCTCAAGTTGAATGTTGGGAGGACTTCAGACGATCATATCATCCCTATCATCGTTATGAAGCATTGGTTGTTCTTTAGGAAGGAGGACACTTATATCGGGAGGAGGATCTTGATATCCTAACCCTTTAGTATCTTCAATTGGTATTTTCTCTAAGAGTTGATGAATTTCATGTTCACTTGTTGTATCACATCATTGCTTACTTAATATCATGAATCCTTTTCCATATGTCTCTTATAGGTTGATTGATATGTTGGTTACTTTGTTAACATAGAATGGTTGAGTGTTTTCTTGACTAGAGGAACTAGGTTCACCTATTGTAGGGAACTTAGGATTAGTTTTCATTTCAATTTCAGTATGTAAATGACAAAACATGTCAAGTGGTGGAATAATGGGAGGTTGTTTTTTCAATGAAGGATAAAAGAATGCATTAGTCTTGTGGTTGTTAAGGAAATAATTTAGGAATTTTTTCTTGTTGTCATCATCTTCTCTAATGATTTCAACATCACGAGGAGGACATGCATTAGGAGTCACGTGGGCATGAGCAATTTCAATTTCATTAGGGTCATTTCCAAAAGCACAATTTGACGCATTGACTAAGGACTTTAAGGACATCCAAAACTTACCAAAGCACATATCCATGATTAAATGTAATATAATGACCTAAAATGAAGTGTGTAAATGCAAGTTTTAGACTAATTTATTGATTACACTATGCAACAATCTAAAATGAAATGTTCTAGATGCAATTGTGAAGTTAAGAAATGCAAAAAATGAACCAATTTAAGCTAAATGCAATGAGTTGAATGAAACAAAAACTCTACAAACTAAAATAGATAACTAACAACAACAAACTAAAACACAAAATAAAAGCTTTTAATGATAGAAAATGTAGTTTAAAATCTGAAATGGGACTGAATCGCCTAGAGGGGTGTATGAGTCCCAATAATTTTTTTTTAGGGTTTTTAATTCTAAATAATAGTCACCACACAATACTCAGAAACTAGGAAAAACCACCTATACTGGGATGAAATCGTCCAGAGTGGCATATGAGTACTAGATTAGGGTTTTTACACTATTTTTAGTAAATTATGTGTAAATTTTATGTTTTCTATCTTGAATGATGTCTAGGCTAAGTGAAAATTCAAATTTCAAGTCAATTTCAATGATGCAAGATTCAAAAATGCAAATTATATGGACTTTCACTAATTCAAGATTTAGAAACCCTAGATGCCAATTGACTAATGCAAAAACTAATGAAATGTTAATGCATGCTAGATATAGCATTATGATGCACTCCAAATCATAATTAAGATTTTATAAATGTAGGTTCACCAAAATGAGACAAAGGAAATAGGGGGCCTTCCATTTTTAGGGAGATGTAGCACAATGGTTAGGGTACCTCCTATTTTTCCTAGTTTCACCCAAGGAAACACTAGAAATCTCAACCCAAGGATAGAATCAAAGAAGGAAATCAGCTAAATTTTTTACTAGGGTATGATTAAGGACTAAAGGTTTCACCACCAAGCTAGGGCTTGGAAAGACAAGTAATATGCAACATCTAATAACAAAACCTATTGATATGCAAAAGTTCACTAAATGACCAAGAAATGAATGTAAAATAGAATAGAAAAATGGGAGAATATAGAGGTGCACTTGGAAACCTATAGCAGCTTGAATAAAGACCTAAAATCTTGAAAATAGTGAATTTAATGCACACTATGACTTATACACCAGGTTGGGTGATTTAGTCCTAGATTAGGGTTTCTAGGAAAGAACAAAAATATGGTATTGATAATTCTAGAACTCTTGAAATCTAGTAATTTGGTTGTATTGGGACTCATACACTAGAAGTGGTGTATTAGTCCTGCTTAGCTTTTTAGGAAGATCAAGATTTGAATTTTCTCTTCAATCTCCACTTTGTCTTCTCAACCTAATTTCTAGATTTTAACTACTTAATTCTGCTCTATAAGTGTCTTTTAGTGCTCTTGTAAACAAGGTGAAAATTTTGATGACTTTGCACAATTGAGAACTTTCCAATATTACTCTTCAATGTGACCTCAACCTAGACCTACAAATCACACACTAAAGAGAGGGAAACATGTTGTTTCAATAGTGGAAAGGGGTTTTCCTTGGTCAAACCTCGTTTTGGTATTCAAACCTTGAAATGAAATGAAATGGGAAGGAGGAATGTTGAATGAACAAAATGATATGTTACAACTCACCAAACCATAAGAATGAAATGCTACAAACATGTATGAAGTGGCTCAAATGGATGTAGATCTTGACTCTTGCTTGAATGATATGGATATTGAATTGAATGATTGCTTGAATCATAAAATCCTACATCACAAGTGTTACCTCAAACACAAACATGGTGCATGATGACTTTGACATGATTCTTGATACTTGAATAATGCCCCAAAATATTTGATAATGAACTCTTAAATGCTCTTGTAGAATCTTGAATTCTCTTGTGAACTCAAATTTTCTATAGGGGTGATTATTCATCTTGCTAGGAGAAAAATGAATGAAATAACCTTTTATTTATACTTGTTTATTCCAAATTTCCCAAAATTACAACACTACAAGCCAACATTAGATCTAGGAGAATAAAATAACACCAAGAATTTTAATTTAATTTAGGTCTAAGATAAGTGAGAATTATATGCTAGAAGTGGCATATGAGTCTTGTTAGGCTAGGCTTGGGACACATTTTTCAAGAAAGGCTTAAATTCATGTGAAATCCATATTAGCACCCCAAAAAATAGGTGGGACCTATACACCCAAGGTCACGTACGAGTCATAGATCACTAAATATAGGTTATACAATCCAAAAACACTTGAATTATGATTGGATGTTGGTTTATGTCGAGATTATCCTAAAAAATATACATTAATTGAGGCTTGAAGATGTGAATTAAGGCCAAATAAGGCATAAAGAAGCCCAATTAATAATGAAAATCCTAAATTAGTGTAAAAGTGTTAGGATAAACTAAATACAATACCTTAAATAAGGTATAATTAAGTCCATTTAGTTTACAAGGTCCCAAGACCTAATGTGAATGTTTTAAACACATTACAACACTAATCAAGGCATCATTAAGTTCAATTTAATAGGGAGGACCCAAAAAAGTGTGAAAATGTAGGGGGATACTTTTTCCATTACCACATTTAGCCCTGAATTTAGTGAGAGGAGGAACTTACTTCCAAATTACACTAAAGTAGACAAACTCACATCAAGAGGGGTCCAAGTGTACCAATGCTAGTAATATAGGATGATGATGATCAAGAGGGGTGATCAAGCCCCTAGGATCAAGATCCTATGGCAAACCAACATAAGCACAAAAGAACACACATGAAAATTATATAAGGAGCCAAAAAAGAGCACAAGCATACACTTCCAAAGACAAATAGAAAAGGAAAACAAAATAAAAAGGGTGGATCAAGCTTCAATCATTTGTCCTATACATTGTGGATCAGATCTAAATTAATTTTCTAGAAAATACATGCTTAGTATGAGGCAATGAAATTTTAGGCTGTTCATTGGGTGAGTATCCAAAAGGGTGAGACACATACACATGAGACCAATATACGCTCACATAGAAAAGAAATTGGCTATGGAAAATTCACACATAAGTTTAGCTTCCTATTCAACTAGATCGAAGTTATACCTCTTGATAACATTGATAAGGTGCCACACAATAATGAACTTTGAGCTTCATGAGGAAAGCAAAGCTTTGTATGCTTGAAATCATGAACAAACAATATGGCTCCACAAGCAAGTAAAGTGTAAGATGAAAGGTGGCCATATCACCAAAATTGTAAATGCAAAGACATCCAAAGGAGTTTTTCTTAGTTCATTTAAGGTCTTAAATTAGGGAACATTGTGCCTAATATCTCAAAGAGAGGACCAATAAAATAATAGAAGATTAATAAACTTAGGGGATGAAGTGTGTCACATCAAGCCACTAAGAGGAATATAATATTCTAAGATAGATCATGCTTTTGAAGGACCTCACACCTAATGTCACCACAAAGCCAAAGGCTTATGGCATGAAGTAAGAAGACTACATAGTGAAACATGAGAAATGAAAAAAGAATAATGTCAATATATGCCCCCACCTTAAAGAAATTTCTAAACACCATGTTGTGAGAAATTACTTTAAAGTAGAAAATGATAAATTATAACAATAAAGAGGACATGAGAGCTTATTTAGAAATCCCTATTGCAAGTCATATGTTTCAAAATAAATCTACATCATGAAAAGGGGAGGAAGGGGTTCCCCCAAAAGAAAACTCCAAACACATAAGGGATCTATGGATTTGGGGCCAGTATGTTCTTGCTACAATATTTTTAGAGAGCTTCAAACTATCATCATTCCCAAAATATCCATGGAACAAGAATAATGACACAAAGAGAGAGAAAATAAAGAAAAGCCTTTTGGGTCAACATGGAAGAGACATGAATGTCTCAATGCCTTGTGTCATCCCTAAAAGGAAAATACAAGACAAAGTGAAAGATGAAATTCTTACTACATAGAGAATAATGTAGGTACAAATAGAGGAATGTCACAAAGAGAGAGAGAGAGAGAGAGAGAGAGAGAGAGAGAGAGAGATCAAATAGAACGTTAGAAGGGATCACATTATGCACATGCAATCACATAAAAAAAATAGAAAAAAATAATGCAAGAGTCTAGCAAGGAACATGTGATTCAACCTATTAGCAGGTCATCCATATCCCAATCTTGTTCATCGTATATAGAAGGCGGAAAACTATCCAAAGGGACAATGAAAAATTTGTTACTAGGACAAGGCTATCTAATTCTTTCCCCCACTATGTACAAGAAAAGAATGAGCTGAAGTAGGTGATGGGAAAGAGATTCTTGCATTTTGAAATGATTTCAAATAAATTCCCAATATATAGTAGTGAGAATTTGATTATTATAAAACTATTACATGGCAAGGAGAGAAGAGACATACTCTAAGGGACTCTTTCTATGATATCAAACTTTTTAAATATTTATTTTAAAGCATGACAGTCCTAGGTATTGTGTCCAAGAAAATTATGGTATCAAAAATATGATGTGTTTGTATTCTTAGAATTTGGAGATCAATATTATCTTATGTGTGGTAATGTAATCATTCCTTGGTTTAAAAGTATTTGTAAAGTTTTTTTAGTGGCAGTTGGTGGACAAGGGAATTTTAGTTGCTTTAGTTTGTAAGGCCTTTATCACTTGCTAGATTCATGAATTTCTCAAGTTGAATGTTGAGGAGGACCTAAGACTATCCTATCATCCTTATCATTGATATGAAGCATTGGTTGTTCTTTAGAAAGGAGGACACTATTATCAGGAGGAGGATCTTGATAACCTAACCCTTTAGTATCTTCAATTGGTATTTTCTCTAAGTGTTGATGAATTTCATTTTCACTTGTTGTATCACATCCTTGCTTACTTAATATCATGAATCCTTTTCCGTATGTCTCTTCAAGGTTGATTTATGTATTAGTTACTTTGTTAACATAGAAAGGTTGAGTGTTTGCTTGACAAGAGGAACTAGGTTCACCTATTGTTGGGAACTTAGTCTCAGTTTTCCTTTCAATTTCAAGATATAAATGGCCAAAAATCTCAAGTTTTGGGATGATGGGAGGTGTTGGTTGTTTCAATGAAGGATAAAAGGATGCATTAGTCTTGAGGTTGTTAAGGAAATTGTTTAGGAAGTTTTTCATGTTTTCATCATCTTCTCCAATGATGTCAACATCACGAGGACGACATTCATTAGGATTCAAGTGAGCATCAATAGGTTCACTCTCATTAGGGTCATTTCCAAAAGCATAATTTAACACATCCGCTAAGGACTTTGAGTACATCCACAACTTACCAAAGCACATCTCCATGATGAAATGTAATATAATGACTTAAAATAAATTGTGTAAATGCAAGTTTTAAACTCTAATTTATTGATTACACTATGAAACAATCTGAAATGAATTGTTCTAAATACAATTATGAAGTTAAGAAATGTTCAAAATGAACTGATTTAAGCTAAATTCAATGAATTGAATGAAATAAAAACTTTACAAACTAAAACAAATAACTAATAGCAACAAACTAAAATATAGAAACATAGCTTTCAATGCTATAAAATGCAGTTTAAAATTTGAAATGGGACTAAATCACCTAGAGGGGCATATGAGTTCTAATAAAGGTTTTTTAGTGGTTTAAATCTAAATAACAATCACCACAAAATACCCAAAAACTAGGCAAAACCACCTGTACTGCGACTAAATTTCCCAGAGGGGTGTATGAGTACTAGATTAGGGTTTTTACACCATTTTCAGAAAATTTTGTGTAAATGCTATGTTTTATGTCTTGAATGATGTTTAAGCTAAGAAAAAATGCAGATTTTAAGTCAATTTTAGTGATGCAAGATTCAAAAATGCAACTTATATGCACTTTCACTAATGCAATATTTAGAAACCCTTGATGCTAATTGTCTAATGCAATGCTAATGAAAGCTAGATCTAGGATTATGATGCAATCCAAATCATAATTAAGATTTTCTAAATGTAGGTTCACCAAAATGAAACAAAGTAAATAGGGGGCCTTCTCTTTTTAGGGATATGTAGCACAAGGGTTAGGGTACCTCTTATTTCACCTAGTTTCACTCAAGGAAACCTTAGAGATCTTAGCCCAAGGGTAGAATGACTGAAGGAGATCTACTAAAGGTTTCCCTAGGGTATGATTAGTGAATAAAGAAGGGTTCACCACTAAGATAATGCTTGGAAAGATAAGTTATATGCAACATCTAATAACAAAACCTAATGATATGCAAAAGTTCACTAAATGAACTAGAAATGAATGCAAAATAAAATAGGAAATTTGGAGAACACAAAGTTGCACCTGGAAATTTGTAGCAGCTTGAATGAAGAATTAAAATCCTAAAAATAGTGAATTTAATGCACATTGGGACTCATACACTAGGTTGGGAGATTTTGTCCTAGATTAGGGTTTATGGGTAGGAACAAGAATCTGGTAGTGACAAGTCTGAAACTCTTGAAATCTAGAAATTTGGTTGTACTAGGACTCATATCCCAGAATTTGCATATCAGTCCTACTTAGCTTTTTTAGAGGATCAAGATCTAAATTTTCTTTTCAATATCTTCTCTATCTTCTCAACCTAATTTTCAAATATGAACTACTCAATTCTGCTCTATAGGTGTCTTTTAGTGCTCTTGTAAACAAAGTGACAACTTTGATGACTTTTCACACTTGACAACTTCTTTCCAATCTTACTCTTCAATGTGTCTTCAATCTAGACCTATAAATCACACACTAAAGAGAGATAAAAATGTTTTTTTGTTAGTGGAAAGGTGTTTTCCTTGGTCAAACCCTGATTTGGTAATCAAACCTTGAAATGAAATGAAATGGAAAGTAGGAATGATGAATGAACAAAATGATATGTTGCAACTCACCAAACCATATGAATGAAATGCTACAAAAATGTATGAAGTGGATTGAATGGATGTAAATCTTGACTCTTTCTTGAATGATATGGACCTTGAATTGAATGCTTGATTGTATCATAAAATTGCACATCACAAGTGTTAGCTCAAACAAAAACATGGTGCATGAGGACTTTTACATGATTCTTGATACTTGAATAATGGTCCAAAACACTTGATAATGAGCTCTTGAATGCTCTTGTGTACTCACATTTTCTATAGGGATGCTTATTAAACTTGCTAGGAGAAAAATGAATGAAATAACCTTGTATTTATATGTGTTTATGACAAATTTCCCAAAATTACAACACTACAAGTCGACACCAGATTTAGGAGAATAAAATCCCACCAAGAATTTGAATTTAATTTAGGTCTAAGCTAAGCAGGACTCATATGCTAGAAGTGGCATATGATTATGGCCATTAGGTGAAGCTTGGGACACATTTTTTCAAGAAATTCTTAGATTCATGTTAAATTTAGATCGAGGCCACAAAACTTAGGTGGGACCCATATGCCCAAGGTGGTGTATGAGTCTGAGATCACTACATCTAGGTCATACAATCTAAAATCACTTGAATTATGTTTGAATGTTTGTTTATGTCGGGATTATCCTCATAAAGATGCATTAATTAAGGCTCATGGATGAAAAATAAGGCCAAATAAGGCATAAAGAAGCCCAATTAACAATCAAAATCCTAGATTAGTGTGAAAGTGTTAGGATATCCCTTACAACACCTTAAATAAGGTACAATTAAGTTCATCTAGTTTACAAGGGCCCAATACCTAATGTGAATGTGTTAAACACATTACAATGCTAAATCAAGGCTACCATTAAGTTCAATTTAATAGGGAGGACCCAAACAAGTGCAAAAATGTAGAGGGATAATTTTTTTATTGCCACATGCCTAGTGGCCCAAGTGTCCAGTTTTGTTGAATGTGTCCTATAGTTCTCAGGAATTTTTTTTTTGGGTTAGTAGATATCACCCTACAACCCCAAAATCTTCCTACAAATTGTTGTTTTTGTTAGTATTATGATTTAAATCTGCATTTAAGTTTTACATTGTGTAATTGAGCTCATTAAACACTTTTAGTTTATCTCCCCAAAGTGCATTTTAGTCATATTTTGGTGGCACACACTCAAAACTCTAAATTTTGTCATCTTTTCTTTTTAAGTATGCCAAGAAAAATATTATTAACAAGCATGTTAGTCATTCTTCCAATATCTTTCCTAGTTATGAGAGTCTCTTAGTGCAAGAAAATGAAATTATTGACATATTCCTTAATACTTCATTTCCTATCCTTCACTCAACCCCTAATATCTCTCCAATGTATGAGGATGATTTGATACAAGAGGAGGAAAACATAGAAAATCATGATAACCATATTTTTTCTTCTCTTAGTACCTATCATATGTGTGATGAAGTTATCTTAGTGTTAGAAGAACAAATTATCAAACATCATGAGAATCATATTTTTGCCTCTCCCTCTATTTCTCCCACTTGGGAAGATATTATGACACAAGTGAATGAGATCATTGACACATTTCTTAACATTACTTTACCTTGCCTCCATTCATCTCCTACTTGTGACAATATTTTATTGAGAGGGGATGTAATCATAGATAATCATGGAAATCATAGTTTACATTATCCCAATATCTCTCCTATTTGTGAAGAAGATATTTTTGTATTTGAAGATCCACTTATTGAGATTCATGAGAATCTTGTTTCTCCTGTACTGTAGAAAAATTTATCCCTTTAAATTTTCACACTATGTTTGGTCCATCCTAATTAAATTTGAATTAATTATGCCTTAATAAGCTCTATTTTACATCTACGATCCTAATAAATTACATTGTTTGAAGGGGAAACTGGACAATAATTAATACCAATACATAACACTTTACCTAGAGCAATGTGTGTTCCAAGAATAGGGACTTGGGACCCATCCACCCATGGGTGAATGGGAACTCCCTAGGCTTTGGAACCCATTTTTAAAACATATGTTTTCATGGTATTTTTATTATCCTAAATTCAAATTTGGAATGTTAGTTTGTAATGTTTAATTTTCAAGAAATTAAGGATAAATGTATATAAATACAAGGTTATTTTATCAAATCAACTCTAATTTTTGAAGAGAAATTTCACATGAGACAAGATTTTTTCCAAAGGCGTTAAAGAGAAAAATTATCAAGGATTTATTGCAACATTCAAGATCTTAGGCATCATGTCAAATTTATGTTCATTCATGCATGTTTTTGGAGCTAACAATATGATGTAGGTTTCAAGATTCAAGTAAATATTCAACTATCAAGATCCACATACATTGAATCCATTTCATGCAAGATCAACATCAAAACTTCATATTTCAAAAGCTTTATACAAGGGTTTGGTGAGTTGTAACATAAAATTGTTCATTCATCATTCCTTCTATTTCACGTTTCATTTCAATTCAAGGTTTAATTACCAAAATGATGTTTGACAAAGGAAAACCTCCATTCACCAAAAAAATAAAAAAATCCCCTCTTTTTTTTGTGTTGCACATTTTTGGTTGAAGGAAAATTGAAGATTAGAGAGCTCTAAAGTGAAAAATTGCAAAAGTTGTCAAAGTTGCAAGAAAATTTGTCAAGATCATGAAAAATCAAATCTCTAGTTTAGTTTTTGTCATTTTCACATGAAACCAGTCGGAAATTGCATCTTAGATATATCTTTAGAGACTCTCAAAAATCTAGTTCAAAAAGGTGTCTTAGGACCCATTCCCTATTTTTGGATAGGGGGTCTTGGACACTTTAGCCATTTCTGGACACTCTGTAATTAATTTTGAGCAAAGTTTAAGTGTCTTCCACTCATCCAATTTACATAAAATTAACTATTTATGTTAGAGCTATGCTTCATATAAAAATCAAGTCTTAGATTACATTATTGAGGTCATTTTCTATTTTATTTTCATCTCCCAAAAGTGTTTTTTGAACTTTACCTCATCGTCAAAGCATTAGTAAATCTGAAGATTCTGACATTGGGTTGATTCGCCTAAGGGTTGTTAATAAATTATTTTTGGGGATCTCATTTCCTAATGAAAGTAGGAAGATAAGGTTTATTCTTATCCTCTTGACTTACCTTTCCATTTTGGGAAATCCTTGTTGGAATTGGCATTATTTGTCATTGATGTCAAAGGTCATGGAGATGGATTTCATAGTCATGGAGACAAGACAAAGATCCCATAGTGAGGTTCTTGATTATGGTAAATTTATTGATGATGTTTGATATTGATATGAGTTGCTACTTCAAGTTTTTCAAGGTTTTGAGGTGGCAAATTTTTCATAAGCTCATGGTGACTGACATAAATCTAAGATCAGTTCCAAGAATTCAATCTATTGTGCATTGAAGAGGTTTAGGGTTTGTTCATTTGTTTAACATTATTTTATCTTAAAACCATAAATAGAAGTCAATAAGAAAATTTTATATCAATTGCACTTTTTTTGGTGACTTGGAATCACTAGTCAAAGTCTACTTAAAATGTTCACTTGAAATTTTTCTTTTCATCTAGTGACCAACCCTCTCTTATAGTGCAATTGACCAGGCAAGTCATGTTTTCACATTCCAAGTCAAAATAAATGATCACCATTTAATGGTTGAAGTGAAGGGTTTAATAGATCAAAGACCCTTATTCAAATAGAAGAATGGATAATTCTTAAGGCTTTTACTTTGATAGGAATATGATTGTCTTTGCCCTTGTTTTTAGTTATACACAGGTTGCTATCTGATTTTCTTTGTACACCATTTGTATAAAGGATGAATTCAAGTTTAGTGCATGGGTTCATGTGGTGAAGATGTGCTCTATAAGAATGCATATGAAGGTATTGTTTTAGTGTTGATTTTATGCAAAGAAAAGAGGCCTTTTATGGTTGAAGTTTTTGTTTGATGGAATAGCACTGAGATATGTGTAAATAGGAAAATGATGTTTGATTAATTGTAGATGAAAAGGTAAATCACTTGGTCAATTTTATATAGAAGTTTGAATGTTTTCCTTTGTGTGATAATTTTATTTCAAGTGTGATCTCTTCTCTACACAAGTTCAATTTGATAAAAGAAAGATTACAAGTGACTTAAATGTGAAAAGGTGTCTTGAATAGTTTGTGAATGATCTATACAAGAGGTTGAATAAAATTTTGTGTCTAAAGGGTATTGTCAAAGTTTGTATGTATCAAATTTAAACATGACTTTGTAAAAGCATATTATTGTTGTCAATTTTCATGTTCAGAAAAGTTTATCAATCAAGGTATATACAAAACAAAGTTCACACTCAATGCTAGTCATTCATGGTGTGAATTATATAGAGAGGTCTTTGATTATGTATTAAAAAATTGAACACTTGTATTTGATGTGTTAAAGAGAGTCATGTTAAGGTGTCTTTGTTTATATATGCAAAAGTGGTGCAGTCAAGGATGGAGGGTCCAGGAATAGGACTGCGAAACCTTGCAACAAGAGTAAGCACAATAGGAACTAAATGAACAGGAATAAAATTACATATGGAAATATGAAATATATCTATTATTCACTAGCAACATGCCCTGCCTTCCGGCTTACAAAATTATAGAATGATATGGCACTAAATCCCAGAAATACAATGTCATTCAACGCCCTTATCTACTATCTATTACTACTGATGATGATGATTATTATTATTATTAATGCAAATACACAATACCTATATATAGTAATTCCCAACTCCAAAAAGGTTCTCATTAGCCTCAAGAGGTCTCAAACCTTGAAGTAGATGAAATATGTGAAGGTTGGCCAAAACATATGATTTCTCTTTTGATTCTTAGACAAACATGATGCGGATCAGAACTAAGGTTCCTTGATGAATGTGCATCATTATGGAAAGGTCTCATGAGCTCTAAAAGTCATGGGATAGGTATGCACACTTGAAAAGCTAAGACTAGTAGGTGAATGCTCTTTGTCCAAATACATATGATATTTTGTTAGCAATAACTTTGTACTAAAATCTCTAAAACACTTGAATTCTAGATATGATATAGATGTTACAATGAAGATCATATATCCTAATCTGCAAGATCTGATGTTACAATGCGATATAATGAAGTAAGAAATGTTGAGACTGGGTCATGAAAAATAACTACTAAAATGCAAGAAAACATGAATGCAGATATTTTTGGTTAATGCAACATTTCCTAAAACCTAGGATGCTCCTGAATTAGACACTTGAGGTTTAAGAAAAGAAAGTCTCTCACTTTCTTGTGGCTAGAGGAAAACCAATGTGGTCCACCTTAGCCTGAGAAATCCATGATGAATCTTCTTCTGGTCTTCCTTTCCACCTGACTAGATATTCCTTGTATTGCCTTCCTCTAGTACTAAGGTCAACTCTGCTATGTAAAATTTCCTCAATTTCCATAGGATGATGTACTATTTGGTTCAACAAACCAACTCCTCTATCCTTTGGTGACTCTCCTTTGTGATATTGGTACAAGTCTGTAATGTTGAATATAGGTGATATGCCAAATTCCTCTGGTAGTTCCACTTCGTAAGTGTTTCCACAATCAAACTTCTTGATGATTTTACAAGGTCCAAAATTCTTCATATTTAACTTATTATACATCCCAGTTGGAAATTTTTATTTTCTTAGATATACCATTACTTCCTCCCCTACTGCAAACTCCTTATCCCTTTTCTTCTTATATTCTTTCTCCTTATATATATTGTTCTTCTTCTCCAAATGCTCCTTAACTTGAGTATGCATTGTTTCCATTAATCTTGTAAATTCTTCCACCTCCGCACTCCTTTTATTCTCCATACTGATATCCCTTAATTTTTCTACTCCTCTAGGTTGTTGTCCTATTACAATTCCAAATGGTGTCTTCCCTGTGCTCTAATTTACTAAATTGTTGTATTCAAATTCTTCTTACGGTAGTATTAAGTCCTAGTTTCCTAATTTACCTTTTCTCAAACACCTCAACAAGTTCCCCAAACTCATTTTTACCACTTTTGTTTTTCCATTTGTCTGTGGGTGAAATGTTGAACTATACTTTAGATTTGTCTTCATCTTCTTCCACAATGTCTTGCAGAAATATCCAATGAACTTAGTGTCCCCATTTGATACTATGCTCTTTGGTAGTCCATGTAATCTTACAATCTCCTTGAAAAATAATCCTATAACATATATTGCATCATTGGTC
This sequence comes from Sequoia sempervirens, assembly GCA_007258455.2. NCBI lineage: Eukaryota > Viridiplantae > Streptophyta > Pinopsida > Cupressales > Cupressaceae > Sequoia > Sequoia sempervirens. Next base: position 198,274,207 of record VDFB02270651.1, read on the forward strand.
TTCTTATAAGGTATGAAATGCTCCATCTTAGAAAATATGTCCACAACTACAAATACATAATCAAATCCTCTCAGTGTCTTAGGTAATTCCATAAAAAAATCCATGTTTATTTCTTCCCATGGTTTCTCTGGTACTATCAACGATGTATACTTCCTAGTGTTCTGACTATTTTCCTTTGCAAATTGACAAATTTTGAAACTTTGAACATACCTCTTGACATATTTATACAATTATGGCCAAAAATAGTTCTCTCACCAATGCTACAATCTTATCAATTCAAAAATGTCTTTCTAATCCTCTACAATGATTTTCCTTGATCAAATTCTCTCTTATTGAACTCCTAGGGATGCATAACTGATTGTTCTTGAATAACATACCTTCCTGAATGAACCATCTACTTCTATCAGTCTCTACATAATCTGTCATATAAAATTGTACCTTCTTGAAAAAAGAGACAATTTCACACATAATTAGACTCAATTTTGAGTCCTTTCACATCATTTCCCTTCAAAACAACATTTATAGGGCCCTTAGACCCATTAATTTTGATCTAGAGGCTCGTTTTACCTAAGAAATCACATAAAACCTGACAAACAACATTTAATTACATCATACCCCAAAAAACCACCATCAAACAGTAGTAGTGGGACCCATTCACCACCTTGGGCGAATAAGTCCCCTCTAGTGGGACCCATTTGCCAAGGGTGGAGAATGAGACCCCTTTGAGGGAAAATTCAAAATTAAGCAGGAATTCAATCAATTTAACTTTCATTTCCAACAAATATCTGCTTCTTAGGTCTATTTAATGGGAAAATAAGGTTTTGTTGCTTATAAATACTCATTTTAAGTCATTTCACATGTCTTTTTTTATCATCTTTTTATCATCTCTTAAGAGAAATTTTTAGAGTAAATTCTTTCACAACAAGTTTCATAAGAAAAAGTTGAAGTTTTAGGGTAGAAAACTAGGGTTTTTGCAAGTCTTTAAGTTCACTTCTATTGTCAAGATCCAACATTGCAAAGGCTTGATGATGGATGCCTATGGTGAATAATGAAGAAATCTAGGGTGAAGAGGTGTAACTAGGCACCAAATCATGCCTAAGGACTTGGTTTCCTATGGATTCCATCTTCCATTTTCACTCTATCTTCATATTAAGGTCTATATCTTGTTTATTTATCACTTGCATGTCATTTCATTCCTATTTTTCATGCGTTGTAAGGTTTCTACAGCTAAGATCTTGCATCATATAGACCATCTTTGCATGTCTTATTCTAGATCACTAGAATAGGGTTTTTGTTATGATTCAGACTTTCCTAGTTTTTAACACATCTATGGCTAGGATTTACTTAGATTTTTCTCTATTAAAGGTTTAATTACCCAACTAGGGGTTTGAATTAGACAAACCCCCTATTAGAAAAAACATTTTCAAGTTTTTTCACAAGAATTTTCTAAGATCCGGGATCGGGTATCCGTCAAAAATTGTTGTACAAGTGTCAAAGTGTAGAACAAAATTTTGAAGTTGCAGAAATTCCAAGGTGGAATGATTTTCCATTCTTGGTGAATGAGTCCCTCCTGAGGTGAAAAAATTAAGTCAGATTCAAATCCAAGTTCCCAACTGTCAGAAAATAGATTCTATGCAAAAAAATCCTGACCTGGATTTATTCGCCCAAGGTGGCGAATGAGTCCTAGTTAGCCTGAAGTCAAACTTCATTAGTTTTCTAAATTTTTTTTTAGTCATCTAAAGTTTTCCAAGTGCACATGTTCTGAAAACAACTTTCTATTTGGGTCAATTTATATTTTTTATTCATTCTTTCATTCTTTTTGCATATCATAGCATGTTTTCAAACATAGTGTAAATCTTAGTTCTGCATTTTTTTCACTCATTTAGATTAGTTAATTGCATTTAGTTATCTTCATTTAGGTTATACAACATAACACATAACATTAAATTGAGTGAACCTTTAGCATTTTTGGCCTACTTCTCTTCTTTTAGGTGAAAAACCCTAGAAGAGTTAGAGAAGCCCTAGGAACCAAAAATAAATGGTTCAGGTTCCTTCCAAGCTTTCCATTCCACCACAAAATCAATGTCATCCTCATACGTATGCTTCAGTTCTTCAAAACCAAACACTTCAATTCTCATCTCTGTCAACAAACTCCTTCTTTTTCCCAATGCAACTGCAACCTTGTTTGACTTTCCACTCGAGTGTTTCAACACAAATGTGTAACTCTACAAGAATTCTACCCATCTCATATGTCTTTGGTTCAACTTCCTTTGACTATTCAAATATTGCAAAGCTTGATTATTCATATACAACACAAACTTTGTAGGTAACAAATAATGTCTCGACTTCTTTAAAGCCAACACAATTGCATAGAACTCCTGATCATAAACTAAATATATTCTCCTAGCATCATTCAATTTACCACTAAAGTAGGCTACTAGTCTCCCTTCCTTACTTAAGATAGCTCCTATTGGACTCCCACCAGCATCACAATCCACTTGGAATACCTTATTAAAGTATGGTAGTACCAACACAGGTTGTTTTGTCACTTTTTGCTTCAACAACTCAAAACTTCATTGTGCTCTAGATGTCCACTTGAATTCCTTTCAGTCACCCCTATTTGTCATAGGTGTACAAATTCCACTAAAATTCTTGATGAACTTCCAATCAAAAGTTGCTAGTCCATGAAATGGTCTTACTTCTCCAACATTCACAAGTGTAGGCAACTCAACTATTGCTCTAACCTTCTTAGGTTACATTTCCAATCCTTCTACACATATCACCGAACCATATATTTTTGGAATAGGGGACTTTCTTACACTTCTAGGGTTTTGCACCTAAAAGGAGAGAGGAATCCCCAAAACCTTAATGGATAACTCAAGAATATTCCCTTGAGATTCCAATGCAAAGATGAATGAAATATGTCTAAGGGGAATGTCGTAAATGCAAAGAACTGATAAAATAGATTGAATACTAATGCAAAACTAAGAAAATGAAATTTTTTCAAAAACATGGCATTGTGATATGTAGAAAGATAGATTAAATGCAATATAGAACAAGATAGAGAAGCTAAATAGAAAGAATGCACCTAGAAACTGATGGCTCGGGTTAGAGTGAAGACTATACATATCTCTAAAATTTTGGGAAATGTAATTTTCTAGCCAACTAGGAAACATATGCCAAGTTGGGCGACTTAGTCCCAGATAAGGGTTTCTACCTAGAAAGCAATTTCAGAGAAATGGGTACTAGAATCTACAAAATAATCTAGAAAATACCTCCAATGGGACTCATATGTCACTGATGGCGATTTATTCCTTTTCTACTTTTTTGAAAAGTAAAATTATAGATCTATACTCCAACACCTACACTTCATTCCCAAACTAAAACCCAGATCTGAATCTGCAAAAGCACTTACAAAACATAATATAAGTTGATTTCTAGTGTGGGGTTTGTCTCTATCAAACCCATAGTTTGGTATTTAAACCTTGAAAGGGATAATGAAATATGCAGTAAAACCCTAGCCCTAAGTCCATCTAAGACTAGGAAATCTAAAACAAGATGCAACCCTATTCTAACATGCAAGAATAAAATGCATTGATGAAATTTGAATAATGAAAGACTCACTTTAAGAGACCCTTAATCACTTTAAAGTAATCTTAATGACATGAAAACCTTCCTTAGGCTGAAGATAGAGAGAAAATGGAAGATGGAATCACTTATAAAACAAGTCCCTAAGCTTGGTTTGATGGCTTGTTGCATCTCCCCAACCTAGAATTCTTCATGATTATCCATAGGCATCCATGATCAACCTTAAAAATGCAATATCTTGGACAAAACGTGAGCTTGAAGACCTAAAAAAACCCTTGGATATTGTCCTAAAGCTTCAAATTTGTTGTAGATAGACTTATGAATCTTCTTGTAAAAGATATTCAACACTTGAATTTTGAATTTGTTTGTTAAAAATGACTAGATGTTGTTAAAAATGACCTAAAAACTTATATTTATAGGAATTCATACCTAATTAAGCATAATTTAGACCTCATAGGCTGACGTCCATCAAAAATTTGAATTATGTAGGTGATTTTCTCGCTCAAAATTTAAAAATCCCCCAAAAGGGACTAAGTCACCACCCTGGGCGACTTAGTCCCACCAAAGAGGACTCATTCATCCATGGGGGTGAGTGGGTCTCACTTGAGATTTTTCAGGTGGGTTTTCAAAAATTTGAATAATTTAAGTATTATTTGTTAGGATTTATATGATTTTTTGAGTGGAATAAGGCTCAAGGTCCAAAATAATGGGTCTTAGGGGCCTATAAATGGTAAGTTTAAGGATTTATTAATGCAAGGATGCCAAAATAGGTCCAAATTAAGTGTGAAATTATCTCTTTCTTCAAGAGTATACAATTTTCTATCCTACATTTATCCCCCATTTTAGCGCCCATATGACTCTATGTGCATATGCAAGCTAAAGGACTCTAAACAATACACTTTATTTCATAAAAGGATACTCATTCATAATGTGGGAGAATGAAGGCTTCAATGTAGTTATCTACAAAACCACAACATTAGGAACTGCATCCTACAACATGAATTCATTATTTGTCCAAAAATCCTCTCATGCAACTTGTAGAAATCAAATTTGAGGGTAGATGTATGCCCCCCCTTGATTCCACTTGCTTTACAGAGGTGGAATCAAGGTAGAAATCTAGCCACATCAAATAAGGAACATCATATCATAGGAAATATACAAGTACCATGCCACAAAATGATAGACGATTGATGATTTGAGGTGCAAAATCATGGTTCCAATGCAACAAACAATGTTGAAAATGAAGTTCAATAGCACCCATTATGTTCTTATGAATAAAGTACTTTTGAACCCAAATATAGTAAAAATCCTATTTTTAAATATACATAAGAGTTAAAAGTGAAGTAAATTGTCACTTTGTCATTTTATCTTCTTGTAGCTTGAGAGTGATGAGAGAATAGTAAAAGATGCTGAGCGGATGGGGCTATGAGCCTGTGAGACTGGACATGCTATGAGATCAGGTGGCATGCGGCGAGCGTCAACATGAGGTGAGTTGATTCTGCTACCTTCATTTTGTTTCTACACAGTTATGTAATGATTTTTATACATTTCTAGGTTAATTTAGGATCCTAGGAAAAAGTTTGCAAAGTGTCCCCTTTTTTTGCAAAGTGTCCCATTTGTTCACAAAGTGTCCCACTTTTTAATAGAGTGTCTCATTTCTTTGTGAAGTGTCCCAAAAGGGTTCTAAAGTGTTTAGGGCCTTAGGAAAGCACACTAGAGGGAATTTAACACACCTTTCTAATGAATAATATAAAATTTAAAGATTTGAGATTGCTTACAAGATGCATTTTTTTTACTTTATTGATAGGTACCTACCCATTCCTATCAACGTCTAGGTGGGAAGCAAGTTAGCTTTTTGAGAGACCTAGCCCCCACACTTTTAGTAAAGGACATAGAGAACTTGTAGGATATTGGGATATATTGGGTGTACATCATTCCCCCTGTGAGGTACCATGATGCGATGTTGATGGCTCTTGTTGAGCATTGGGATGCAGACATCTATACATTCCACCTTCCTACTAGTGAGATGATGATCACTCTAGAGGATGTCCACCACATTCTCTGAGTTCCTATTCAAGGAGAGTGGGTACACTTCTAAAGAGATCATACATTTTACGAGTAGAAGGCTGACATGCAGTATTGCTTAGATGGGCTAGTGCATGATGAGTAGGTGAGAGGATGGATCGATCTTCCAGTGATGCTATATTCACAAGCCCTAGTGGTGAGACAAATTATGATGCACATAGTTGCACTAGTACTCATCCCAAATGGGCATGCAATACACCTAGAGGGAGGACTAGTACACTTGATATGTGGGATGTTAAAGCACACGATAGTATACACCTGGGGGCACTATATCCTAGCACATTTATACTATAATCTTGGATGTTTCATTTTTTGGGAGGTGGACAGCATGGTACACTGTACACTTCTACAAGTTTGGTGCCTTGAGCATATCACATGTACTAGACCTACCAGATTCCCATGTCTAAAAGTGGTGGGGTATCCTCAGGCCTTTAGATATCCTCTATGATAGTTGTGGAAGTATGGGGATTTACACTTTTGGAGAGTGAGATTTGACCAATTGGAGGAGGATGAGATCTTATGGACACCCTATCAGCTTACACCGCAGTGGCCAGATCACATGAAGCAACTAAGGAGATTACAACTAGAAAAAAATTTGGTTGGACCACATGACCACGTAGTACATTCCTTCTACTATGATCAAGTCACGTGACAGTTTGGGCAGATCAAGACACCACCTAGGGAATGAGCCCTTTTTAGGAGGTCAGTGTGGAGTTCCTAGAGACTAGGTGATATAGTATGACTCACTTTAGATGATGTTGTAGAAAGGGACTCTATGTACTCAAATCATGATGAGCCTCTAGTATCTAATGCAGATGACATCAGTGCCATAGATGATTATGAGGAGTGGTGGACAGTATCATGACCAACTCCCGTATTTTCAATTGATGAGCGTATAGGAGATGTAGGACCATATCCAAATGAGGGAGATGATAGAGAGGATAGGGCTGAGGAGACACAATACAAGGTTGTAGATGTATTTACTGATGCCATTGATGAGGAGTATGATCTTGACTATGATGGCAAAGATGGAGGGGAGGAGGATGAGGATGAGGAGGACCAGAACAAGGATGAGGAGGAGCCAACTATGAGCAAGGATGATGAGGTAGTAGCTGACATGAGTGGGGAGAGCCCTTGCCCATTCGTATGACTAGATCATGAGTAGCTACTGTAGCAGGCATCAATATCCATGATCATGGAGGAGTTAGCCCATCTTCCATGCCCCCTGCATAGGACAAGGTTGATGTTTCTCAGCATACCAGAGATATAGGTGATGATATTATATTTATGCATGTGCTTAGTGATTTTGTTTATTGTTTATATATATATATATATATATATCATTATGTGTACTAATTGTGTACTATTTTGACCTTGTAGGGGCTATGAGAGATTGGTGAGATATCTATCATCAAGTAGCTGCAGAGATAGTGCCAACATCTATTGAAATGGAGGAGATGGAATTAGATTATGTGCCCCCACCCATTGTGGATGAAGAGCCAAAGTCACTCAAGCCATTCGTGAGATTATGAGGAGCACATGATAGTTTGAGGAGAGTCTATCAAACCGATGTTGTAGTAGAGTCTCATTCATCCCAGACTCTAGTAGAGTTTGAGAGACGAGTCAGAGGTAGCCATGCTATAGGTGGAGAGAGATCAGATAGTAGGAGCACATCGGGAGGCCATAGGATGGATACAGGGCTTAGAGTTTGCACTCAAATTTGTTGGATCACCATAATGATCACATACTACTGTCTCCTAACATACCACTACTAGAGCAACATGAGTACTAGATCCTGAGGGGTCTAGTACCCACATACTGTAGTAATATTGTATATATTGATGATATGTACATAAATTTTTTGATATATATATATATGTGATCATTTAATTTTTTATTACTTGTCTTTATGTGTGGAATGTTAAATGGCAATGTGATTAATTAAATAACCTTTGGAATATTACTTAATTAATGTCTTAATGATTTAACATATCTTATGTGATCTAATTAAAACTTACTACAGTTTCTTTTAGATACATGGTGATTAAATATGTTATGCTAAATTAAATGCACTTATGATCTAACTTAACATAACACACAAGATGAATTTGAATAGTATGAAACCTAAAGTAACCATAAAAAATAAACTAAATAATCACTTTAGTGTTCAAGACACACACATAAGTGCTTGTCAAGAACAAAGCAATGTGGAACCTTATAGGATATAATCTAATAGCTCTAACAACATTGCTTTATCATTCATACCATTCAAAGGGATTAGACATAATACTAATGTATATGTATGACATTGATAGGGTCTTTGAGGGATGTTCCATCTAGCTTTGTTAATGTGTAAGCACTATATCTGTAACATGGATTGATTATAAATGGTCCTAACCAATTAGGATTGAATTTTCCTTTTTCAGCGTATTCTATAGTAGTTTTTTGTTTATTTTCATACAAGACTAAATCACCCTTATCAAATGTCTGAGGGATGGCATGATGATTATGTTTATGTTGTAATTGCTTAGTGTAGGCCTGAAGATGCTCAAGAGTGTTAATGTTTTGTTCATCAAGCATCTCAAGCTATTGTAATCATTGTTCCTTATAGGTGTCATTATCGACAAGACCTTGAAGAGCAATCCTTAATGTAGGGATTTCAATCTCCACGGGAATGATTGCCTCGATACCATAGACAAGGTTGTAGGGTGTAGTTCCCATAGATAATCAGACACTTATTCGATAGGAACATAGTGCATATTGTAATTACATGTGACAATCCTTGTCATGTTTGATAACATTTTTCTTGAGGATTTGTTTGAGAGTCTTATTAGTTATTTCAGCTTGACCATTAGATTGTGGGTAGTATGATGTTGGATATGAAATGTGTCAAGGAACTTCTTCACATCATTGTGCTTAAATGGTATTCCATTGTTGGAAATTAATGTAGAAGGGAGTCCAGAGTGAACAATAATGTCTTCCAATATGAAACAACATATCACATCAGTAGTGGTGGATCAAAGGGGAATAGCTTCTACCTATTTTGAAAAATAATCTGTTGTTGTAATGATAAATGTATGTCTAGTTGAAGAAAGTAGTGAAAATTTTCCAATTAGATCCAATCCCCATATGGAGAATGACCAAATAGGGATTTGGGCATGGAACTTAGAAGTAGGAGCATGAATCAAATTGTTGTGTTCTTGAAATTTGTGACATCACTTAACATATTCAAAGCAATCTTTTTCCATATTTCTCCAGTAGTATCCCATACAAATGAGTTTTAGTACTAAGGATCTTCAACCAAAATAACAGGTCCATAGGTGCCTGTATGGGCCTATTCAAGTGCTATAGTGATTTTAGAATCCCTAAGAAATGTCTAAGTAAAATGTCAAAGGATCTTCTATACAACACATTGGCAAGGATTATGTACTTGGTTGCTAATTTTTTGTAATCGAGTACATGTGTTTTTTGTTGTAGGTTCAAGAATGCTACCATCTTTTAAATAGTTATATATGGTATCATACCATTCACTCAAGTCATCCTTGGTTTTTTATGAACACTTCTTTGGATTTATCAATTATTGAAGGTTTCATGATGGGGTGAACAATAAATGTGACATCTTTGGAAGGATCTTGAGGTGATATAAGAGAATCCGCACTCGCCATTGCATCCACATGCCAATTATCTTTTCATAGGATGTTATCGATGGTGAATGATTCAAACTATTCCAACAAGGTCATTGTGAGATCCTTATATTTCAATAAATTGTCATGTTTATCTTGGTAGACTCCATTTATTTGTTTGATCACTAATTGTGAATCACCAAAGATCTTAATATCCTTGACACCCATAATTAAAGCAACACGTAATCCAACAATCAACACCTCATATTCGGTTATGTTATTGGTAGATAGGAAATTTAATCGATACGACAAGGGAATATGCTTTCCTATAGGCAAAATTAATATAACCCTAATTCTAGAGACTGTTCTATACTTGGATCCATTAAAATATAATTGTTGTGTAGGAACCTCTATCATCAACACATTGTCATTGGGAAAAGAGTCATTGCTAGGTAGTGCTAAAGGAGAAGGAGCATCAGCTAAGTGGTTAGTCAAGGCTTGACCTCTGATTGCTTTTTGTGAAACAAACTTAAGGTCAAACTTAGTCAACATCATCACCCATTTAGCTAGACATCTTGATAATCCTTTTTTATTAAAAGGATGTTTGAGAGGATCAAATTCTTTCATTACTTCTATTTCCACATTTATGAAATAGTGTCGTAACTTACTAGTAGCAAATAAAAGAGCCAAAAATTTATTTTTGATTAGTGTGTAGCATGTTTCATAATCTATTAAAGTTCGTCTAATATAATAAATAGGATGTTCTTTATTGCTATCATCTTGTTGAGCTAATAATGCTGCAAGAGCATGGACTGATGCGGCTAAAAAAAGGATGAATGGTTTGCTTGGCATAGCAAGTTGTAGAATAGGCAGAGTTGCAAGGTATTCCTTTAAACTCTCAAAGGCCTATTTACAATTCTCATTCCAATCAAAATGCACATCCTTTTTTAGGAGATGTGTGAAAGGTAATGCTTGATTGGCTAAGGATGTGATAAAATGATGGATGGCTTGAATTCTTCCTTGTAACGTGCATAATTAAGAAATATTTCTAGGAGGTGGCATGTTGATTATAGCATCAATTTTCTTTGTGTCAACCTCATTTCCTTTGTGAGATATGATAAAATGTAAATTTTTTCCAATATCTACTCCAAAGACACACTTTTTTGGATTTATTCTCATGTTGTATTTGTGCATCCATTCAAAGATCTTTTGAAGGACATTCACATTGTCTTGTCATGTTAAAGATTTGGCTAGGATGTCATCAACATAATATTCCGATATTTTATGTATGTCATCATGAAATATAATTTTCATGGCTTGTTGATAGGTTGTGCCTGCATTCTTTAATCCAAAAGGCATCATAACCCAAAAAAATATCCACCAAATAGTTATAAATGTTGTCTTATATTGATCTTGTGGGTTGATGAAGATTTGATTATATCCAGAAAATCCATCCATGAATGACAATAAAGCATGTCCCACAGTTGAATCTACTATCATGTCAATATTGAGAAGGGGAAAATCATCCTTTAAAGAGGCTTTATTCAAGTCACAAAAATCTGTACACATCTTAATACGATTTCTAGGTTTTGCAAATGCAACAATGTTTGAGATCCAAGGAGAATAATCAATAGGTCAAATGAAACCTGTGTCAATGAGTTTTTCAAGTTCTCCTTTAACAAGCAAGGCTATTTTAGGATTCATTTTTCATATCTTTTGTCAAATAGGCTTAGAATTTTCAGCAATAATGATGTTATGTGTTACTATCTTTGGATCTATTCCTGGCATGTCTGAATATTTCCAAGAAAATAGCTCAGGAAAGTCATTAAGAAAGGTTGTAGTATCCTTTTGTTCTTCATCATCAAGGAACTTTCCTATTTTAATGACTTTTTCATTATCATATATGTCCATTGGTCTATCAATTGTATCTCCCAAGGGAAGCACATTTGACTGAGGGAATTCAAGATCATATGGTCCCATGCTTGTGTCTTTCTCATTGATGTTGATATCTTTTTGCTTGGTACTGATCATAGCATAGGTAACTTTTCTCTTTGAAGAAGATATCTTATCATAAGCACCTAACATTTGTTTTAGAGCCTTATCATTTTCAAAGTACTCCCATGATGGTGGTAAATCTATATCAAGTAATTCAGGGTGCTTTATTGTGAGATTGGTTCTTGGTTTACATGTGATGGTATTGATGTTTAATGATGGTCATTGATTTTCTTTTGTTATCTTAGAAAAAAGAATATCCCAAACTAGTATTTGTCTCTTGTGTTTTAGGTTCTATAGGGACTCAGATGCCTTCTTCATTCTTTCCACATCCTTTACCATTGTATCCCAATTGTTTCAAGATTTCATAACCCCTTCCATAAAGTCTTTCCATTTCCTTTGGGTTAGGCAGTTGTTGATAATCTATCTCATTGAATTTTGTTGTGTAAGTTGTATTCTCTTTCAAAGTGGATGAGATAGATGCTTGGGAAGGTTCTTTTGAATTCTGAGCTGACATAACCATTGGTTGTTCTTGTTTTTCATCCTCTTTTCATGTGAATATATATTCTCCCATAAATGAAGGTGTGAATTCTAATGATCCCCAATAATCACCTAGCAATTTAGGCATAGGTTCTTCTTGTTTGTTGCTCTCAAAAGGTTCTATGTGAGATGTTGGAATCAATGTGTTCAAAGGAATTTTCATTCCTTTTTCAAGTTGTAAGCAAATTTTAGGCTTGGGGTCTATTTCAATTGGATAAAATTTGTTGTTATAGACATATTTCATTATTTGATGAAGGGTCCAAGTCATCACATGCATCTCATGAATCCATGGTCTTCCCAAAACAAGATTGCACAAAAGATCATAGGGAATGACATGAATAGGAGTTTACAATGTAGCCATTTTGATTGTAATAGGTAAGGTAATTACACTGAGTGGTTGCTTTGTTATATTATCAAATCTTCGAATAGATAAGGAATCGGGTTTAATCTGTGATTTTTCCACACGTAATCTATCTAGAAGTTTCACACTACACACATTAAGGGCAGAACCATTATCAACAAGGGTCCATTTGATGCCTATTTGATTGAATTGGGCTATTATCATAAAGGCTTCATTTTGCTTCCTTAATTATAATGGAGGGAGCTCATGTTGATGGAAGGTAATGTCTACATTAACTGTATTCATTCCTTGTATTAGAGCTACCACATCATTTAAATTTGTACTAGAAGGAACCACTATTTGTTGCAATGTTGTTTGGAGCATAATGTGATAGTTTGGTGAATTCTAAATTAGGTCCCAAAGGGAGATCTTGGTAGGATTCTTCTTAAGTTCCTCAAGAAGATCATACTCCCTAATGTGTGAATTTAATCAAGGATCACTAGGCAATATGGGATTGGGCAAAGGTAAGGGTGTTGGGGTGGGTTGTTGTGGTTGCGAATTATTTCTGGTTTTATATTTGTGAGCAACAACATCCTGCTTAGGTGGGTAAAGGGTAAAATTGGATTTATGGGAAGGTGGCTAAAGGATGAGTTGATGTTGAATTACATTGACATCTTTTTTTTTAGGTTTCTCACAACAAACCTTAGTGCATGGCTTTGGTGAGATGAAGTTTTGAAGGGCTTCATCTAACATGTTAAAGTCATCATGACTAAAAGGTTTGCAAGGTAAGTTATCTTTGGTTGGTTTGGGTTTTTCATGATAAACCTTAGTGCATGAACTCAATGAGAGGAAGCCCTAGAGGGCTTCATCTAACGTATCCAAGTCATCACTACTAAAAGGTTTGGATGATATAGTTTTTCTAAAGTGAAGCATTGTTTTTATTGTTTCATTTGATGTGTTTAAATATTTTTTTTCATTTTCTAATGAATCTGATCTAAAGGCACTAGGAACTAATGCTGAAATTGAAAATTGTAAAAATATGATGCTATCCATAATTTCCATGAAATTAAACGATGCTATTTCTAATGATTTCAATGTAACAAAAAATAACTAAACTAAAATAGAAAAGTAACTGAGACCAACAACAACTTAAGAAACTAGAAACTAAATTTTGAAAATAGTGATGCAAAATGTGTACTAGGACTAAGTCACCTAGGGTGGCGACTAAGTCCCACTAGGGGTATTTTTAAAGTTTTTCTAAATTTTTTGATGGATGCTTATGTCTTCTATGTTCTACAATGAAAATATAAAGTGTAGATGAAAAATTTCACTATTGTTCAAATAAATAAAGTGCAATAATGCAAGCATAAATGAGCTTTTCACTAATGCAAGGTATGAAACCCTAGAATGCAAATGAAATAATGCAAAAGGAAATGTAAGCTATTCCTAGGGTGTAAATGCACTATAAATCAGAAATAGAAAGTTCTAAATGCAGGCTCATCAAAATCAACCATAGATTTTTGGAATATGGGACTCTCTTACACTTCTAGGGTTTTGCAGCTAAAAGAAGAGAGGAATCCTAAAAACCTTAATGGCTCACTCAAGAATATGTGCTTGAGATTCCAATGAAAATATGATTAAAATTTGTCCAAGGGGAATGTCCTAGATGCAAACAACTGATAAAAGAGATTGAATACTAATGCAAAACTAAGAAAATGTAAAATGTTTGAAAACAAGTTGTGATATGTAGAAAGATAGATTAAATGCAATATAGAACAAGATAGAGAAGCCAAATAGAAAGAATACACCTAGAAACTGATGGAGGTTAGAGTGAAGACTGTAAATATCTCTAAAATTCTAGAAAATATGTTTTTTCTGGCTAATTGGGACACATACACCAAGTTGGTTGACTTAGTCCCAGATAAGGGTTTCTACCTAGAAAGTAGTTTCAGGGAAATGGGTACTAGAATTTTCAAACTAATATAGAAAATACCTCTAATGGGACTCATACGCCACTGATGGCAACTTAGTCCTTTACCACTTTTTTGAAAATTGAAATTATAGATCTGTACTCCAACACCTGCACTTCCTTCCCAAACTGAAACCTGGATCTAAATCTATGAAAACACCTGCAAAACATAATATAATTTTATTTATAATGGGGGATTTCCTTAGTCAAACCCATTGTTTGGTATTTAAACCTTGAAAGGGATAATGAAATATGTAGCAAAATCCTATCCTTAAGTGCATCTAAGACTAGGAAATCTCAAACAAGATGTAACCCTATTCTAACATGCAAGAATAAGATGCATGGATGAAATTTGAACAATTCAAGACTCGCTTTAAGAGACCCTAAATCACTTTAAAGGAATACTAATGATATGCAAACCTTCCTTAGGTTGAAGATAAAGAGAAAATGGAAGATAGAATCACTTAGAAAACAAGTCCTTAGGCTTGTCTTGATGGATAGTTGCATCTCCCCAACCTAGAATTCCTCATGATTCTCCATAAGCATCCATGATCAACCCTAAAAAATGTAGTATCTTGGAAAAAAAGTGAGCTTGAAGACCTAAAAAACCCTTGAATGTTGTCCTAAAGCTTCAACTTTGCTATAGATAGACTAATGAATCTTCATGTGAAAGATATTCAACACTTTCAACTTTTTGAATTTGTTTGTTAAAAATGACTAGATGTTGTTAAAAATGACCTAAAAAATTATATTTATAGGAATTCATACCTAATTAAGCATTATTTAGACCTCATAGGCCAACATCCATCAAAAATTTGAATTAGCTAGGTGATTTTCTCACTCAAAAGTTAAAAATCCCACAAAAGGGACTAAGTCGCCACCCTGGGTGACTTAGTCCCACTAGAGAGTAATCATTGACCCAAGGTGGTGAATGGGTCCCACTTGAGGTTTTTGAGGTGGGTTTTCAGAAATTTAAATAATTTAATTTGTTGGGATTTATATGATTTTGAGTGGAATAAGCCTCAAGGTCCAAAATAATGGGTCTTAGGGGCCTACAAATGGTAAGTTTAAGGAGTGATTATTGCAAGGATGCCAAAATAGGTCCAATTTAAGCATGAAATTGCATCTTTCTTTAAGAGTATACAATTTTCTACACTACAATCACAAATCCAAAATATACTAGTTCTTCCTTGATGAAACTACACTTCTTGATGTTTATCAACAACTTCTCTTCTCTCAACCTATAAAATACTTGCCTAATGTGCTCCAAATGTTCCTCCTTAGTCCTACTGAAAATCAAAATATCATCCAAATAAATGATGACAAAATTACCGAAAAATCCATTCAAGACTTCATTCATTAGCCTCATAAATGTACTAGGTACATTAGTTATTCCAAACGACATGACCAAACACTCATACATTCCCTCATTTGTATTTAAATAAATATTCCACTCATCTCCCTCTTTGATCCTGATCTAATGGTATCCACTCTTTAGATCTATTTTGGTGAAATACTTTTCTCCACTCAGACTATCCATAATGTCATCCATCCTAGGCATTTGGAGTCTACACTTCACTACGATCTTATTGATAGCTATTGAATCTATAGAAATCCTCCATTCTCCATCTTTCTTAGGTGCAAGTACAACTAGTACCACACATGGGCTCATACTCTCTCTAATAAATCCCTTCTTCAACAGTTCCTAAATTAGTTTATTTAGCTTCACATTCTCTGTCAGTGTCATTTGGTGTGCAACTCTGTTCAAAAAACTGGCTCCTGGAATAAGATCTGTATGATGACTAATACTCTCAATTGGTGATAATCCTTCTAGCACATTCTTTGATACAAGATCTTAGTACTCTGTTATTAGTTTAGTTGCTTCCTTCTCCGGTGATTCTTCTTCTTTTATGACTCCCTTTGCATCTAAGGCTCTACACTTCCTTGGAATCAATGAAAAAAAATGTTCTCATGTCTCAAACCATCCATAACTTTCCTTCTATCCACCAAATTCATTCTAGTTGTACCGCATACTTCACTTTCAATTTCATCCTCCAACAGTGTCAAGGTGATTCTCTTTCCATTGGATGTTATAGTATAAGTATTCTTCCTCCTATCATGTATATCTTTCTTATCATACTGCCAAGGTATACCCAACAACATATGGCATACATCCATTAACATAATATCACACATCACTTCATCATGATATGACCCTATTTTAAATTTCACTATACATTTCTCAATTACTAGTATCTTGTGCTCATCTTGAATCCAAGCTATCTTATAAGGTTCTAGATGTTTCATTCTTTCCAAATTTAGCTTTGTCACTATTTCCCCAGAAACTAGGATATATGTGCTACCACTATCAATGATAACTTTAAAACACTTACCTCCTGCTTTGCATCTAGTCTTCAATAGAATTTTCCTTTCCGATGCTTCCTTAGGTACTTATCTCTCCTATATCAATGTTCTCCTCATGAATAATGATTCCCCCTTCACAGGACTTCCTCTAGAACCTAGTGATTTCACTGGTTCTTCCTCCACATATCCAATTCTCACATTATTTTCATTCTTTGTACTTTCTTGGCAACACTCAAATGCTCTGTCCTTCACCTCCTCACTTAAAATAGGTTCCTCTAAAATTTCTCTTGTCATATCATTTCTCATCTCTTCAATATCCATCATTGTGGTAAGAATTACAGCCTCCTTTGTTGTGGCAGTAAGAATTTCTATCATATCTCCCTTTATGGTATGAATTGAGATCCTTCTCTTCCTTGCGGTATGGATCGTTGTCCTTACTTTACTCTGCATATGATATTTCTCCTTTTGAATGTGACCTTCCTCTATGAAATATACCTCCTCTTCCTCTTTGCCTCTATTCCTATCTTTTGTTTAGCTTTTCCTTCACTTTTAATCCAAACTGGTATGCTTCCTCTACCTAATTCATCCTTACTAGAGTTAATTCTTCCTAAATGTTCATCCTCATCCCATTGATATATCTTTCCACTTTCTCCTTTCTTGCTTCACTATTTATGGTCCTAATGATGATCTTATTAAATTCCTCAATGTACTCTTTCACAATATTTTCCTTCTGTCTCAATTTTTGCAATCTATATAGTAGCTCCATCTCATAGTTCATGGGTATAAACTGGTTCTTCAATTTTGTTACCATTTTATCCCATTTCACAATCTTCTCTTTGCCTTTTCTATTTCTCTACAATTGAATTTCCTTTCACCATATTGGAGCATGTCCTTTCAACTTAGTCTTTGAAAATATCACTCTCTCTCGATCTTCAATTTATTCATATTCAAAGTATTCCTCAATATCATTTATCCAATCAATCAACTCCTCTAGATTTAGGTTATTGGTATAGTTCACAATCTCCATTCTAGTTTTCTTTCCTATCTTTGAAATAGCTTCAACATCTTCACCTGATCCGATTCTTCCTCTTCAAAGGTTTCTTCAGCTTGATCTATAATCATTATCACTTTCATCATTAGGTCTAGGGTTTAAGCCTTTTCTTCTATCTTCTTCAATAGCATTCAATCTTACTTTCATTATTTGCATCATTTCCATCATCTAATCCATCCTTCTTGCAACATTAACAATAGTATGAATTCTCCTCGGTGACATCTCTTCCTAGGATCTCGTGCAACTGCCTCAAGTTGGTGATTTGGCTACAAGGTGACAACTACCTCACAATCGATGATCTATTAACAAACACAAGTAGGTTGCCTCAAGTCAGTGATCTATCTACACAAAAATCTTATGGAATGCCTTGCTCAACTTCACAAACTCACTCTAGTGCAACTACCTCAAGTTAGAGATCTATCCACCTTTTCTCTCCCAAAGTTCACAAAATTACTATGATATCACTTGATGCAGTCAAGGATGGAGGGTCTAGGAATAGGACTGTCCAACCTTGCAGCAAGAGTAAGCACAAAAAAAACTCAATGAATAAGAATACAATCACATATGGAAATATGGAAGATATCTATTCCATTATCTACTATCTATTACTACTAATGATGATGATGATGATTATTATTAATGCAACTGCACAATGCCTATATATACTAATTCCCAACTCTAAATAGGTCTATGTTTTCCTCAAAAGGTCTCAAACCTTGAAGTAGATGAAAAGTTTGAAGGTCGGCCAAGACATATGATTTCTCTTTTGATTGTTGGAAAAACATGATGTAGATCAAAACTAAGGTTCCTCAATGAATGTGTATCCTAATGGAAAGGTATCCTGAGCTCCACAAGTCACAGGAAAGGTTTGTACACTTGAAAAGCCAAGATTGGTCAGTGAATGCTTTCTGTCCAAATACAAATGATATTTTGTTAGTGACAACTTTGTACTGGAATCTCCAAAATCCTTGAATTCTAGATATGATTTAGATGTTACAATGAAGATGATATATCTTTCTCCACAAACTCTAATGTTACAATGTAGTACAATGGGGTAAGAAATGCTCAGACTCGGTCTTGACAGATAACTACTAAAATGCGAGAAAACATGAATGCATATATTTTTGGTTGATTCAAGATTGCCTGAAACCTGGGATGCCCCTACATCAAAAAGGGTGTGTGGTTGTGATGTGAAGCAAAAAAGAGGAGAGGAAATTTTGAGACTTCAATTTTTGATTGATATTTTTCTAAATAGGGAGGATGGTATTTGTAGAAATGTAGTTGTAGAGATAAATAATTTGAGCAATGGTTTGTATTGTAACAAGGTAACCCCCTGAAATAGTGTTTCTTCTTTCATTGGAGATTGGTCATTAAGGCCATTGAGGTTTTTCTAATGAGACAGTTGCTAACTTGAAAAGCCAGTGAGGCTGTAGCAACATTAAATGCTAGTGAGGCTATAACTAGTGAGGTTTCTTGTTTAAGCTAGTAAGGTTGTGACCAGTGAGGTTTCTTGGTTACCCTAGTGAGGCTATAAAACTAGCCAGTGAGGTTCTGTAATTAGTGAGATTTATTAATCCAGTGAGGAAATATTTTCGATTGTATTTTTCTCCCTATAAAGGGTTTTCCACTCACTAACATTGTGTTATGGTGTCTTCAATTTTTTCAATCTACTTATTTTCTTTATGTTCATTCAAGTTAGATAGCTTTGCATGCATAATGCTACACTTGATAACTGAACTATTCTGAAACTTGCATTCTACATGTTCAAAGTTGGGAAAGATTGATTTAAGTTCATTATAATCTATCATACCATTGATTCATCCCCCTCTCAGTGGTATTGTACTCCAACAAGCCTTTCTTTTCTTTATTTCATTTTGGTGAACCTAACATTATACAACAAAATTATGAAAATTGGAGTCCATTTCAACCATAGATCTAGGTTTTGAACTATGTTTTACATTATTTTCATTACATTTAAGGTTTAAATTTGCATGTTTGCATCAACTAAATTCATAAAAAAAAATTAGAAAATTTGCATTAGATCTGCATTCATTTTCCATTGTACATGCATCAAGATCAACATTCAATCATTTATGTTATGATTTTGATTCAAATTTCATTCTAAAAATAGTCACCTAGTTCATCATTTGACCTTATTTTCACTTTCATTTAGACACCCTAATTTGGGAAAAACTTGTTACATAAACCCTTGTTTGCAATCAAAAACAAAAATCACATAAATTAACTCAAATCCTTAAATTTTAATTTTAAAAAACCCTAACCAAGGACCCATTCACCCATGGGAGAATGTGTTCCTGTAAAAGCATTTCAAACAAGTTTTTGAGTGATTTTTAGTCTTCTTTTTTCCTTTCTATTGTTGTTTTTAGATCTAAGCATTGGTTTCTTGAAACATTTATTTTATGATTTAAGTGATTGTTTCTTTATTTATATTTTGCAACATTTTGTAAAATATTTATTACATATTCCATTTGAAGATAGTGTTAGATTTCTATACTTTTCCTTTATTTTTAGTATCATTTCATAGCTTAGATAGATTAGTTTACATTTTTCAAATCATTAGAAAATATAAACAAAAACCAAAAAAATCAAACAAAACAAACACAAATTGATGAAACCCTTGGAGAAATAATAGGCATTTGATCATGTCAGATCTCTTTTTATGAGTTAACATATCCCTCAATCCCTTTAGTAGTGATAACTTTGGCATGTTAGATGAATCCCTTGAGGATCTCATCTCACAAGGTTCACCCATGAAAGCTTGTCATTACAAACCAAAACAAAGAGACGTTAATATAATCACACCCTAACTTATCCTTTACCCACCCTCACATCAACCTCAAGTTTGAAACAAACCTATGCTTATCTTAGAGCCACCTAAAAATAAACCATTAAGTCTAGGAGATATCTTGAATTTTACAAGGAAAATTTGTAGTAACAATGTTTTGAAGCAATCAAGTTCTCATATTGTAGCTCACACATATAACATTCCTAAGTGTAGTGGTAAAGAGTATTACCTTGTTGAGCAACTTCATTGTACTCTAATAACCATCTCCCTTTGGGATTTGATTCTAACATCACCTACATAAAATTAGATGCTCTAATAAGTTTTATAGAAGAATGATAGCCAATCTTCTATTATATTGAATAATGTAGCAACTTCCTTTGATTGTATTCAAGTGAAAAAGTCAAATATCACATTCCCTCAACACCAATTTCCCTCACTTGAGATCCAAAATAAGAATGAGGCCTTAATGATAAAGGTAATCATTAATGAAATTTTAGTTAGGTGTACTCTCATAGATAATGGAGCAGGTCTTAATGTTTGTAGCATTGATCTCCTAGATAAAATTGGTGTGGAAAAGAAGCTTATTCAACTCAATGATGTTAATATTTTTGGCTTTAACAACATTAATAGGAAACCATTAGGAATGATCACATTACCTATTGAGGTCGGACCTATAGTTTTTCCTACCCTAATCCATATCATGCTAGGACCTCTTTATTACAACTTTCTCCTAGAGATACCATGGATTCAAGCCATGAAAGGAGTTCTATCTATTCTTCACCATGAAATAAAATTTGAATATAAAAATAAGATATGCACAATTGAAGTAGATGAAAAAAGTTATAATTCACAAGTTCAACATGATCATAGCACTTCCAACTCCCCTAATACTTTGATTCCAACCTCAAAGGTAGAACCTATACAAGCTGATGGTAATCCTAATTTTCTTTCACCTACAAAAAAAACTCTTATGTGATGATTGGGAGTAATTATATTTTACACCTCATTTCAAAGAAAAGTCCAAAATATCACCCTCAAAGTCCAAAGAGTCATGTACAAATAATTCAACTTCAAACACATGTTTTAGGGATGATTAGGGTTCATTAGATTTTCCACCCTCCTTTATGGGAGAGTACAAAATATCACAAATTAAATAGAAATAGCCCTACGTTTTAGTTTCTCAACTTTTTTCTACATCAACATCACCCCATGGTGGTGATGTGGGCTCTTCAATTCCCATCCCTCATGAGAGGAAGATACATAACTTTACAAAGCTTAACAAGGATTTGTGTGCTCGTGAAGAAGCCAATCCTTATCAAAAGCATAAAATCTCTTCACATGACTTGGAAGCATGTTATGGCCTTGGATACAAACTCCTTTCCAAACATGGATATAATGAAAACATGGAGAAAAATGATAAAGAACAACTGAAGTCTATACCATAATTTTGCAAGAAACGTCTAGGTTTACCACCTTTATCTCCATCTTCATTTAATTCCTTATCATCTACTATGCGTACATGAAATCTTGTGATAAGAAAGAAATGTCCCCTACTATTAATCAAGAGAGTATCTTGTTGAGGCTTCTCAAAGCTTGCTTGATTAATCTTCCTCTAAAAACATGAAATAAATTCTACAACAAGAGTTCATTTTGTGCATATTGTAGAATTCATGGTCATTATACTAACTAATGTAAGGCTTTGAGTGATAAAATTCAACATATTAAGGATTGTGGTGCTCTACCTTATGCTGATGCACCTTTTTCCTCTAATTGATACCGATTTTTGACATCCTATCATGTGGCTCATCACTATGTGGAATTAGTATCTTTATGTGTATTGCTCATTTCCATTCATGGTGGTACAACATTAGGTGCAACCATATCTCCCTTAGCAGTAACATGATAGTTCTTGGTGGTTACCTTTGTCTTTATGATTGGGGAGAAAGCATAACTAGTTTTTCAAAGTGTGCATTCTTTTCAAGGATTACCTCTTCCTCTCTTTCTACTTAAAATACCATCATAGCAAGTATGTTGAAATTTTAAGTGGGGGGCATATGGAGCCCCATTAATTTTTTGCAAGTTCCCTTCTTAGTGATGATATTATACATCTCCTAGAAGATGTAAAAATTTTATTCAAAGTTTGGTCTTCTCAATTCATGTGATGTTTCTTCTTCTTGGTGAAATTAGGTTTGATATCCTTCAAGATTGTGACCTTTTTGAGCATATTACATTCCTCTTAGTGGTAATTCTATAGATTAAATTCATTAAGTTGTGAATCTTTTATCCTTGACTATTCCTCTCTTGGAGACATTAAGCATGATGTTCCCTAAGGTGAGACCTTTCATGAACTAAGAAAAAACCCTTTAAGCATATCTTATCCTATTTTAATTTTTTTCATGAGTGCTTAGAATAGCAAAGCTTGCTAGCATTATGAAGCTTAGAGTTTGTATTGTGTGGCCCCTTATCAAAGTTATCAGGAGGTATAACTTTGGTATGGTTATGGGAGCTTAATAAGTTTCTCTCATTGGACACTACTGGGGGCTCACCTAGCGGGCAATAGATTTCACTAGCCCATGTGAGTGTCTATTTTTGTTTGCATAGTGAACAAGGGGTTTCACTTGTAAATATTTTTGGACAAAGAGGTAAGGCTTGATCCACATCAAGTTGGACAAACAGTTGAGGCTTGATCCACCCCTTTTATTTTCTTTTTCTTTTTCTTTTCTTTTAGTCTTTGACATTGTATGTGTGTGTATCTCATCTTGCTTTTGCATATTATACATCTTGTGTGTGTTCCTTTTCACTTATGTTTGTTTTCCATGGGATATTGATCCTAGGGGATTGGACACCTCCTTGATTTTTTTCATCCTATCTCACTAATATTTATACAATTGGACCCTCTCTTGGCACATATTTGTCTACTTTAGTGTGAGTTTGACACAAGGTCATCCTCTCACTAAAGTGGGGGCTAAATGTAGTGTAGAAAATTGTATTTCTTTACATTTTCACACTATGTTTGGGCCCTCCTAATTAAATTGGACTTAATTATTCCTTAATAAGCCCTATTTTACATCTACACTTTAATAATAAATTACATTTTTCAAAGGGGAAACCCAACAATGTTTAATACCAATACATAACACTTTACCTTTAGCAATGTGTGTTTTAGGAATAGGGACCTAGGACCCATTCACCCATGGGAAAATGGGTCCTCCTTAGGCTTTGGAACCCCTTTTAAAAAAAAAAATTGTTGGTATTTTTATCATCCCAAATTCAAATTTCAAATTTCAGCTTGTAATGTTTAATTTTAAAGAAATTAAGGATAAATTTCTATAATATAAGGTTATTTATCAAATCAAGTCTAATTTTTGAAGAGAAATTTCACAAGAGCCAAGATTATTTCCAAATGTGTTCAAGAGAAGAATTATCAAGGATTTATTACAAAATTCAATATCTCAAGCATCATTTCAAAGTTATATTCATTCATGCATATTTTTGGAGCTAACATTGTGATGTAGGTTTCAAGATCCAAATCAAGATTCAAGTCAAGGTTCAAGTATCAAGATCCACATCCATTGAATCCATTTCATGCAAGATCAACATCAACACTTCAAATTTCCAAAGGTTTATACAAGGGTTTGGTGAGTTGCAACATAGGATTGTTCATTCATCATTTCTTTTATTTCATGTTTCATTTCAATTCAAGGTTTAATTACCAAAATGGGGTTTGACCAAGGAAAACCCACATTCTCCAAAAAAAAAAAGAAATTCCCCTCTTTTGTTTGTGTCTCAGATTTTAGATTGAAGGAAAATTGAAGATTAGAGATATCTAAAGTGAAACATTGTAAGAGTTGCATAAGTTATCAAAATTTCAAGAAAAGTTGTCAAGATAGAAGAAAAATAGATCCCAATCTTATTTTCTATCATTTTCATGTGAAACCAGCGGGAAATTGTATCTTAGATCTATCTTCAAAGGCTCTTGAAAGTTCAATTCAAAAATTTGTGTTAGGACTCATTTTCCATTCTTGGATAGGAGTGGGTATTAGACACTTTAGCCATTTCTAGACAATTAGCAATTGATTTTCAGGTAAGTTTTAAATGTCTTCCACTCATCCAATTTGTATAAAATTGACTATTTATGTTAGATCTACGCTTCATCTACATGAATCATGTCTTATATTAAAAATTTTACGTCATTTTCTCTTTTATTTTCATCTCCCAAAAGTGTTTTTTGAACTTTACCCCTATCCACACACACATAAAGGAAATTTCTAGATCTTCCATAAAATTGACTCACCTAAGGGATGAAAATTAATTCTATCTTGGAGGATTTCATTTCCTGAATGAAATAGAAAATAGGTAGGTTTATTACACCCCATTTTTCCCTTTCTATTTATAATAATTTTGGTAAAACATTCCAAATTTAGTATAAAACCTTATGTTTTGGTGAACCAATGATATTTTTATATGTTTCATCTCGCTCTTCCAATGCTTCTCCCACTTGGGAATATGTTTTTGAACAAGAGGATGCAATCATTCATAAACAAGAAAACCATTGTTGTTCTTCTCTAGATTCCTTCCCTACTTGTGATGAAGTTATCCTTGAAGATCCAACCATTGAATTTCATGGAAATATTTTTTTCTTCTCTCCTCAAAACTCTCCTACTAGGGAATATATCATAGTGCAAGAGGATGATATAATTGATACATTTATTTTAAACAATAGTAATTTGGATTTCTTAGATGAAGATGATAAGGTGACATTAGACTTCCCCTCGCTAGAAGATCATCAAAATGAGGATAAATCTATTGAACTTATGAATGTTAGATCTATCTTGATTATTATAACTCCTAAGAGTCCTCTAATCATTAGACATATTACAAGTTATTTAACTATTAGGCCTCCTAAGTCACCTCCTAAGATAATTTTTATTATAAGACCCCCTAAACGTCTAGGGACTATCTTAAATTTTGCAAGGCAATATTGTAGTAACAATGTTTTTGAACAATAGTGTCATAATACCATTGCTCACACATATAACAAAAGAAATAATAGGAAACCACAAACCATACCTACCTCATTACCATTTCCTAGACCTGTCTTTCCTAGTGCTCCTCATTTACCTTTGCACAATGGAAAGGAGTATGATCTTGTAGAACAACTTCACAACACTATTGCTAAGATTTATTTATGGGATCTCATTCAAGTATCACCTAACTACAATAGCATGCTTGAAATTTCTTTACAATAAGTTTTGGTCCCTCTTAGTATGCAACCAAATGATGTAGCAGCCCTAATTCAAGGTATGAACTTGGTCAACTTAGAAATTACATTTCATCAAGATGAGTTACCTCCATTAGAATACAAAAATAAAATGAGGCCTTGATAATATTGACTGTTATGAATAGACATGGAATAAAAACAATTCTCATAGACAATGGTTCAACACTTAATGTGTGTGGTGCAAACCTCTTGGATAAGATTTGAGTGGATAATAGTAAGACCAAACATGATTCCTTGTTTATCCATGGGTTTGATAATGTAATAAAGCAACCTCTTGGGTGTGATAACATTACTTGTGCAAGTTGGAAAAGCTACATTACAAAATCCTATCCATGTCATTCCTAACGATCTCTCATATAATTTTCTTTTGGGAAGAACATGGATTCATGCAATGAATGCAGTGCCTTCAACATTACATCATATAGTGAAGTGAATTTACAACAAAAAGGTTTACACAATAAAAGCTTTCCTACAATCAAAAAATGTTTGTAGGCTAAAACTAGAATGACAAATCCTCTTACAACATTAATTCCAACTACAAAAGTGGAACTGATACAAGAAGCAAAATAGAAATCAATCATGAAACTATTAGATGATGATTTTGGTTCATTGGATTTTAAACCTACATTCATGGGATAATACACGATTACAAAAAATCAAGAAGATAAAGAAGCTAGCATACTATCCACACAACTTGAGTCATCAAAAGCATGGGAGTAAAAAAAATTTAGAAAAGAAGAGGAAAACAAAAATTATACATCCACATATGATGAGTGTGATCATGAGAAACCACCAAATCCAAAATAAATGCAAAAAATATTATGGAAGAGGTTATGAACTTTTGAAACAACTTGTCCATAATGAAAAAGGATGCAGTGCTAGAGAAGAAGGTATCTATGTCCCTATAGAGCCTTACACACAAGAAATAACTAGCAGTCTTGGTTATTATCCTTCAAAAGAAAAAAAAAAGAATCAAAGAAACCTTTGCTTAATATCAATGTCATCACACAAAATACTCATAGGAAAAATATTTCTTCATCTTCAAACACATGTATTTGTAATGATTGGGGTTCATTATATTTTACACCCTCCTTTAAAGGAGAGTACAAAATCCCACAATCTAAACCTTGAGAGTTTTGCATATGAATGACACCTTGTAGTAAGCAACAAATATCTTTAAAAAAAAAAGAGGAAAATCTTCTACTATTGATCAAGAGGATACCTTGTCGATGCTTCTCCAAGCTCTATTGATATCTCTCCCTCAAAGAACATGCAATAAATTCTATAATAAAATCTCATTTTGTGCATATCATTGAGTGCATAGCCATTCAACTAATGAGTCTAAGGATTTGAGTAATAAAACTCAACATATTAAGGATTGTGGTGCTCTTCCTTGTGTTGATGCACCTATTTCCTCTAATTGATATTGATTTTCATCATATCATGTTGGTTATCACTATGTGTTATTGGTAGCTTTATGTGTCTTGCTCATTATCATTCATGGTGGTAAATTTTTTCTCTTGGCAGTAACATGATAGTTCTTGGTGGTTGTCTTTGTCTCTACACTTGAGGGGAAAGGATAATTAGTTTTTGGAGGTGTGCATTATTTCAAGGATCCCCTCTTCCTCTCTATCTACTTAAAATACCAACATAGCAAGTAGGTTGACATTTTAAGTGGGGGGCATATTTTCCTATGCTTAGTGTTTACATGCTCCCTTCTTAGTGATGATAAAATACATATCCTAGGAAGTGTGACAATTATAGTGGCATTAGTGATATTAGAATTATTTCATTTTGGAATTAACATTCTAACTTTTCTTGCTTCACTTTGTTAACAAAAGTTGAATTTAGTGTAGCATTAGCATAGCATATTGATCTTGTTGTGGTACCTTATCAAAGTTATTAAGAGGTATAACTTTTGGTATGGTTGGAATATGGGAGCCTGTAGACTTGGCATGACTTTCCCATTAACCACCTTTTTGTCTGTACATACCGACCTAGTGTGTGCTTCTCATATTTTTCTTGGGGGCTCACCTAGTGTATATTGGACTGCACTAGCCCTTGTCAGCATATTTTTCATGGCCACTAAGCATAAAAAAACTTTCTTTCCTATGGATCCATGTGTTTCATAAGTGATTTTACATTCTTATGAGTGTATTTGATGGACGTGGCATAATGCAACTTTCTAGTCCATCTATCTTTCCTTGCATTAATTTTGGCATTGTATGTTTATGTATCTTTTCTTGCTACTCCATATCATACATATTTGTGTGTCCATTTTTATCATGCTAATCTACCATGGGATCTTGATCTTGGGGGCTTGTACAATATCCCTGATCTTTTTCATCCTATTCCATATATATTTGTGCACTTGGACCCCTCTTGACATATATTTGTCTACTTCAGTGTGATTCTAAGCACAAGTTCATGCTCTCACTAATGTGGTGGCTAAATTTAGCATAGAAAAATGTACACCTTTACATTTTCATAGTATGTTTGCATCCCATTAATTAATTAGACTTATCAAGCCTCTAATTGACCCAATTATGTATTTAAAGTCCTAATTAATTTTGTTTTCTGAAAGGGGAAACTACATTAAACAATTGAAAACATCAAATTAAACACATGGATGGAAACTAGAGTAAAGCTTGTATTTTCCAAAGAATGCATGAATAATTTTCCCCCAGCTTTATTTAAGGTCAAGGGAGGGAGGAGAGGGTGGATTTGGATAGGGTGGAGAGAAGGAGATATGATAATAGATATAGGATGAAGGTGATTAAAGGATATGGAAATGATGTGATAACATGGATGGTGTATGAATATATTTCCCCTAGGGTTATAAAGATCAAAGGTAAGAAAGGAGGATGCATTTGGATATGATGGAAGGAGATATAATGTGGGATATGGGATGAAAGATGGATAAGGTGAGGTAGATATGATACATGATGTTTATGAATATCCTTAGCCTTGATAATATAAAAAGGTCAAAAAGGAAGGATGAACATAGATAGGATGATGTACAACGGATGAGGGATAGTGGAATATGTGGATACGTGTTGTAGGTAGGATAACATGAATGAAGCTTGACATCAAGTATAGAGTGCAAGAGTATGAGAATCACACATAACTTATTTTCCAAGTTTTCATCATGGTACTTACCCAAGGTACCACAAGAAGTGGTTTTCACCATTAGATGAATAGTTTCTCTTTAATTTTTATTTTTTTAATTTTTGGAATAGTATGGATGAAGATGAATAAGGATAAGGATGTCGATATGTGGATTGGAATATAGTGGATTTATTATAAGGATATGGAGGAAAAAATCAAGTGCTTTTTTCCATGGATGGTATTCCTTGAATATGTGCTCCATTAGACCATGGAAATTGGAGGTAAACTCATAATAATTAGTGGAATGATGGCATGACAGAAAAATATAAGGATTTATGAAAGCACTTGGTGTAAGATAGGGGGACCAACCATGTCAAGGCTCCAAGTCATGGAGAGCTAAGAGTAGAGGGATGCCCTAACTTAGCTCACTCTAAAGGGTATGAGGATCGAGAATGAAGAGTACTATGGAGTAATTTTGTCACTCTATAGACCTAAAATTCTACTTGGGGCTAGACAAGCTAGTTTCTAAAGTTTAAACTATACCTCAGATAGCTCTCTATTTGAGGATGGCAGAGCGATTCTTGGATGATAGTGAGGTGCACTAGCATCTCTTTGGTGCGTTGGTGTCCGTATGAAAAAAAATGCAATGTACAACAAAAAAACTATCAAAAAACCTACTGATAGCCTAAATGATTGACTTTAACGAAAAGGATAGAATGATGAAATACATAAAGTAAATGCATAAAGAATGAAACAAGTAGATAAAGGATAAGGTGATGAAAATCAACTCATAGAAATGTCAGTTTTCCAGTGAGCTCCACACAAACGTCAACCTACACACAAACAAGGGGGGGGAATTTTTAGGGTTGTATAGGGTTTTGGTCAGTCAAACCCCTACTTTAGTGTTTCCACCTCTACAGATAGCCAAAACAACAAAGTAGAAAATATGACAAAAGAGAATGCAAGAAGTGCAATGAGCACTCCAAAAGACTATGCTACTCTATCAAATCTCAAAGGAGAGAATTGAAGTGTTACCACCTCCACCTAAAGGCTCTCAAGGCCAATGAAGGGAGAATGCAAGCAAAGAACTTGGAAAAGTCACCACCATTGCAACCATGGTGAAGGAAGGTCTTGCAAGACTCCAAGCTCAAAACTTCTATGTGGCCACACACATGCAATATGGAATTGATGGAATTTTGAGCTACTGCAATGCTCAAAATGGATTGCTATAATGCTAAAGAGATTGAAAATGTGAAGAAGTTGTGAAAAGATGCCAAGAAGATGAAGTGAAAGTTAATAGAATGAATTTGAAGGTGGGATGAGAAGGAATAAGCTATTATTGGGTCGGTTGGTCAATAGAAGGATCTTACAATTCATCCCCAATGAGGAGTGTAATGCCTCTACCAACTTCAAACATTGGAATCTATTAGGGATGGTAGTGTGCTGCATATACATCCACACATCGTGCTCATGTCCTTGACAAATATTCTCTCATTGAAACATAAGAAAAATGCCAAGTGGGTGGAAGCTAGGTGGTTGATGTGGAATTTCACCTTTGGATTTTATTTTCTAAGGTGAGGGTATGCAAAAGAGGAATTTACCCAAGGGGTACAAATTTTCTCCTATACATTTTTCCCCCACTTTAGTGAGCACTAATATTGATGAACATTCGATAAAGTAGATTGAAGAGATAGAGATTTATACCTGAGTAGTCAAGGAAGCAAACTAAAATTTGATGAACTCAAAAGTGTAGGGCATGAAAAGGACTCCACAAGTACTCTCTCTTGAGGATTTTTGAACAAAAAGACATTGTAGCTCCATAGAACTACTAAGTTGAACAAAGTACACCAAAGGCCCTTGGACCAATGATAGATAAATCCCACAGGATGTAAGCACCTTACAATCAGGCCATAGAACTACAAGAAGGCACCCCCCAAGTAATCTCTCATGAAGGAAGCCCTGTGTAAGGGGACTCTACATAGTCATATTGGAAAGTGGTTTCACTAGAACACCTACAAATCAACATGTTAATCCATAGATAAAAAATGCCAGGAAAAACAAAGTAGCCATGTAGGAAAATAAGCAGAATGTCATGCAAATAGTCAACAAGTTGAAAGAATTTAAAAGGGGTCCCTCAAGAACCCTTCAAAAGGAGAGGGGTCCACTCAAGGCATGTGTTATTCGAAAGTGTAAGAACACTTTTCACAAATTGATTCGACATCAGTGAATCCTTTTGAAATATGTTCACTTCATCAAGGAATTCAAAAGGAAAAAAATGCCCCCTCACGAGGGGAAGGTCGAGGCTTCTCTTGCGGGAAAATTTTCTCCCTCATCAGAAGAAATTTCTTCAAGCTAATTCTTTATGAACCCATGACAAAGGAAACACGTCCTACTAGGGGTTCAAGTTGAGAATGCAATTTTTAGAAAAGTTTGCAAGGATTTTTGAGAAAAGATTCATTGGAAATGAATGCATTTTCTAAAAATTAGATTTGACCTAGTAGCCTCCCTTAGGATGGTACATGTTGAATGTAGAGGCACACAATGTCCTAATGAGAGAAAAGAATGGAAAAGTGATGTTGTGGCCCATGGGACATAGATAGTTTTCATAGTGGTGATTTTTTCACACACATGAGGGACAACACATAGGCACCACAACATCACAACTCAAGCAAAGAAGAGAGAAATATAGAAAAAGTGTAAAAGAAATAATGACATCACATACAAAGGACATAGGGAAGATCTAATATTTTAGGGTCAACACTACTCATAAATATATATAAGTATAATACTAATATATAAATGAAGTTTCGTCAACCTCCTACTATATCAAACCATATGAAGAATGCATGAGGAGATAAAGTAAAAGTAAAAAATTGGGTCAACGTGGAAGGGAAGCCTAAATGCTCCCAACACTTTGCATCATCCCCAATTTGTCAAAAATAAAAACACATAACAGAGGAAGAATGATACCAAAAATAGAAGAAGGTTGCGAAACATCATCACTCTTGTATCTAAGTACCTATGAGGGTGACAAGGGTCATCTAGGAACACATAATGCAAGCATGGGGGAACACATCACAACAAACACACATATAATATAAAGGTAAAGAAGAGGTCTCCCCCTTAACACTCATCGACCAAGAGGTCATCCACTTCCCAATCTAGATCATTATAAGGGGAAGGCAAGAAATCCTGCAATGGTTGAATATTAAGAGGAGCTTTTGACCCTCCCCCAACAAGGGCTAAGGAAGAAGGACCCACAAGGTATTCACTGCTCAGTTTTTGTGGAGCTACAGTTAGCAATTTCATGAAGATCATTGACAAGGATGGGACTTCATCCAAAGAGTTGAACATGAACTTCATAGGAGTGCCATGTGTCACATCAATGGATGGGGAGGATAGTGCTAGATATTCACCACTAGGCTCACTGAGCAACTTAGGAGTGGTGACAAACTCAACGAAAGCTGAAATTTGCTCTGTCACTAGGATAATACAAGCTAGCACAGGGCCACCCTCTAAACAAGGTGGGATCCTCTTATTCCCACCATTGCTAGAAGGGTCAACCTCTACCTTCTACTTCATCAAAGGATGTGAACTCCCCACAGATGAGGTAACAGGCACAGAGGAGGAGGACAAAACCATGATAGAAACCACTGAGGTATTTGGCATGTTCAATAGTTTTGGAAATGGTGGGATGTCTTGAAGGGACATCATAAGGGGTGGCTTGATTATGTTAGTGTAATTAATATTTAAAATTTACACTTGCATAAGTTTACTTAGGTAATATTTAATTCCTAGGTTTATTATTCTCATCCTTATCTTATTGAGCTATCTTGTTGCTCAAGATAAGATTAGGGTTATGCATCTTTGCTTTTATAAAAAAAATCATATCTTGTAATTAAGATTTCTTGAATAATATTATGTTGCACATCTTTTTGCAATAGCTTTGATTTTTCTATTTTTCTCTTATGTGGAAGGATTTTCTGGTTTGCATTTTATATCTTGGTTTCTAACCTAGTATCAGATCCTTGATTTGTAGCCCCTTCTTATATTTTTGAGAAAATCATTACAGAGTTTGTTCGGGATTCCTTGAGGGTATCATGCCTTGAGTTTATTTATGAAGCATTTTGGATTAGATCGGGCTTCACCATTGGATTCATACCACTGGAAAAAGTAAGGATTGGCTATTTTTTTGTAGATTTTGGTCATCATTTACCAGATCTATGAGGGTTTCAAACTTAGAGATTTTTTGCAAGCTCTGGGGGTAGCCAAATTTTTGGAGCATTTTGGGCACAAACAGAGGTCACCATCGCGTTTGTAGTGGCCAAAAACCCTAAGATTGCCTTTCGTTTTATCAATTTTTGAGAAAGTTGTCTCTAAGGAAAAAAACATTTTCCAGGGAGGTCGTACGGCCTCCCCAACATGCACTTTGAGGCACAAAAAGCAAAAAAATATTTAAAAAATGGGTTTTTTTGAAATACACATTGACGCCTATAGTTTCATAGAAAGTGCCACCCGACAGCCACCCAACAGCCACCGGCTGGCCACCAACCCACCATTGCCCCTCTCCTCTATCACTCGGCCTCCAGCTTCTGCGGGCCCATCTCTAGTGCCCCCCAGTCACATGGAGGACCGTTTGCATTTTAGATCTTAGTTTCTAACAAATTAAAGGAGTTATAAACACCTACACCTTTTTAGGATCAGATGCACTCACACTCACAGTGAGAGCCAAAAGTGAGACTAGATTTGATTGAATGGAAGTAGAGGAGAGGATAGAGGAGGACACAATAGGAGGCCCTAAAATAGGGGAAATCAACTTCTTATTCTACAAAGCAGCCTAATCAACCTCTAGAGCCTTTTGCTGACACTTGTGCTCACGTGCAAGGTGGTTTTTGTGACTCTTTGAGCTAGAGGTCAGGTGCTTTGAAGGGATAGAAGGCTCTTGCTCAACCATAGGATTTTTCATCATAGTCATCTCCAGTGGAGGGACAAACTCCTAAATAGGAGCAGAAGGAAGAGGCTGGGAGAGAGTAGGGGGAGTTGGCTCTAGGGCCTCGGTGGCGGGCCTCTTCCCATTCACTACTTTAGGAGTGGGAGCGGTGGGAGGCTATAGAGGTCGAGACATAGAGGATTCCCCATGGGGACCCTTTCTCTTTCATAAAGGTAGGGCCAAGGTCTAGGAGGCACAATGGGAAGGTCCAATATCCTGATCTTGGATTTGTGCCAATCAGGTACCATTAGACTTCTCATGTGAAATCCAAGAGTAGACATCCAAAACTCTTCTTCAAAGAGAGGATTAGAAGGGGCACCTCAAGGATGGGAAGGCCTCTCCCTTCCCTTTTGACAAGAGGAGGTAGCTTGGTGCTACACTACTACAGGGGTCACTTTTGGCTATCCCTCACCCTTAGTCTTATACTTCATGTAGTTACAGTAAAGTAGGTATGTTCTTGGGGGAAGTGGACCAACTAGGGTGGGCCAAAAATGATCTAATGAATAGCCCCCATAAGACACCAATGGCTTGTATCTAGTGTCATGTATGACATACATAGCAGCTTTATGGGATAATTTCAAACACCTATGAATGACGGAAGTAATTTTGTTCATGGAAGCTAGCTAAGGTATGCCTAACTTCACCCTAAAAAATATGATTACGAAATAACATCAAAGATTGTGTCCATAGCCCTAGGTCCAACTAGGATAGGAAGAGTCATTGAGTTGTATTCCTTAAGAGAAAGGCTATTGTGTGTATAGATGGTAGACTTTATTTCTTCATACTCCTCCCTCTTCAATAAATTCAGCCACAATGTCTCCTATGTAATAACATTCACTCGGATCACAGGGTCAACTAAGATCCCTGTCACAATTTTCCCATTGAGATGATCAGGTATGTAGAGGGGAGAGGGCTTGTTGTTCAAGGGCATGTCCTGTGAGGTGAATGTCATGTCTAGTGAACCATTCATAGGCTATGGGGAAGGACTAACTGTGACCATATTAAAGTACATCGAAGGCTAAGTGGTAGAATTAGATGGATCAATAATTAAGTTAGTAGAATGAGATGGAAATGGGTTTGTGTATATCTGCAACTCACTATTGGATTTCGCCATTGATTTATTCAAATTTTATTTACTCCCATCAAGATGAATAGTATCATCATTGATGTGATCTTGTATCTAATGACACAAGTGCATACAACATTCAATATTATCTGTGTTGACCTGATGGTACTGACATAAAGAATTTGCATCATACCAATCAAGGTAAGGCTCCTAGAGAGGTCAAGGGTTCTCCTAGGTTATGATCTTATCCTTCAACAACTTCTACAATATGGAATAATAATATTTCTCTAACCTTGTGAACATTTTGTTACATCTAAGGCTGTTATCATTCATTGTGGCTATGACATTCACAATAGCCTTACTCTTTCCCAATATTGATACGATAGAATGTCATTTTGAATGGGAAAGCGAGGAAGATCCCCCAAACTAAACTACCATCTGCTAATATTCTTGTAATGTAGCACACAAATGCATGAAAGAAGGGTATTTCATAAGGAATTTTTTTCCTATCAAGTTCTCTACAGGTTACCTATGAACACCTTCTTCACATCAAAATAAGGTAGTAGGTATGAGATTTATGAAAAGAGTGCCTGATATCATTCTATGAAATCAATTATTTATCATTATCCCCCTTCTTATATTAGATGAGATCTGAGGTCATCTTTAGTCTGATGTTGGCTTAGAACTACTAGAAAAACTAATTTACAAGTTGATCAAATGAGAAAATATAGTTGTTGGGCAACAAACAGTACCACTCAAGCACTATATCCTTAAGAGATCAAGGAAATAATTTTTCCATCAATGTGTTGTGATGGAAAAATTTTCTACACATGGCATTAAAGGTGGAAACATGCATTTGTAGGTCTCATTTGCTACCATCTCAAATTTGGGAATCTCCATTCCTTGTGGGAAGGGAGCACCTAGGATTTCTATAGACAATGGGCTTGTACCATAGAAAAAAGGAAACTTTCTTGATTTGGGGAATAATTGATGATAAATTGGACATAATGAGGCATTTATTTGGTGTTGTGAGGTGTTTTTCACATCCACACTAGATCTTGGACCCTTTCAAATGAATTTAATGATGTCTTGTGAAGGTTATGTGAAGTGTTGTAACACATTTCTACGCTCTTCTAGAATCTTCTCATTATAATTCACCTAAAAATCACCTTTTTATCACTTATCAAGTCCTATTTCAAAGTGTTGTAAAGTCTTGTAACAAGATTTCACACTTTTCTAGGTTTTTTATCACTATTTACACTTTCTTATGCTTTATTTGACCCCTTTATGCACTCATAAGACTTAATTAAGTGTATTTTTAATGTAAACCCAAAAAACAACATTAAATGAAACTTAATTTCCGACACCCACTTACACTTGCCTAGAGCGGGACCCATTTTCCATGGGTGGTGAATGAGTCCCTCTTGGATCCAAATTTGAAATAGTTCAAATTTTCTTTCAAGTTTTTATTCAAGAATACCTTATGTTAGCATATGATGTTGAACTATCAGATTACTAGGGAATAAGTCTATATAAATGTCTTTACATCCATTTTAACCCACATTAACCTCCTAACTCATTCACACATCTCTTATCAAGCATTCATCATCTATCTTCTAGATCAAGCCAAGCAAGTTAGGGTTTCATCATTGCAAGTTATCAAGTTAGCTTCCTAAAAAAATGCAAGGGCAGATTATTCATGTTTTTCTATAGAAATTCAAGATCAATCATCATTGAAAGGTAATCAGCTCCATTATTGCATGTTTCATTACATTCTTTCATCATTTTGGTTTACTTACATAAAATGGGTTTCACCAAGGTAAACCCCCATGCCCTAACATCCAACATTTCTCCTTCTCTTCTTGTGTGTTTGAAGATTTAGACATCTTGGAGACATATAAATCATTTAATATTGAATTAAAAATATATTCAAGTCATCTATTCATTGGAGAAGTCAAAATACCCATAAAAGGTCATTTCTCGGAATGAATCTGATAGGTTCAGAACTGGACACTTGGAGAAGCAAAAGGCATAGACCGAAGGCTCCTGTTTCCACCTTTGAATATTCAAAATTTTAAAAGTGGACTCATTCACCATGGGTGGTGAATGAGTCCCACTTCCAGGCCTGATTTTGGTTTTCTACATTTTTAGACACCCATTTGTTTGGAACGGGTTCTGGAACAATTTCACAGAACTTGGACTAATTTGTTTAGAATGGAAAGTGAATCCCACCAGGCCTAAAAATAAGGATCAAAATTTTTTTTGATATCATTTCAAGTCTCCATCCATATCTTAGGTGCACACTTTCAGTTTCATCCATTTTTTGTTATAGTTTTCTACTCATTTCTAGGTGTTTTTGCATTACACAATGTGTTTTCAAACAAGTTGCATTTCAATAGTTTTACATTCTTAATCAATCAATTTTATCAATTAGCTACATCTAGATCATTTAATTTAGACATAATTACATAGTACATATCTTATATTGAGTGAACCACCTAGATTTTAGGTGTGGGATCTCTCTTTCCATTAGGTGAAAGACCCTAATTCAACAAAAGAGACTTAGCATTGCATCCAACCCTAAAATTTATGGTTCATTTTGGTGAACTTTCTTTTCAAATAATTTTCTGATTTGGATTCCTTCATCATAGATCTAGCCTTGGATTGATCTTGTATTAGGATTTGCATGGATTCATTTGCATGCTAGGTTTCAAATTTTGCATTCATAAAAAGTGAATTTAGGTTGCATTTTTAGCATCTAAATTCATTTCAATTTTCTAAAATTCTAGATTTTTAACTTAGGTCAACATCATAATACTTAGAAAACATAAATGGGTAGGTGCACCAAGATGGTTCCCAAAAAAGGGGCTTAAGTGGCCACTTTTTTTCTGAAATCAGGAAATACTAACCTTGGACGTGAAATTGAGGATAGCTACACTCAAAAAATTTAGATGGAAAAGAAACAAGGACCGTAGTGCTCCGAGTCTACTTTCTAAACTACTAATTTATTTTGAAAATGGTTGAGATTAAGGGGTTCAAAAGAGGGACACACACAAATTGATGTTGTTTCTGTCAGAAAAACATAACATAGTAACTCTTGTGTGACCCAAGCACGGTGGACTTTTTTGTAGTATTTTTAAAATCGCTTTGGTCAGAAGTTAGATAACAGTATGTAGTAAGGACTAGATATTTTTTGATAATTTTTTAATGAATATTTTATTTTTTATTAATTTTCTAAGAGGGAGCTTCCTAAAAAGAAGAATTTTTGGCCGTGCTCCCCCTAATTTTTTTTGAAACTAATAGATTTTTTTTTAAATTTATTTTTTTTAAATTGTAGAATGGAGTCTAGTTTCTAAAAATGTAATTTATTTCAAATTTTGATGAACGGTTAATTTATAGTGAAAAAAATACCAAACACTGCTTTTTGAAGAAAAACGGATATACAAACAAAAGAAATTATGGATGAAAAGCTTAACATTGTTAGAAAGTGAAAAAAATTACATCGTTGGAAAGCTAATAAAGAACCTAACATTACCCATGTGTTGTATTTTCTTGAGATTGAACCAGATGCAATCTTGATGGTGAGCACGAACCCGATTATGTGAAAATTTGTTGAATTTGGAAAAAAACACGTCTCTGGTATTTGGGAATGCCCTCCAAGCCTTTGGGTTGCTATTCCGAGGAAAATACCAAAGCAAATTTGCAAAGAAAAAAATAACGCAAACGCGTTATTTGTTAGTTTGGCCACAAAAGTGCGACCATTTCAGTGCACTTACCCAAATATCACTCAAATTTTTCTAAATTTTTTGAAAAACATCCATACTAGGAATCATTCGCCACCCTAGGAAAATCAGTCCCTTTTGACCCCTGAAACTGCATTTTACAAAATTGAAAACCCATTTTTTAAGATTATGTTTGGTGCCTTTACCTACCTATATTAGTTAGCTTAGTTTCTATAACATGCATTTCACTAGATATAACTTAAAATAACTCATTTCATGTATTGCTACATTTCCCATTTTCATTTCCCACATTTCATTTTTCAGGTTGTTGCATAATGAATCAGAAAATTGCCTTATTTCACATCTGAAAATTTCATTTAAACTTTAAGAAATTGCATTGCACTTTATTTACTTTCTCATGTTAGTATGTGTTCTCTTTAAGCATTCCATGTTTCTATAATATCAAGTGGCTTGTATGATTCTATTTTTCATGGACATAATCTAGGAAAACAAAGTGAAACATTTGATATGCATATCACATACTCTCCTAGTACCTATCATATTTGTAAGAATATCATAACACAAGAGGATGCAAGTGTAGATAATCATAACACTCATACTTGTTCTTCTCCCAATACCTCTCCTATTACTGACGAAGGTATTTTGGTGAAAGGAGCTACAAGCATTGAGGGTCTTGATTGCCCCTCTCCTCTTTAGCCTTTGGAAGACATTAGAAAATAAAAGGATGAAATCATAGAAACATTCCTGAATATCACCTTACTTAATCTCTATAACCATGAAAATCAACATTGTTCTTCTCCTAACATCCCTCAATTCCACGGGGATAAGTTGGTGTTAGAAGATATACCTATTAAGAGTCATGACAGTCTTGACCCTCCATTCCCAAATGCTCCAACCGTTTGGGACAATCTATTTGACAACCATAGTGGTCTTTCTCTTGACGCCTCTCCCACTTGTGATGAAGCTACTTCACAAACCTCAAACTTGGATGAACATATTACAAGCTCTCCTAGTTGGGTAGATAATATGGTACAAGAGAATGAGACCTTAGAAACAACTGACAATCAAATATAGTTTTCTTCTAATCTCCCCACTATCAATCATCAAACACATTCAACCATTAATAACTCCCTTAGTTGTGATGAAGTTATTTTGGATCAAACAAGCCTTAATTTTCAAGAACATGAGGTTTTTTTTTTCTCCTAAACACTCTCCTATGGATAATATCATCATAAAAGGAAAATATAACATTGATAATAATATTATGTCCTTGAAAGGAAATGAAGAGCCTTTTTTAGACTCTCATTCACTAAGGGATGTTAATATTATTCAACCTCAACTCATCCTTTACCCATTGTCACATAAAACTTCACCTCCACCTAAACCTGAGTTTACTCATTACCCACCTCAAATTAATGTGTTGCAACAATCAATTCATAATACTATTGCTCATACATATAACACTACAAATAATCTGCAACCACAACAACCCACACCAACACCCTTACCATTTCCAAATCCACTTTTTCCTAGAGATCCTCGCTTAAATTCACACATTTAGGAGTACAATCATGTTGAACAACTAAAGAATAGTCCTGCTAAGATATCCTTATGGGATCTTATTCAAGCATCCCCTCACTATCACAACATGATCCAAGCAGCCTTGTAACAAGTTCCTATCCCTTCTAATGAGCAACCAACTGACATAGCAGCCATGATCCAAGGAATAAATGCAGACATTTTTTTCCACCAAAGTGAACTCCTCCCTTTGGAAGTGCAAAAACAAAATGAATCTCTCATGATCATTACTCAATACAATCAAATAGGGATAAAGTGAACCCTTATTGATGATTTATTAGCCCTTAATGTGTGTAGCATAAACCTTTTGGATAGGATTTGTGTGGATAAGTCAAAAATTCAACCCAAATATTTATCTATTAAGGGCTTTGACAATGTCAAAAAGACACCAATCAGTTTGATCACTTTACCTATTATAGTTGGAGAAGTCACATTGAACACATAGATCTAGGTTATGCCTCATGATCTTTCATATAACCTTCTTCTAGGTAGGTTTTGGATTCATGTGATGAATGGTGTGCCTTCCACTCTTCATCAAAAAGTGAAATAAAACTACAACAACAAAGTGTCCACACTCTATCCTGATGATGAGACTTATAATGTCTTGCAACTTGAGAAAAATAAAGAGAACCCTTTGAACACATTAACACCAACCACATAAGTGGAACCCGCACAACAAAAAGAAAAAACACAACATATTGAGCAAGTCACGATGCTATTAGAAGATGATTGGGGTTCCTTGGATTTCGAACATGACTTCATGGGTGAGTAAAAAATCATCCACAAAGATTCAAATAAGGGAAAGGAAACAATGATAATGACAACACAAAATTCAGACGACCTTTCGAAAGCATCTGTCTCAACCACTTTAGACAAAGACGCAAACTACACAATAATGAACAACCACCCTATTCAAAGGCAATGAGAAAGCTTTATGGAAAAGGGTTTGAGCTTATGAAACAATTTGAATATAGTGGAAATGGATGTGGTGCTAATGAGCAAGGTATCTGCAACCCTATAGACCCTATCACACAAAAAACCACTCATTGTCTTGGTTATTTTCATTTGATAGAGATCACTGAGCCTTCACTCAACATCAACAATCTCAAACAACATGCTTCTAAATAATCCTTAACAATCATCTATCCTGAACTCCTTGACACTAGTGATCTAGAACACCATCCTCTACATAATATGAGATAAACAACAAACCCTTCACTTAATGTCAATTTCATCTTGCAAGCTACCAATGATTTGCATTTGATAGATTTTCCCTCCTACTGTAAGAGAGAACAAAATCTCACAATCTAGAGAGAATTGTGTAAGTATGACATCCAATACTAAGAAAGATGTATCTTTGATGCAAACCACAAGACTACCTTCTACCATTGATCAAGAGAGCATCTTTTTGAAACTCCTCCAAGATCACATGATCACTCTTCCCCTTAGAACTCAAAAGAAATGCTCTTAGAAGACTTCATTTTGTGCCTATCATAGAGTTCATGGTCACTCCACTAATGAATGTAATGCTTTGAGTCCTATAATCCAAAATCTTAAGAAGTTTGGCATGCTTCCCTATGTGGGGTAAACTGATTCATCTAATTGATATTAATTTTCACTATAGCATGCATTTCATTAATCATTTCAGCTCACCTTTGTCCTGCACTCAGTGGGGGAAAGGGGTTTAGTAGCCTTGTCCTCATATGTCACTTTTCATTGACTCTTTTGGCTAGTCATTAACTTTTCATGAACATATAAGAGAAAACTTGGGATTTGGATGACATGCCTTAAGTTGAATCGCACGACATACTCCACCTTTCATTCTGTAGCTTCTCGAAAAAATATGACTTGGCATAGGGATTTTTGAGTAATCTCTTATGTCCTCTTCTTCTACTTTAAAGAAATTTCTTATAGTACTGGTGTTCACAACCACTTTAAAGTGTGGGAATACATCACCACTCACATTTAATTGTGCAATTTTCTTTTTCTTGTGATTTCCTCTCTTGGAAGCATTAGGTACAATGTTTCCCAAGATGAGACATTGCACTTGTCCTCTCTTGAAAACAAGATGAGATCATTTGCACTTATCCTCTCTTGGAGTCATTATGCATGATGTTCCCTAAGATGAGACATTTGATGAACAAAACAAAATCCCTTTAAACAATCCTTACAATATTCTACATTAACAATGTCTATGAGTGTCAAGCATATGAAGTTTTTTTTACTTCATAAAGCTCAAAAATAATTTCCCTTATGGTTCCTTATTAAAATTATTAGGAGGTATAACTTTGGTATGGTTGAGCAGGAAGCCCATTCTATGGTAAAAGTTTCCCCATAGCCACCTATGTGTTTTGTGAGTGCATACCAACTAGTGTATAATTCTCACCTTTTGGGCTTCCTCACCTGGAAAACAACCAAGAGTTTCATCACCCTAGAGTGAGTATACATTTTTTTTTTTGGAAAAATAGCTTAGATCTAATCCAAAACTAGCTAGACAAATGATTGAAGCTTGACCCACCTTTTCATTTTCATCTTTCTCTTCTTTCCATTGCATGATTATGTATCTTGATGGTTTGACTTAGGATCTTGGATCCTAGGGGCTTGATTGTCTTCTTGATCTTTGTAATTCTTTGTCATATGCATCTATACACTTTGATCTCTCTCTTGAATGTCTACATTAGTGTGAGTTTGAAGCAAGTTCATCCTCTTAATAAAGTGGGGCTAAATGTACAGTAGAAAAATGGCAACTTGCTTGATTTTAGGAATAATTGATGATAAATTGGACATAATGAGGCCTTGATTTGGTGTTGTGAGGTGTTTTTCACATCCACACTAGGTCTTGGACCCTTTCAAATGAATTTAATGATGTCTTGTGAAGGTGTTGTGAAGTGTTGTTACACATTTCTATACTCCTCTAGACTCTTCTCAATATAATTCACTTAAAAATCACATTTTTATCACTTATCAAGTCCTATTTCATGGTGTTGTAAAGTCTTGTAACAATATTTCATGCTTTTCTAGGATTTTATCATTATTTATAGTTTCTTATGCTTTATTCGACTCCTTTATGCACTCATAAGACTTAATTAAGTGTATTTTTGAATGTAAACCCAACAAAAAAAATGAAATTCAACTTAATTCCCAACACCCACTTACAAGCCTAGAGGGGGACCCATTTTCCATGGTTGGCGAATGAGTCCCTCTTGGCACCAAATTCAAAATAATTCAAAATTTCTTTTGAGTTTTTATTCAATAATACCTTATGTTGGCCTGTGATGTACTATTCGGTTATTAGGGAATAAGTGTGTATAAATAAGTTTCTTTACATCCATTTTAACCCCCATTAATCTCCTAACTCATTCACACATCTCTTATCATTCACTCAACATCTATCTTCTCCATCAAGCCAAGCAAGTTAGGGTTTCATCATTACAAGTTATCAAGTAAGCTTCCTAAGACATTCAAGAGAAGATTATTCATTTTTTACTATATAAATTCGAGATAAATCATCATGGAAAGGTAATCAACTCAATTATTGCATGTTTCATTACATTCTTTCATCATAATGGTTTAATTACCTAAAAGGGGTCTAAACAAGGAAAACCCCCATGCCCTAACATCCAATTTTTTTCTTCTCTTCTTGTGTGTTTGTAGATTTAGACGTCTTGGAGGATTAGAAATATTTGAGGATTGAATTAAAAAAAAATTCAAGTCATCTCTTCATTGGATAAGTCAAAATACCCACAAAAAGTCACTTTCAGGCCTGAATCTGATAGTTTTAGAACCAAACACTTGGAGAAGTAGAAAGTGCAGACCGAAGGCTCCTATTTCCACCTTTGAATATTCAAAAATTCAAAATTGGACTCATTCTCCATGTGTGGAAAATTCATCCCACTTCCAAGCATGATTTTGGCTTTTTGCATTTTTAGACACCCATTTGTCTGAAACGGGTTCCAGAACAGTTTCATAGAACTAGGACTAATTCACTTAGAATGGTGAATGAGTCCCACCAAGCCTAAAAATTAGGATCAATAGAATTCTATATGTCATTTATAGTGTCCATCCATATCTCAGGTGCACACTTTCAATTTCATCCATTTCTGTTACAGTTTTCTACTCATTTCTAGGTGTTTTTGCATTACACAAAGTGTTTTCAAACAATTTGCATTTCAATAGTTTTACATTCTTAATCAATCAATTTTATCAATTAGATACATCTAGATCATTTTATTTAAACATAATTACATCATACATATCTTAGATTGAGTGAACCACCTAGATTTTAGGTGTGGCATCTATCTCTTTCCATTAGGTGAAAGACCCTAATTGAGCAAAAGAGACTTAATATTCAATCCAACCCTAAAATCTATTGTTTAGGGCTATGTAAAAAGAAGGATTGAAAGATAGGATAGGTAGAGGCTTAGGAGATATTTTTCAGTTGTTTTTTCATTCGACCCATGTACTGAAGCAGGGCATTCAAAA
Source organism: Sequoia sempervirens (assembly GCA_007258455.2). Classification (NCBI taxonomy): domain Eukaryota; kingdom Viridiplantae; phylum Streptophyta; class Pinopsida; order Cupressales; family Cupressaceae; genus Sequoia; species Sequoia sempervirens. The sequence goes on from VDFB02270651.1 coordinate 198,318,813, forward strand.
CAAGGTTAGGAGATGATAAAGAACTAGTAGAACCTCTAGAGTCGCCACCACCAGAACCACCTCTAGAGCCACTGTTGTGATCACCAATAAAGCTAGAACCACTAGTAGGGCCCCTACCAGAGCCACCTCCACTATTGAAACCACCACCATGGCCTCCATAAAAGCCACCTCTATCAGTGCCACCTCCACTACCAAAGGCATTGCCACTTAGTCCACGAGACCCTCCACCACTAGAGGAAATAGGAGGGGTAAAATTAAACCCAAGGGGTTTTTTACTCACCTTGAGAGTGTCAGTCCTTTTAGAAGTAGAAGAGATGATAACCAAGGGTCCTATTTTGACCATGCATACCAACATAGTGGGCATTGAAATTCCTATTTTCCTTTCATAGGCATCGAGCACTTCCCCTCAGGTGGTACCCGATCTAGGCCTATATGAAGGGATATAAGCTTTGGTTAGATCAGTGAGGCCACATTGAAATTCTATGCCTATTCAATCTTTCTATGGAAAATTTCTCACCTCACCAATAAGCCTAGTGGCTCTTGACATGCTTGGTAATTTTTCTAAATGATTTATAAGATCTAGCAATCTATTATCTAATGCCATAAGGTTTTCTATAGGAATACACACAACATCATCCTCATCTATGGATGAAGTTGTTGAGGTTGAGAAATCCAACTTCATAGAACCCAAGAATAACCTACATGCAAATAACTTGTCATGAGAAAAAGATACAAATAAAAAGGCAAAGGTGCTCTGCAAGCTTCAATATGCAAAATGTATTAAGTGAATGAAATAATACAAAAAGATCAATCCTTATGAAGGAGATCAAGAAACCCTAAAGTGTAACTTAAAAGGGTATATTTAATAATCAGAATAATTATTAAATTCCTACAAAATGTAAACTAAGTTTATCTCAAGAGAAATATAAAATTTAACTTAATTAAAATAATTAAGTAATAAACCTTTTACTCTAACACCCCCCCTTAAGATGAACTTAGGGAGTAGCTACAAACTAAATGCATGAAAGAAATGCAAATACTAGCTAGAAAGAAAACTTGGGTCCCAACAAGTAGTCCTAATGAGGTACCCAATCACAACCAAATCTCTATAAAGTGGAGTAAAGGAAAAACCCAATGGGAAAAACTCCTCTCCAAAAAGAGATGAAAAAATATGCTAAGAACAAACATGAAGGAAGGCCTCACGGAGAAGAACTAAAAACTTCTAAGGATCATATGAAATGGCATGACTCAAAAGACTAGAACCAAATGTCTGAGCATGAGTATGACGAGTATCTAAAGGATCACTTGGCAAAGAACCAGCTGCCTCAATAGTTGCACGGGCCCACCTAGGAAAGTGTTGAGTGGCTGGTGGTGGTGGCGATGGTGGTTCATCATCTACATCATCCTCAAGAGATAAGTAATCCTCAAGAGATGAAGAGGGAGGAATAGTTAGTGAGGGAGAAGCTGGTGATGTCAATGATTGGAAGTCTATTTCTGGCTTTGTTTTTTGCCTTGGTTCTGGTCCTATCACATGGTGTTGCAAGAAGCAATTTGCTATTGCATTATCATCTATAGAGACTGAGTACCGAGTAGCACTGTTAGCCAGTCAGGAGGTTTTATGGCTTTGGAAGTTGATGATAGAGTTTTGGTTTCCTCTTGATAGTCCCAATATTCTTTGGTGTGACAATTAGAGTGCCACTCACATTTCTCGTAACCCAGTGGAGTATTAGCAGACTAAGCACATTGAAATCCACATACACTTCATCAGGTAGTTGATTCAAGATGGTTCTCTCATCTTGGAGTACATTCCTACAGAGGAGCAGGTTGTAGACATCTTCACTAAATGTTTGGCATCACCGTGCTATCTTCAGTTGTGCTCCATGCTTGGGGTGAAGGAAGTTTTCCTTGGGGGGTCTCTATGAGGCCTTCCTTCCTTCATGATTTTTTTTAGCATATTTTTTCATCTCTTTTTGGAGAGGAGTTTTTCCCACTGGGTTTTCTCCTTTACTCCACTTTATAGAGATTTGGTTGTGATTGGGTACCTCATCAGGCCTAGTTTCTGAGACCCAAGTTTTCTTTCTAGCTATTAGTTGCATTGATTTCATGCATTTAGTTTGTAGCTACTCCCTAAGTTCATCTAAAGAGGAGGTGTTAGAGTAAAAAGGTTTATTACTTAATCATTTTAATTAAGTTACCCTTTATATTTCTCTTAAGATAAACTTAGTTTGTATTTTATAGGCATTTAATAATTATTCTAATTATTGAATGCACCCTTTTAAGTTACACTTTAGAGTTTCTGGATCTACTTCATATGGATTGATCTTTTTGTATTATTTCATTCACTTAATACATTTTGCATCTTGAAGCTTGTAGAGCACCTTTTCCTTTTTCTTTGTATCTTTTTCTTGTGATAGGTTATTTGCATGCAGGTTATTCTTGGGTTCTATGAAGCTGGATTTCTCAACTTCAACATAAGTCATAGGGGATGCTAGAGGTGTAGGAAAATGAGTGGTCTCTTCCATAGAACCCATCTCATCAACATATTTTTTAGAAAAACCAATAGTAAAATCATTAACTAAACCAATGGAAAAGTTGGAGGTGAAACTAGAAGTGACCTTTATTTTCTCCATCAATAGGTGTCACATGCTTCTCCTAACAATGTACTAAAAAGTTGTGGATTGGGTTGTGATGCTCATAAGCCTTCACAATACTTAGGATTAAGACAACCAACAAGAATGGGGGAAATGTATCAAAACCAGTGAATGGATGGATGTTGTTCACATCAGGTTCACCAAAAATGTAAGAGAGGGGGACCAACCACATCAAGGCTCTGGGTTATGGAAAAATGAGAGCAGAGGGCTACCTTAACTTAGCTCACTCTAAAGGGTGTGAGGATAGAGAATGAAGAGCACTATGAAGTACTTTTGTCAATCTACAAAGCCAAAATTCTACTTGGGGGCAAAAGAGTTGGTTTTTGGAGTTCAAATTGTACCTTAGATAGTTCTCTATCTAAGGACGACAGTGCATGTCTAGGATGACAATGTGGAGTGTTGGCATCTCTTTGGTGTGATGGCATCTATATGGCCAGAAAATACAAATTAAAGTAGAAAACTACCTAAAAACCTACTGATAGTCGGGTATGCGCAGGATCATCATGGAAAAAATAGGCCCTTAAGTGGTGAAAAATTCAGAAAAATAAAAGTTAGGAAAATTAACGTAAAATTTTGAATAAGATATCTATATTATTTCAAAAATATGTAAGAATAGAATTTGTAGCAAATTGAATATAGTTTCTAAACTACTAGGTTTTTTTTTTTTAAATCTATTTGGTGAAAATTTGAAATTTCAATGTAGTAGTACTTAAATTTCAGGGAAAAAGTAAGAAGTAGGTGTCTGTCTAACCACCTAACCACAATAAAATGATAATATTTTTTATAAGATTTTAGATATAAGTAGAGGACTCATGTCCCGATGTGATGCATATATTTTTTGTAATTTTTTCCAAGTAAATAATTAATTATGAATTTTTATTACAACTTTTAAAAAATATAAAAACTCTTTATATGATGACCTTAACTTGGTCAAAACTTCATGAAATTCAGCTCTCTTTTAATCCTATAGTATGTGAAGCATGTTTCAGATTAAAAAATGTGACCTGTTTGAAAGCTATAGATGTTTTTCAATCAGTCTAACAATCAAGACTTTAGTCATAATTCAAATAGAAAATGAATAATAATTATTTATTAAATTCAAAGTAAAACATAATTTATATTGGTGGAAAGCTAAGAATCTCCTTTTAAAACCCTTTTCATTTCATCAATTTTGGATAAAAAAAAGTCGTTTGCCACATACCCATCATATTGCCACTTTTTAGCCCATCATGATATTGCACATACCTAGCCTAATTAACTTTAACAAAATTGACAGAATGATAAAATACAAAAGGTAATTGTAAGTAATGAAGCAAGTAGATAAAGGCTAAGGTGATGAAAATCAACTCACAAAAATTCCAGTTCGCTAGCAAGCTCCACACACACGTCCACCTACACACAAGCAAGAGGGGAAAACTATTGGGGCTATATAGGGGTTTTCCTTAGTCAAACCCCCACTTTGGTGTTTCCACCTCCACAAACAACCATAAATAAATGAAGTAGAAAATATAATAAAGGAGAATGTAAGAAGTGCTATGAACACTACAAAAGACTAAGTTGCTCTATCAAATCAAAAAGGAGACTCTAGGTTTACCACCTCTACCCAAAGGCTCTCAAGGACAATGAAGGGAGAATGCAAGCAATGAGCTTGGAAAAGTCACCACTACCACAACTATGGTGAATGGAGGTCTCACAAGACTCTAATCTCACAACTTCTATGGTGGCCTCACACATGGAATGTGGAGTGGATGGAGTGTCAAGTTATTGTAATGCTCAAAATGAAGTGGTATAATACTAAAGAGATTGAGAATGTTATTGGGAATGTGAAGAAGTTGTGAAGATATGCCAAGAAGATGAAGTGAAAGTGAATAGAATGAATTTGAAGGTGGGATGAGAAGGAATAAGTCATTTTTTGGGTCGACTGGTCGATAGAAGGACATTACAATTCATCCCCAATGAGGAGTATAACTCCTTTTCCAACTTTAGACATGAGAATCCGTTAGGGACATGAAAAAACACCACATAGAAATCCGCATGCTACACTCACATACCCAACAAATATTTTCTCACTAACACACAAGACAAACACCAAGTGGGTGGAAGGTAGGTGGGTGATGTGAAATTTAGCATTTGGATTTGATTTTCTAAGGCGAGGGTATGCAAAAGGGGAATTTACACAAGGGGCATAAATTGTCTCCTATACACTTAGAGTAAAGGATATTATGGGGATAAATGTTAAATTATGGATGGGACTTTGGAAGACTTGTGGATGAGTGCATTAAAATATTGGAAAGATTAACATTGGCACACACCTTGAATGGTGGTGTAGTCATGGAAGTAAAGTAGATTTAGGATTTTGAGAATTGGATGGAGGAGTGGATGTATATTTTGGGATATAAGGGCACCAAATGGAATGAGGAGATGGGAGACTTTAATATGGAGTGGTGGAAATTTTTTGAGGAGTATATTTGAATTCTAGTTTAGTTTGTTCTTTGATATATTGTTTTTATTAGTTTCATTGGGATCTAAATGGTTTTTTATTTTTACTTCATGGGTCTTTGTTGCCTTTTGGGTTTAAATTTATGATTTTAGATTAAATTTTTATTTTCTTTTATGGATTTTTACTTTGATGCATTTTATTTTTGGTATCCAAATTGATTTCAAGAGAAATGGTAATAGTGGCGTCAAAAACATAAAATATTAAGAGGGGTGGGTTGAACTGATATTCTATTAAAACATTTAGACATTAGACATCCAATTACCACAAAAATTCAACTGCAATAATGAATGAAAGCATGAAACATCCACAAGATCTAAAACATCAAAAAATAGGGGGGAGTGTGGTGTTAAATGTTATGAAAGGGGGTTCACCACAAAGGACCTATTTCTCTAATTTCATTCAAGGAAATGAGATTCAAACAATGAGATGACTAACAACCAAAAGTTGAGTCAAATCAAGGTATGAGTCAACAAATTTCCTCTCTATGGAAGGATGGAGGTATTAGTCAAATAGCACTTTGGGGAGAAGGATTAAAACCATAAAAAAAACTCCAAAATGCAAGTTATAAAATACAAATGAAATATTGCACTCAAATCTACTTGAAATAGAAATATAAAGGTAGATTTGGAAAAGGGAAATTGTTGTGTACCAGTCACCAAAAGTCACCTTTTGAAGCTCACTAAGGACTCATTTTCCCTATGGTGAATGGGTCCTGGCTAGGGCTTTGCAAATATCCTTTTTTAGTTCTCTTATGCTATTTCTACACTCCCATATTCCTAAGTTTCACTATTAGACCACTGGAAATAAATTCTATAGAAGAGCTTTTGTGAAATGACAACTTTGACAACTTTTCAAATTTCTTCAATTTTTCTCTTGAAAGGATCATCCACCTGAAATTTTCCATCACAAATCATAGAGAGAAAAATTTTGTTTGTTATGTGAGTGGGGGTTTTCCTTAGTCAAACCCCATTTTGATAATTAAACCTTGAAATGAAACAAAATAGCATGAAGGAATGATGAATGAACAAGAAATGTATAACTCACCAAACCTTTGTTTGAACCTTGGATTTTGGACTAGAAATTTGCATGAATTGGCTTCAATAGATGTGGATCTTGATCATGAAATTTGATTTGAAATGTTTTCCTTGAATGCTTGAATAGATGTTGAACTCTATATCACCATATTAGCTCAACCAACATGCACGATGCAAGAAATATTTGACATAACAATGGAATCTTGATTGCCACAATAATCTTCAATAAATATACTCTTGAATTCCTTGAAAATACTCTTGAATTCTCTCTTCAAAATTGCTAGAATACTTGAAGTCTAACACTTTTCTCTACGATTTGAACACTTTAAAATCTAGGTGAAACTAAGTGAAATGACCTCTTATTTATACATATCTTAACATTAATTCTTGAAATTCAAATAACACAAGCCAACATGTGAATACCTATTTGAAATCATTGAAAAACCTCTAAAAGTATAGTTTTAATTTAAGTCCTATGCCTAAGTGAGGACCCATTAGCCCTATGTTGAATGGGTTCTAGGTCACTTACCTAGGATGCACATTTCTCAATGTTAATCATTATGTTATGGCATTTATGAAGGTTAGGTTTTATCCCTAAAAAAATGCAATTAATTAGACTTTTATTTGAATTAAAGGGGCCAATTAAGGAAAATTAACCCTAATTAATTAATAAATCCCTATATTAGTGTGAAAGTGTAAAGGTACACCTTACAACACCAAAAATAAGGCACAATTAAGTCCATTTTAATTAATAGGGCCCTAAACTTAATAAAAATATGTAAAATATAATACAACACTAAATTAAGGCATCAATAAGCTCATTTTATTTATTATTAATTCCCAAATTATGTGTGAAAAATGAATAATTTTTCCTACATTATATTTAGCCTCCACTTTAGTGAGAGTATAACCCCATGTCAAACTCACACTAATGTAGACATTCAAGATAGTTATGTATGTAGCAATGAAAAAGATACATAAGCATATAACATCAAAGACCAAGAAGATCAAGCCTAGACTATCTGATTGACGTGGAATACATCCAAGATTTACGTTTTATGCTCACTCCAGGGTAGTGAAACTTTAGGCTGTCCACTAGGTAAGTATCCCAATAAAGTGGCTTAGTGAGAAAGTCATGTCGGGTCTATAGGATCTCATTGTACAATGATAAAGTCATGCCTCTATTTTGGCTCTCATCATACTAACCAAACCAAAGCTATCCCTTTGATAACTTCAATAAGGTGCCACAAGACAAGGTTTCATGATCCATAGAGATTAACAAGCTATGTTATGCTAAGCACCTATGAACAAGGCAAGCCTCCATAGGCAAGCAAGGTGTATTATACTAGGTGGCCTTGAATAGGGATTCCAACTTCATAAGGGTAACAAGTTGTATTATGCTAAACACTTCTGAATAATAATGCAAGTAAAGGTTTTGTGCCTAATGTCTCTAAGAGAGGACCAGTCAAGAGTAAAAGATTCACAACTTAGGGAATGTATTGTGTCGCATCACCACTAAGAGGAAATCTGTACACTAAGAAATATCACACTCTTGGAGGTCATCAAACCCAATGAAACCAAAAAGATAAGGACACAACACAAGAATAAATAAAATTGCACCATGAAACATGGGAATGTCAAAAGATATTGTCAATGTATGCCCCCAGTTTAAAGTGGGTGCTAACACTATTACTATGAGAAATTTCTTTAAAGTAGTCAATGCTCAATCCTAAGACATGAAAATCCCTATGCCAAGTCATATGTTTCCAAAATGAAGCTACCTCATGAAAAAGGAAGCAGGGGTTGCCCCCAAAAATACATAAGGGATCTATGGATTTGGGGTCAGTATAACTTTGCTACAATATTTTTATAGAGCTTGAAAACATCATCATTCCACAAATACTTATAGAATAGGAAGAATGACACATAGAGAGAGAAAAAAAAGAAAAATATTTTGGTTCAACATGGAAGAGACCTAAATATCTCAATGCCTTGCGTCATCCCCAAAAGGAAAAAACAAGACAAATAAAAAGGTAAAATGTTTATGACATACATAAGAATGTAGATACATATAGAGGAATGCATAGAAAAAGAAAAATACGTCAAAAAGAACAATATAGGGGATCACATTATGCACATGAAATCACATAAAGAAACATGAAAAAGAAAATAAAGAGAAATACTAGTAAGGAACATGTGATTCAACCTATAGTAGGTCGTCCACATCCCAATCTTGTTCAGTATATATGGAAGGTACACAACTAGCCAAAGGGACAACATCAAGTGCTAGACTAGGAAACATGCCAAGCTCAACACTCTTATTAGTAGAAACATTATTTAAGCTCATGAAAGAGGAGATCAATTAATTCAACTCATTAAATTCACTTATTCATCAATCTTTGCAAGTTCAATATCATCATCTAAATTAATCATAATAGGAGGTCAAATGATAATATCCATATAAGCTTCTTGTTTACATTACGGCAAAGGTATAGAATCATCATGCATTGCTTTAGGAAAGTTTGGATTTTGATTTTCTATGTTTCTCTTTTCTTCTTTAGTTTGTAACATGTGATCCATAGCACAACATCTACACCTACACTATCTAGCATTTTGATTTCCTTTCATTCTATTTTCAATTTGTGATTGTGTAAGAGTGGGTTTATCAACCATAGTTTTCTTTTCTTCCCTTAGGGGAGGTGTAGTGTAGGAAAATGCATACCCTTGAATTTTAAGACTTTTTTGGGCCCTCCTTGCTTTATTTATCCTTATTTATGTCTTAATTGGTCCTATTTTGCATCCACAAACCCAATGAATTATATCTCTTTCTGGCTAATCTTGAAAAACATCAAAGGGTAAATGATAATTTAATGCTTTTGGATGTGTGTCCTTGATTTTTTGGGTCAAGACTAAGATTCCACCTAAGGCTTCTTTGTCCCCCAAAGGTCTTGGGACTCTAATTTCAAGTGTGCCTTAAATGGGCCCCTTTTTGGAGTCTATGCCCTAAGTTTCATGCATTGGGACTAAGGCACCACATAGGGCATCTTAGTCCCCCTTAAGGTATTTTTAGGATTCAATTTCAAATCTTGGTGGGATTTCGCCTCCTTTAATTAATGAATTCATACGTCAGCATGTTTTGGTGTAATTTTGGGATATTAAGCATAAATAAGTATAAATACAAGATTCCTTCACTCATTTTGATAAAAGGTATTCATTCTTAAGAAAATTTTATGAGCATTGAAGTGCAATTAATCAATCATTTGGAGCAATCATTAAGATTCAAGTATCATATCAAGGATATTGTTGCATAATGTTTGTTATTGTGCTAACATTTGTGATGTAGGGTTTATGATTCAAGCAAGTGTTTCAAAGATCAACATCATTCAAGCAAGAGTCAAGAACCACATCCATTGTATCCATTTCAATCATATTTACAACACCTTATTACAAGGGTTTGGTTAGTTGTAACATTGGATGTTTTTCATTCATCATTTCCCTTCATTATTCTATTTCATTCCAAGGTCTAATTAACAACAAGGAGTTTGGCCAAGGAAAACCCCAATTTACTAACAATCAACAAGTTTTCCCTCTCTTGTGTGTTTTTTATTGTATATTTAGGTTGAATACTTGTAGATCATTTGAAGTGAAAATTTGCATTACAAAGTTGTCATCTTCATAGAAACTCACCTACATGCCAAAACTGGAAGTTTTAGAACCTGAGATCAAAGAAGAAGTAAGTGCAGAAATGAAGCATCAAGATCACATTCAAAGATTTCAAAAATTCAAATTGGGACTAAGATGGTAGTAAGGGCATCTTAGTACTCCAAGTGGAATTTTGCAGAGATTCTTTTGGATCTTGTTTCAGCATCTGAAGATTCTGCATATATCCAAAAAAATAGCAGTGGGACTAATAAGATAGTAAGGGTATATTAGTCCTCCATAGCATATTTTGACATCTTTGCATTTCTAGAATCCTCATCACATTTCCAAACTTCCCAGGTACACATATCCTAATTTTCTATTGCATTATTTCATCATTTGCATTAATCATTTAACTTAGATTACTAGGTTTTGTGAGTTGAATGTTAAGTTGTCTTTTCCAAGCTTTGGCTTGATGGTGAACCCATCCTAGGTCTTCCTTGTTGAGAATTGACTCACCCTTTGGCATTGATATTCGATCCAAATTTTTTTCCAAGGTCATACTTGAATGATAATTAGAGAAAAGTGGTGTTTTATGAACTAGGTTATAAAGCACCCATTTCCCCACTATTTAGGAGGAATGAAAGGAGCCATGGGAGGTTGTTCAACCACTTTCTCTTTGGATTTGTAAACTTGATTTACTTTAGGTTGCACAATGAGATTTATTTGATTGTCTCATGATCTCTTATATGAAATAGTAGGAGGATTTTTCATAGGCTATTTTTCATTAGTTAGAGGGTTTTTTGTTCAATCATGGTTTTATCAAGGATAGGTGGCTCAATAACAGGTTGAGGAATATTTATAAGGTATAATTCTGCTATGCACTTTATCTTAAAATTTTGATAGGATTTGAAAAATAAGTTGTTGTGGGGTCTAATAGGTTTAATAGGCATGGGCCAAAATAAATCTGATGAAAAGTTCCAATGGAAAAACATAGGATTAAAGCCACTATGGTGCACAGTAAATATCTCATTTCCAAAAGGGAAACTTTAAACATTTATGCACAACCAACATGATGAAACTCATGGAGTGAAGCCATGGATAACCTAACTTCATAGAAAATTGATTTGATGTTGGGATGATGGTCAATGAGACATTTAATGTTTTTGGTCCAACCTTTAGAGGTATATTATCGATCCAAATTTAGGAAAAGAAAAATTTATTATGCATTTTGATCCATGCATTTGGTCTTTCATATGTATCTTGATAGATTTCATACATAAATAGGAATTCTTTAGTGATCACATTTTCTACACAGATGGGATCAATTAATATCCCATTAGTAGCCTTGTCATTGATTCTTTCAACTAAGTAAAGAGGAATATCGGGTACGTGTTTGATTGTCAGTTTTTGAGAAAGAAATATCAAGGGGAATTTTTAGTTTTGCCCTTATGAGGTTTAGTTTCAATAAATTCCACTACTTTCTCTATTTCATGCATATTCTCATCTTTTGTGTTTTCATCATATGTGTCAACATTCATCACATCATTCTTTGTTTCACTAGCTTTGACAAATGAAATAGTGTGTTTCAACATGGGATTGGTAAATATTTGTAAGTTTTGGTTAGGAGGAACTACATATTTATTACCTTTATCATTCACACCTCCAATTTAAAGTCTATTAGAATCTATGAGGTCTTGCACAAGATGTTTAAGATGCTTACAATTTTTTGTATCATGTCCATTTTGTTGGTGGGAATGGCAATAAGAATTTGACCTATAGTTTGAGGGTAATGGTTTATTAGGATCAACAGCTCTAACAAGAGGTAAGGATATCATAATCTTGTTCAAGAGTTGTAGCTTGATATTATGAAGGGTGTCAAGTAGAGGAGTAAATTTTTTATTCCTATCCCCAAAGGAAAAAGGATATATCATCTTTATAAAATCCACTTGGTTATCAATTTTTTGATTTGGTTGAGGGGAATTATGCTATAAAAATACCCTATTATGTTTCTTGAAAGGTTAGTAAATTTTTTGAGGTGTGGATTTAGACTTTTCAAGACAGTGTTGATGGTGTTTTTAGCACTACAACAACTAGAACACAATATGAATATCATATATCTCTTGAAAGGTAAATTTATATCAACAAGCCTTAAGAAATAACCCCAAGGTCTGTAATGTCAAGTCTTGACAATGCACAAACAACTTAGTGAAAATGTGATTTTTTGATAATCACAAGGGGCCTTATAGATCAACAATGTTGGAAGTATACTTATCATCAAATGTAGAAATGTGGTGATGATTTATAAATCCTACTCTAACAATGATTTTCAAACAAATAGAAAAATATGAGGGTTTAGAGAGATATCTAATCTAAAACCTAAGATCAATAACGATAATGATAAATGCTTCAAATGGATAGATCCCCCTAAACTAGTCTCTGATTGATTAAGGGCAAGCCCACAACTACACAAAAATTGTGCAATCTTCTAAGGTAATCAAAATATTTTTAGATTATGAATATTCATCCATATATCTAATTAATGGTGCAATATGAACAAGCATCCACAATTGAACTTAGTACACTATATAGCTCAGACTAACTTTGCACAATAACTTACAATTAAAAAATTTCTAAAAGTATGAGCAACAGATTGATTAACATCATTAATATTTCATCATCATTGCAAAAGAGCTAAAATCTAACATCTAACATTGAGAATCAAGAACAAGAAACCATAATATTTTCAAAGCTTAACACAAAGTTTTCCAAATCAACAACCTAATTGCATTAACTTCTCCAATAATTATAGAACAATTCCCAGCTCTCTCTCCTCTCTAAAACTAGTGACTTAAAAAATCTAACTCCTCCTAACTCAATTCTAACTCCTTACAAATGAGAAGCGATAATATTTTATAGATTTTTACATTTTGAATCAAATTCCAAGATTAAATCAATCGAAGGGCTCAGATCCATCTTATGGAAACCTTAGGAAGTTACATTAGGTTTTGGCATATGATACACCATCAACCAATGAGATACATTCAGTTATAGCTTGGAGAAATGGAAAAATAAGCCCCCTGCCACCTTGAAATTGATGGAAATTTTAATTGGGCAATAAAATAGCTTCACATTTTGTCTAGATGTATCTTCTAGCTTGCACAAAACTAGGCATAGATTGTCATGGTAATTCCTCATTTATTTTTTAGTTGTAATTAAATTGCAATTTTAAAATCTTCTTGGCAGCACCATTTGGACATGTTTCCACATGTAGGGGCATTTGATCAATTTTAATTTTCTCCCTTTTAAGCATATTTCCATATGTAGGTGTTTATGTGAAGGGACACCCTGTTAGACCTTAACATTGCATTCTTATTTCCTTGTGATAGGTTTCCTATAGGAAATTATTCCTATAATAAAATTCATCAAAAATGATTAGAAGAATTATTAAACCACTTCAATAAGTAAATGAATTAGTCCATAAGAAGTATAGCACAAAATTATTTGACCCATGGGGAGATTCATTATAACTGAGCACCCTCCTTCTTGCATATAAAATTATTTTGGAATTAGACTTTAATTGAAATCCCCCCTCCCATTAAGAATGAAGACTTCCATAAACTAAATAATAAAACACAATTAATATCCCCTCATCATGATTTATGTGTCACCTATTACTCAAACACTAGCACCACATATACATTATATCCACCAATATGTATATCTAAAGGCGAGACCACCATTCACAAATGATTATTGGAATGCAACACTATTACAACTCATAAAAGAAAACCCATCAACTTTGATCTCGAGATCAACTTGACAATCATAATGGAAGCCTCAATATTCTATCACAATGATATTAAACTCCTTGCTGTGAAATAGTTTCCAACTTGTGATGTGCATCCTTTTTGATGTCTTTATAACCATCCTAATGCCCCCTTACTAAAGCAGAGCCTATGTCATTCTAGATCCATGATCACTACAATTTGTTTCCTTTGAATTCTTACCTATCGCATCCTTTGTTGTAATCATTATGATATTCTTGTCACAACAACCCTAGGAAAATATTTCTCATTGCTATGTTGTGATCTTCACTTCTCTTGAATTATCTATTCATTCCTTCATTAGAGAGATGATTGGCTTTAAGAACCTTCTAGTAAAATCCATGCCACAATTACTTTGATTTCATGAATTCCACCATGATGTGGATTTCATGAGCCTTCATATTTTCAATGCATAAGACCATCGTCCCAAAAGATTAATTGTCATTTGTAGACTCTCCATTTTGGGATAGAAACTCATGCCTACATAGAAATCTCCAATCATAATAATAGTCATTTCATGATACAATACCATGTTTCATCAGGTGCTCAGAAAATAGATCATCATCCCAAAAATATTTTCTACTATTGTCGATTCATTTGTAATTACAATTAAAGCTATCCCTCAAGCCAAATGTTGTTAAAACCTTGATTTATTTTGTACATTCAATAATTTCAAGTATTTCCTACCTCCCAAGTTGAAAAGCTTTAGGTATTATAGATCTTCCTGGAATTTGTAACTTTGTGGAATTCATGAACATTCAGATTACTTGAAATACCACAACTCCATTTCATTACACATTAAAACATTATCAATGTCCTACAATCCTTGGGTTTACACTAACCTAATGCACCAATAATCACTTACTCTTTCATTGAAAATAATATTATATGGTGTAACATATCCAAACCTCCACATATTTATCAACTCACTAGTTTGATGCGACAAAAAATTGAGGGACACCTTTTTTATTTGTTAGCCCATGATTTAAAATTTTATGCTTTAATCATTCGAACAAGCTACAACTGAATTTTTCTACCCTAAAACATAAACACCCATGTTCCATTATTTTTCCTCATAAACTAGCAAATTATTCTTTGATTCCTTGAATTGTGGATTTGTGGTTCCCTCTTTTGTGCAAATCACTCAAGTTGATCCCCTATATACCCTGGCTTTTGGTTCATAATCCTTAATTATATTAGTGGCTTTATAAATTCTCAGACTTTGCCCCTTTTCCACTTCTTGTTCTAAAGCTTTCCTTTCTCTTTTCTCCATTTATCTTTGTGAGCTAAAGCTTTCCATGTCACTTCACTTTTAAATATCACATTCCAAGTATTTAATCTAGCACCCCTCTTATGAAGATTTGGTTTGATCTTTGTTTCCTAAGCAACAACCCCTTCCATTCAATATGCTATCAATCATTTCATGAACATCCTGAGCACAATTTTCTCATAGATTCTACAAACAATTGGAACCTCCTCACAAAGATAATCTCATTATTTTATTGTCCCTCAATTTTGAATACTCTTGAAGTGTCATAGATTTCTCCTTTTGAGGGAATACTCAAATAGTTGTCCCTCTATTGCTATTGTTTTATAATGAAACACTCATGCAAAATATTATTGATATTCATTAGTCAAAATCCCTTCAAGCTATTTGGCTCTTAGATACTCATTCTTCCTCGAGATGATATCTTCATCAAACACTATTCATCTATCATCACTCCTTAATTTAGAAATTCTTGATATTGTTTTATTTATATCCTATATTCCTTTCTATTTTCCTCATAGTCACCTTATAGACTCTTGTTGAATCTCCTCTTTTGTGGATTCCTCATACTACTACATTCCACAAAATCTTGATTTCTTTGTGGTTTGAGCTCCTTCATGGAATTTTTCATAGAGTGGATTACCTGAATGACTATCTTCACATGGATTACCTAAACATGATGTTTTGTCTTCATTATACATTACCCTATAATTTTACTATTCTTGCAAACTTTTATTGACCTCTCGACATGCTTGCTTCACCTTCTCATAAGATACCATAGACACGTGGCACCCTCATATCATAAATAACTTTTGATCCTAACTTCATGAAACACTATCTTTACTCCATCGATCTCATAGGCTTCCTCTTCAAAGAATAATTCCTCTTGAGTTCATGCAATGACCATATCACTTTGGAATTTTTCACTTCCACAGAGACATCTCTAAACCTGCAAGTTCATTCCTTATTTCCTATGCTTGATTTACTAGTTCCTATGCAAAGAGTCATGGAATATACTCATTTGTATTATGTCCTAAGGATTTTTTGGTCATGACTCTCTTGATTGCTTTGAAGCAAGGTCCAACCATCTCTATGAATCTCCAACCATGATGTGAGCCTAAATAAAAAGCTTAATATTCTTTGGTGGAGTTGAAAACTAAAATTTGAAAATTAGAGGATTTTGTGGAATCCAAGACTACCAAAATTCCTTGACATTTTTCATTGTAAGTTCCTTCTTTGCAAACTCCAACAACCTATGGATTTGAAATTGACAAACATTCAAGCAACTTATAGATTTGAGGCATACAGTACCTTTACTACCACAACACCAACTATGTCAATTTTTCAACATACATACTATCTTCACTTGTGGTACAAGAGCACCATGACAACCTCATGCTCCCATAGAGAAATTCTTGGAGTTGGGTACACTCTTGGTATTTCAACCTTTTAACAAGGTCATTTAGACCATTTCTCATATGTTTAGGCATTCATTAGGAGGGATCAATGTTTACGTTTGTATCAATTTTGCAAAGATGTAAAAGTTGTCACCTACAAAGTTGTAAAATTGAAAAAAAGATGTAAAAGAGGGAAGGTGAATAGTCATCTTGCTCTAATTCATTAGGAATTAGTTGGAAACTGAAGGGATATGTGTGAAATTCCTCTAAAAGGCCTTGTAAGTATTTTTAAATGTGTGGGTGATTGAGATTATGAATGTGAGTAATAAAAACCACTGTATTCTTGCATATTTCTACAAAATCACTATTTTATGATACTGTACGGCCCTGTACAAGCATGAATTCATGTCTAAATAGTTGTAAGTTATGGTATCTTTAATCACCTTCCTTTCATAACCCTATTCTAGGGTAACCAATGAGCATTAAAAATTGTGTTTCTCAATATTCAACATTGAATTCTCCAAAAAATTGGTGTATTGAAAGTTATGTATGTATCCTCAAGGATTCCTAAGTTGTAGGTTTTGAAGAAGTGGTTTTGGCCAGTTACCATGATGCCCTAGTCTGCAAACAAAATATTGTGAGCAATTTGGAAGCCTATAGTATAGGGTTTCTGAAAATACATAAATAATGGGATTTTTGATGGTCAAGTTAGCAAGAGAAAACTAGATTTGGAATGTGTAAGGTGTTGGTTAGGTAGATGTGGGTTTGGAGGTAGTAGATTCAATAAGTCGGGCTGTGTAATTCAAGCTTAATTAGGATAGTCAAGAGCCCGAGTACAGTTAGTTTTGAGGCATATGTTACAAAAGAATTATTCTAAATTTTCATATGTTTTAGAACCCCTTAAAAGGTGTCTAAAAAGTTACAGTTTGAAGTTTATATTTTGATTAAGAAATATGTTTGACAATTTTTTGTTGCATGGCTACTAGGAAATTGGCATTCAATGTATGTTTGGTCAATAGGCATAAGGGAAGACCTTGATAAGTGTTTATTTTGGATTTAGTTGTGTTCTTAAGGAGTCTAAAGGAGGCGAGTGACCTGGCAATGGGTCTGTGAGTTAGTAAATAAAAATTTTCATAGTAAAGGAAAGTTGTCCTAAAGCTTGGTTATTGGGAAGAATGAATCCCATGGGTGTGGAGTGTGACTACAATTGATTGAGTTGTGACCCCTCAATTGCATCAACATGCTATCATTGCACGTTGTATTTTATCCTTTTTGGATTTTCATGTACTAAGGAAAAACTTGAAACTAACTACTTCACTGAATCTACATACTCTGGAATTACCTAAAGCACTTTCACCTCATGAAATTTGAACACTACTGAATTCCCCAAACTTTGCAATAAGATCATCCTTCATGATTTTAAATGGCTTGTAGAATCCTAGATGGGGTGAATTCCCTTAAATTCATTTTCTAGTGAAATTCATACAAGGCTAGATTTTTTGATTTTATGTCACTTCACGGATTTCATCTTCTTTTGGAATTCCAAAACTCCATCATAATTCCTTGTTTTCACTCATTCTTTGGATCCAAAAATCTTTATTTCTATAGCTTGAACATATTGAGGACCATATCTTGTGTGTATTATTTAGCTTAGCCATACATGATTAACTCAACACCCACGTGGATATCCTCCTTACTAATCCTTCAAAAAAAAATTTGTAATACATACTTCGTTCAAATCCTTTCATCATATGAAGCTTAATGCTAGGCATCATGATCTTATGTATAGCCTAGACCCAAAGTAACTATTACTCTCCATGTTTAGAGTATTCCCTTATTTTATATTCTCAAATACTATGGTTGTCATAAAATGATGAAAGCTCAAAGCACTGTTTGTGACACTTCATAGTTCCTCCACCTTCTACTTATATTCATTTTTTCTGAACCTGAAGAAAGACAAATCTATTATTGTCAAGGTTTTCCTTTGTGTATAGACTAATCCAATCACATCATCCTCTCATTTCAAGAAAACTAGAACTAAATTCTACAACCAATGAAGAACAAAATTAAAATGGAAATCAACATGGAAGAATGTACACTAAAGTGTATGTATGTATATATATATATATATATATATATATATATATATAAACCAACTTTCTCACATAATCATGCAATATCAGGATGATCATAGTGACTAAACATTCCATTTTCTAGGACAGCATCAACAACATTGGGAAAATGATTAAAATAATCTAAAGAACCTTAGATTTTGAATGTATTTAATCAAACCAAGCACTCAAATTCCCTCAAGCTAAATGAGACTAGAAATTGTCAAACACAAAAGAGAGAAAAATGGGGGGGTCCCTACTTTTAGTAGAGTGTGTGTGAAAAAATAGCACAAAAAATGGTGACTCTCTAGGAAAATTCACTAAAGCATTTCGATGACAAATTGGAATCAAGAACCCATAATCTCTAGTTTTGATCCTCACATCGGGTCAACCAATGAATGAGCTATCCCTTTATATGCTGGAAATCCAAGTGTGTGCAAGTGTATTAATTTCCCTCCCCTAGCCACTATGAAAACCAAGTTTAGTCAAGTTAAGCTACATGAATGATTCTAACTCAAAAAGAAACCATGATAGAGCCTTGCTAGTAGTTAGTCATCCATAACCCGATGAGGTTATCACTATGATTCTCCTAAACA
This sequence comes from Sequoia sempervirens, assembly GCA_007258455.2. NCBI lineage: Eukaryota > Viridiplantae > Streptophyta > Pinopsida > Cupressales > Cupressaceae > Sequoia > Sequoia sempervirens. The sequence continues at coordinate 198,337,835 of VDFB02270651.1, forward strand.
TAGCTCTACTACTAGCCAGACATCCATAGCTCTAGGAGAGATATTTGAATCCTTCTAAAAAGTTAATTTTTTTTCTTTCTAATTTTCAATATTTCTTTTCTTTTCTTTTTTATTTTTATTTCTTTTCACTTCTATTCAACCCGTAAGCAATGAAGCTCACACTTAGGGCTAAGAACCATAGTGGCGCTAAAGTAGAAATCTAGGATTTTTCACTTAAAAATACCTCACAAGGAATCTACAGTAACCTCAAGATTCTTAAGATGTGTGTAAAATGTAAGATTTGAGCACATTCAGGAACTAACTCAACTCATTGACTTATCCTCTTTGTACGTTTGGACCATATGACACTAAATGGAGGACTTATATAATCTCTTCCAAAAAATTGATTAAAGTTTATCAATGAAATACTTAAAGAAGTCTTAGATAATTAATTTTTTGTTGTGCCCATAAGACATCCCAAAAAGAAAGAAAGGACCCAAAGACAGAGAAGCAAAGGAAAGCCAAACCCAAATCAAAACTAACTGAAGTAGGAAAGAAAAGAAGAAACAAACTAGTTACCTAAAGAAAACCTATACTAACCAAAATAGAAGCAAACCAAAAGAAAATCTAAACTAACCAAAGAAAAAAAAAAGAGAAAAAAAAACCTAACTCTAAAGAAAACCAACCTAAAGAAAAAAAAGAAAATTAAAGAAAACCTACAAAAAAAGAAAAGCAATGCAAGCTACATTTATTCAAATCAGATTATGTACAAAGGACTCAAAACAAATCATGATTAGAAAAGGAAAACTAAGACCCACCCCCATATAGCTTTTCAATGCATGCAAAAATAGTAAGGTGGTAGTAACTGTCCTCAAGAAGGAAAAATTATCTTTATACTCAACAAAACAAACCTCAATATTGTAGCATTCAAACTTGATCTTGTAACTAGGGGTAACTCATTAGAACCATGATCAATGCATATGAAAGTTGTCTTTCCTAAGCCTCCATAATCAAATTGATAAACTACATAATTCAAAGCGAAGAAAGAAACAACCTGGTGTGTTATTTTATAAAATTGAATGTCATGTTTATCATATTCCAATCTTGAAGAGTTGATATCCATATCATCAGGAGGTCTCAACTGATGGTGCAGCATTCCTCATGCACTCAAAACATCCAAAATAGAGTCAAAGTGATCAACAAGTAATTCAAGGTGAAATTCACATTGAATAAATTCATAATCAAAACTATGGAACTTTTCACCTATTTGCATGCCTTCATGAGGTATTAGTGATGAAATTGCAAGAAAACTCTTATTTGCATCAACTTGTTCATGGAAATGTTCATCAAAAGCCACCAACATTCAATCTTTAGGAACATTTTCACTTGTAGTTGTGTGAGAAAACCCATCAATTAGTACTATGGCATTACTATTTTTGGCATCTTCTATAATTCCCTACATACTAATATAATTTAGACAAGTCTTCTCAACATCAGAGCATGAAATATGTAACAAATCATCATTAGAAAATTCATCAGAATATGAATGGAGAATAGAATTTTATGTAGCATAGAATTTTATCTCCACTAGTGTTTAGGACCTAAGGAAACAAACTTTCTATGCTCCACATTCAAGGATGCCCTAGAGATCTCACCCCAATGGTGGAATAGAGGCAAAAGATCTACTAGAAGGGTATCCTAGGATATGTTTAGAGATTAATTAAGGATGAATGAGGGGTTCACCACCAATAAAGGGCTTGGAAAAACAAATGAAATAAAGATCTAATGACAAATCCTAGTGATGCATGAAAATTGAATAAATGACCAAGAAATGCATATAAATTAGAACAAAAAGCTGTAAAATTAGAAGTGTGCACCTAGAAGCTTGTAGAGGCTTAAATGAAGATTGTAAATTCTATAAATCCTAAGATTTTGGCCCACTAGGACTCATTCACCATTCTTGGTGAAGCAGTCCCAGTTCTGGGTTTTTGTATAGGGTATGTGTAGGATCATCATGGAAAAAATAGGCCCTTAAGTGGCAAAAAAATTAGAAAAATCAGAGTTAGGCAACTTGATGTAAAAATTTGAATAAGTTATCTATATTTTTTCAAAAATATGTAAGAATAGAATTTGTAGTGCAAATTGAAAGTAGTTTCTAAACTACTAGGTTTGTTTAAAAAAAAAATCTATTTGGTGAAAATTTGAAATTTCAATGTAGTAGTACTTAAATTTTAGGGAAAAAATAAGTAGGTGTCTGTCTGACCACCCTAACCACAATAAAATGATAATATTTTTTTATAAGATTTTAGATATAAGTAGAGGACTCATGTCTTGATGTGATGCATTTTTTTTGTAATTTTTTCCAAGTAAATAATTAATTATGAATATTTTATTACAACTTTTAAAAAATATAAAAATCTTATGTCTACCACCTTAACTTGGTAAAAACTTCATGAAATTCCTTTTTATTTTTTAATCCTATAGTATGCAAAGCATAGAATGTGGCACATGTTTTGGATTCAAAAAATGTGATACTGTTTGAAAGCTATAAACATTTTCAATCAGTCTAACAATCTAGACTTTAGTCGTAATTTGAATAGGAAATGAATAATAATTACTTATTAAATTCAAAGTAAAGAATAATTTATATTGGTGGAAGGATGAGAATCTCCTTTCAAAACCCTTTTTGTTTCATCAATTTTGGGTAAAAAAAATTCGTCAGCCACATACCCATCATATTGCCACTCTTTTGGCCCATCATGATCTTGCACATGCCCTATAGGAACATGTTTCTAGAAAAAGGGTATCCAAAACTACAAAAATATCAAAATTAACCTAAAATGGGACTCATTCACCAGAAGTGGTGAATGATTTTAGTTAGGGTTTTCTAGAGCTTTAAATTCTAAATCTAACCTTCAATGTCTAGTCTTTCTATTCCTCTTTGTTTTTGGATCTGAAACCCTGATTTCAGGCCTATTGGTGAATTTTTGGTGAATATTATGTCCTTTCCAATGGGGATACAACTCCTACAACTTTCTCGAAGCTTGTAACCTAATTTTCACTAATCCTTCAAGTCTTCAAAGCACCTAGGTCTGCAATTACAGAAAGAGATAGAAAAAGGGTTGATTATTTTGGAATAGGGGTTTTCATTGGTCAAGCCCCTTGTAGGTAATTAAACCAAATGATGAGATAATGAAATGAAGGCATGAAACATGAAACAAAGAACACGAGTCATGGAAAATGATAACTTGAATGATGCCTTGTATATGATGTCTTGTAAATCTGCAACTCAACATGAAATGGCCATGAAGGATGTAGATCTTGATCTTGACAATAGGAGTAGAACAATGTTTGATCTTGGATCTTCAATGCTACATCACAACACTAGCTCAATAACATGCTTGATGCTTGATATTCTTGAAATGAAGATGGATGTTGAATTGCTACAACAATTGATGAATAATTCAACCCTTGAATTCCTTAAAAATGATCTTGAATGCTCTTTAGATAATCTTGTGAAGTCTTGGAATTCTTAACTCTTGAATGATTGACTTGATAACATGTAGAATTAGATTAAATAGTGGTTTGAAAGCTCATTTATATAGGCAATCCATCTAATATCCTATGTATTAGATCCCAAAGGATGACATACATAAAATTTAAACTTAAAACCTAATTTTTCCCACTTAAAACCTTGAAAATAGGCCAAATGGGACTCATTTTCCAAGATGGGTGAATGGGTCCCACAAAGCTTATTTTGATTACTAAACTATTGGGGAGTGTGTAAATTAAGTTTATATGTTGATATTATTAGGTTTTTGATTGAAATATGCCTTGGGATGCATAATATAGTGTCTCAGGGTCCTATTAATGATGATATTAGGGTCATAAATATAAGAGGGCCCAAAATCCAATGTGAAGTGTAAATAAATACACATTACAACACTAAACTAAGACAAAATTGGGTCTATTTAGCTTAGAAGGGTCATAAATCCCATGTGAATGTGTAAAACATATTACAACACTAGATTAGGTCCATTTAGTTTACAAGCCTCCCGAATTTAATGTGAAGGTGTGAATAAATACACTTTACAACATTAAATTAAGGTAGAGTTAGGTTTATTTAGATTAAATTGGCCCTGGACCTAATGTGGATGTCTTAAACACATCACAACACTAGATCAAGGTGACATTAAGTCCAAATTTTCATTAATTATTCCCACATTAAGTGTGAAAATATACACAACATTTTTTGACACTACATTTGATAAATAGGAAAAATACTTGTCATTCATTCCTTTAGTCTACTCCATAAGACATTCATTATCAACTTGCTAATGTTCCTTTATTGAAGACTCAATCTCCTCCAGGGCTACCTCAACATTTTCCGTTGTGCATCCCTTAGATTTAACACCTTTTGGCTCCTCTATAATACATCCCAAATGACTCTTAACTTGAATGATGATTTCTTCACATGAAGAACAAGTGAGCTCTCAATGAGATGCAATATGTACCCTACACCAACTGGATAGAAGAAAAACTTGCAAACAAAAACCACTACTTAGCTGATCTTTACTAGCTCTATGAATGCGTCAATTGTAGCATCAACAAATTGTTTTTTTGAATTTGTTGAGGCTAGTGGTTTAGGCACATCCTAAAAGAAATTTTTTCCTTGTAAAGCCATTTCCATTCTACCCAAGGATGTTAAGCATTCCATATCATTATGCTTAAAGATATTATGGACTCTACACTTATCTAATAATGCATGCTCATGGAAACTCCAATAATGCAATCTCTGATTCAAATACTCATGAAGTTGAGGAATATTAATCTAAAGACTATTCCCATAATAAGAAATGTAGCACTAGATTTCCATCTTGACTCAGACTTAATATTTTTAGATTTAGAGATATATTATATCTTAAATTTTCACCATGAAGTCTCATTCAACTTCCAACTATGTTGCCTTCGTTCAAGTCTCCTTCTAATGCCAAACTGTTGACAGTGTTTCTAGCACTGTAAAAATTTAGGAAGAATACAAATATCCTATCTCTCTTGAAAGGTAAATTTATATTAGCAAGCCTCAAGAAATAGCCCCAAGCTCTCTAATGTCACGTCTTGACAATGCACAAACAACTCAGTGAAAATATGATTTGCTGGTAATCACAAGGGGCCTTACAAATTAAAAATGTTGGAATTATACTTATCATTAAATGTACTAATGTGGTTATGCTTTATAAATCCCACTCTAACAATGATTTTCAAAGAAATAGCAAAAGATGAGGGTTTAGAGAGATATCTAATCTAAAACCTAAGATCAATCACAACAATGATGAATACTTCAAATGGATAGATCCCCCTAAACTAGTCTCTTCTTGATCAAGGACACACACATAACTACACAAATATGGTGTAATCTCTAAGGTAATAAAAAAAATTAAGACTATGAATATTCATACGTATGCCCAATTATTGGCACAATATGAACAGGCATCCATAGTTGAACTTAGCACACTATATTGCTCAGACTAACTTTGCACAACAACTTACAATCAACAAATTTCCAAAAGTATGAGCACCAAATCAATCAACATCATTAACATTTCACCATTATTGCAAAAGAATTGAAATATAACATCTAACATTGAAAATCAAGAACAAGAAACCATAAGACTGTCAAAGCTTAACACAGAGTTTTCCAAATCAACAACCCAATTGCATTAAGTTCTCCAAAAATTACAAAACAATTCCCATCTCTAGCTCCTCTCCTACAACTACTAACTTGCAAAATCTAACTCCTCCGAACTCAATTCTAACTCTTTACAAATGAGAAGGCATAGCCTTTTATAGATTTTTACATTTTGAATTAAAGGCCAAGATTAAATCAATCCAAGGGCTTAGATCCATCCTCTAGAAATCATAGGAAGTTACATTAGGTTTTGAAATACTTGATACATCATCAACCAATGAGATACATTCAGTTATAGCTTGGAGTAATGAAAAAATAAGCCCCCTGCCACCTTGATATTGATGAAAATTTTGATTGGAGAATAAAATAGCTTCACATGTTGTCTAGATGTATCTTTTAGCTGGCACATAGTTGGGCACAGATTCTCATGTTGACACCTCATTTAATTTTTTATTTGCAATTAAATTACAATTTTAAAATATTCTTGGCAACACCATTTGACCACATTTCCATATGTAGGGGAATTTGATAAATTTAAATTATCACCCTCTTAAGCACATTTCCATATGTAGGTGTTTATGTGAAAGGACACCTTCTTAGACCTTAACATTGCATCCTTATTTCCTTGTAATAGGTTTCCTACATGACATTATTCCTACAATAAAATTCACTACAAATTATTAGAAGAATTAATAAATCACTTCAATAAGTAAATGCATTAGTCCATAAGAAGTCTAGCACAAAATTATTTGACCCATGGGGAGATTCATTATGACCGAGCACCCTCCTTTTTACATATAAAATTATTTCACAATTAGGCTTTAATTTTTAATTCCCCCTCCCATTAAGAATGAAGACTTCCATAAACTAAATAATAAAACACAATTAATATCCCCTCATCATGATTTATGTGGCGCTTGTTACTCAAACATTGGCCCCGCACAAACATTATATATGCCAATATGTATATCTAAAGGCAACACTGCCATTCACAAACAATTATTTGAATGCAACACTATTCCAACTCATAAGAGAAAACCCATCAGCTCTAATCTAGAGACCATCTTGATAATCATAATGGAAGCCTCAATATTCTATCACAATGAAATTAAACTCCTTGTTGTGAAATAATCTCCAATGTGTGATGTGCATCCTCTATGATCTCTTTATAACCATCATAATTCCCCTTACTAAACAAGAGCATGTGTTGTTCTGGACCCATGACCACTACAATTTTTTTCCTCTGAATTCTTACCTCACATCCTCTATTGCATTCATTACAATATTCCTATCACAATGTCCCCAGGAAAATATTTCTCATTACTATGTTGTGATTACCACTTCTCTTGAATTATCTATTCATTCCTTTATTAGAGAGCCGATCAATTGTAATAACCTTCTAGTAAAATCCACACCACAATTACTATGACTTCGGGAATTCCACCATGATGCATATTTCACAAGCTTTCATCTTCTCAATGCATAAGACCATTGTCCCAACAAATAATTGTCATATGTAAACTCTCCATTTTGGGATAGAAACCCATGCCTACATAGAAATCTCCAATCATAATAATAGTCATTTCATGATATGATACCATGGTGCATTAGGTTCTCTCCAAATACATCATTTTCCCAAACATATTTTCTACTATTGTCGATTCTTTTGTAATTGCAATTCAAGCTATCCCCCAAGACAAATCCCGTTAAAACCTTGATTTAATTTATACATTCAATAATTTCAAATATTTCCTACCTCATGAGTTGAAAAGCTTCAGGGATTTTGGATCTTTGTGGAATTTGTAACCTCATAGAATTCATGAATGCCCAAATTACCCAAAATACCACAAATCCATTTCATTACACATTTAAACATTATCAATGTCCTACGATCCTCAGGCTTACACTAACTTGTTGCACCAATAATCACTTACTCTTTCGTTGACAACAATATCATATGGCATGACATATCCAAACCTCCACATATTTATCAGCTCACTAGTTTGATGTGATAGAAAATTTCAAGGGACCCCTTCTATATTTGATAGCCTGTGATTTAAACTTCAATGCTTCAATCATTCAAGCAAGATACAACTCAATTTTGTTATCCTGAAACATAAAAACTCATTTTGCATTCTCCATCCTCATAAACCAACAGATTATTCTTGGATTCCTTGAATTATGGATTTGTGGTTCCCTCTTTTGTGAAAATCACTCGATTCATTTCCCTATATACCCTAGCTTTTGGTTCATAATACTTAATCATATTAGCGACTATAAGTTCTCAGAATTTGCCACTTTGGCACTTCTTGTTCTTGAAACTATTTATTTATAATACCCACTAGCTATATATTTCTTTGTTCTTCATTTATCTTGGTAAACTAAATCTTTCCATGTCACTTCACTTTTAAATATCACATTCCAAGTATTTAATCTAATGCCCCTCTTATGAAGATTTGGTTTGCTCTATGTTTCCTAACCGGCGACCCCTTCCATTCAATACACTATCAATCATTTTGTGAACCTCTTGAACACAATTTTTTGCTGATTTTACAAATGTTTGAAACCTCCTCATAGGGTCAATCTCATTATTTTACTACCCCTCAGTTCTGAATACTCTTGAAGTGTCACAAATTTATCCCATTGAGGGAATCCCTGAATACTTGTCCCTTTTATTGCTATCATTTCATCACAAAACACTCATGAAAAATATTATTGATATATTCATTAGTAAAATGCCCTTGAAGCTATTCAACCCTCATATACTCATTCTTCCTGGAGATGATATCTTCATCAAACCCTATTCATTTTTCATCACTCCTTAATTTAGAAATTCCTGACATCATTTTCTTTATATCTTATATGCCTTTCTATATTCCTCATAGTCACCTTATAGACTCTCATTGAATCTCCTTTTTTGTGGATTCCTCATACTGCTGGATTTCATGAAATCTTGATTTCTTCATGGTTTCAGCACATTCATAGAATCTATCATAGAGCATATTACCTGAACGACTATCATCTCATGAAATCTAGATAAGCACATATTACCCAAGCATGATGCTTCCTCTTCACTGTCACCAAAAATCTACTATTCTTTCAAACTTTTATCAACCTCCTGACATCCTTGCTTCCCCTTCTCACAGGATACTATAGACCCGTGGAACCCTCATATTATAAATAAATTTGAATCTTAACTTCATGAAACACCATCTTTACTCCATCAAGCTCACAAGATTCATCTTCAATGAATGATTCCTCCAGAGTTCATGTGCTGACCATATCACTTTGGAATTTTTCACTTCCATGGAAATATATCTGAACCTGCAAGTCCATTCCTCATGTTCTATGCCTGATTTATTAGTGCCTATGCCAAGATTCATGGAATCTACTCATTTGTATTATGTCTTAAGGCTTGTGTGGCCATGACTCTCTTGATTTCTTTGAAGCAAGGGCCAACCATCTATTTGAATCTCCAACCATGATGTGAGCCTAAAATAAATGCTTAATATTCTTTGGTGGAGCTGTAAACTAAATTTTTTAAATTGGATGATTTCATGGAATCCAGGACTCTCTGGATTCCCTGACATTTTTCATCATAAGTTCCTTCTTTGTAAACTCCAATAGCTTGTGGATTTGAAATTTATAGACGTTCAAGCAACTTACAAATTTGAGGCATATAGTCCCTTTACTACCACAACACCAACTATTTCAACTGTTAAGTATACATACTATCTTCAATTGTTATCATTGCACACTATATTTTCTCCTTTGCAGATTTCCATGTACTAAGGAAAAACTTGAAATTGACTATTTCATTGAATCTGCATACTCAAGAAATACCCGAAGCACTTTCACCTCACAAAATCTAGACACTACCAAATTCCTCAAACTTTGCAATAAAATCATCCTTCACAATTTTAAAGGGCTTGTGGAATTTAGGATGGAGTGAATTCCCCCAAAAAAATTCTCACAAAATTCATACAAGGCTAGATTTTTCGAGTTTAGGTCACTTTGTGAATTTTATTTTCTTTTGGAATTCCCAAGCTTGATGAAAATCATGGGTAAACAAAATCTCTTATCACACGCAAAAAATCACTCTTTCAAGCCTTTAAACATCAATTGGTGGGTTTTCCTTCATTTACCCTCATTTTGCTAATAGCCTTTCAAAAATGAATTTTTGGACATATCTTCCCAACCAGAACTGATATTCAAGAAATTAAACTTGATTCAAATACCCATTTGGCCATTATTTAACATATCTCAAAACCAGAGTAGGTTTATTTGTATGGAATGCTTCAAAAATTGGTTGTCCTCTTTCATTGACTAGACGTAATTGACAACTAGGCTTGGTAGCAGCTTGGTAGTAAAATTGACTATCCCACTCCAATGCTTCAAGAGAATCCTAAAATGTCTTAAACATCTTCTCACAACACATATATCATTCCATAATTGCAAAAAAAAAAAATCTTCCACTTACTAAGGCTCCTAGTCACTTTTACATTTATTAAAATATCACTGTCAAATATGTGTTCATGGGGAAATCATTATATTTTCCATAGGATTACTAAAAATGATCACCAATACCTTGGAAAAGGTATACAATACCCTTATACACACTTCCACAACCTTTTCCAATCAGAAGAAACACATTTTATACATTAAATGGTATCAAATCTACCCTTGCAGCCTTGATAGTCTAACACATCTTTTATATCAAATCAACTGTCCTTTTAAAACATATGCAAACCTAAATATGGAACCCTACAACTTTGGATCGTGGTAATATACAATATTTCAGACTCCCAAACAAAAATTTATAATTTTCCACCATGGAAATCATGAGAAATCATATTTTGAAAGTCACTAGTTACCCTACCTAGGGTTTATGACAATTTTGAACTATTTTTGACAAAATTGCAATATTTCCTAAAGTACTAGGTAAAAAATTATGAAACCAAGTGAAAATAAAACTAGATTCCCATATCTAACATTTTCAATAGGTCTGAGTTTTTTATTTGATCCGTACAATTTGTACCATCTTCAACAACAACCTGCAACTTCCGGAGAAAAAAGTCTTATAGAGCTGCCAATGGTAAAATGGTCATAACTTTCTCCAAACTCAATTAAAAACCACCAAACCAATTGAATATAGAAGGTGATTCAATCCTCTATCATCTCCAATCAATTTTAGATCATTAAATGCAAAGTAAAGTCCATACAAATCCAAATAACAGTCATATTTTCTAGAAAAAAATATTTTGGGCATGCAAACTTTGTATTTTCTTCATTCCATTCCTTTCCAAAACCTTCCCAACCAACCTAAAACTACTATTCAACAACTTTCAACAAACTTTTTAAAAAAAAATCATTTGACAAGAAAACTTGTTATGACAACATTGACAACTTTTTGACAATTTTTCCATTTTTCAACTAAATAACACCAAACCTTCATCAATACTCTAAATGACTTATATTAGCCTAAAATGACCTTATTGACATTGAAAAACACAAAATCCCACCAATTTATGTTTAAAGGATTGAAAGAGTGATTGCTTGTGTGTGATAAGAGATTTTTTTTACCCTTGCTTTGCATCAGAACTCCATCATAGTTCATTGTTTTCACTTATGCTTTGGATCCACAAATCTTCATTTCTACAGATTGAGCATATTGAGGACCATATCTTGCATGTATTGTTCAGCTTATCTATATGTGATTAACTCAACACTTGCATAGATAGCCTCTTAAATAGCCCTTCAAATTTGTTTCTTTAATACGTACTTCATTTAAAGCCTTTCATCATACAAAGCTTAATGCTAGGCATCATGATATTATGTATAGCCCAGACCCAAAGTAACTGTTAATCTCCATGTTTAGAGTATCCCATTATCTGATAGGCTCAAATACTATGGCTGCCATAAAATGATGAAATATGGAAGCACTCTTTGTGATGCTTCATAGTTCCTCCACCTTCTACTTATATTCATTCCGCCCGAACTTGAAGAAAGCCAACTCTATTATTGTCAAGGTTTTCCTTTGCATATACACTAATCTAATTAGATCATCTTGTCATGTCAAGAAAAATCTCAAATACTATGGCTTCCATAAAATTATGAAAGATGGAAGCACTCTTTGTGATGCTTCATAGTTCCTCCACCTTCTACTTATATTCATTCTGCCCAAACTTGAAGAAAGCCAACTCTATTATTGTCAAGGTTTTCCTTTGCATATACACTAATCTAATCAGATCATCTTGTCATGTGTCAAGAAAATTTTGCAACTAAATTCTAAAACCAATGAAGATTAGAATGTAAATGGAAATCAACATGGAAGAATGTACAATAAAGTGTACATAAATATATATAAATCAGCTTTCTCGTATAATCATGCAATATCGGGATGATCATAGAGACTAAACATTCCATTTTCTATGATAGTATCAACAACATTGGGGAAATGACCAAATTAATCTCAAGAACCTTAGATTTTGAATGCAGTGAATCAAACCAAGTACTCAGATTCCCTTAGACTGAACGAGACAAGAAACTGTTAGACACAAAAGAGAGAAAAAAAGGGGGGGTCCCTACTTTTAGCAGGGCGTGTGTGTAAAAATGGCACAATAGACAACTAGGGGGATTTTTCACGTCACGACTACTAGAAATATTTTGGTAATCATGAAGGGTTGTGGATAATTAGGTGAAGGAGGGAAATCTCATCATCTCAAGCTTTCTTTGAATTTTGTCTTACAAATTGGAAATAAACAATATTTGAAGGTTGACATTAGGAATTTTAATGTTTATTTGTGAATAAAGCATTCTATATCGTGCTATAAAATGAGTGACTTCCTCATCATCCTTTTGTTTACATTTCATCAGGTTAGCTAAAGTCATCTTGGGACCAATATGAATTTGGAAGTGGTTGTAAAAGGCATCAATAATTTCATTGAATAAACAAATTGAATTATTAAAATCTAGGAACTTCTATACCTTGTGGCATTTGTGTTCTCAATATCTCCAAGGATAACGGATTGGTTTTGATGTATTGTGAAGGTTGGCCATTGTTCTTTTGATTTAGGGTGGCCATTTTTGGTTGAAGGGATGACGTGATTTACAAAGGTGTGTTAAGGATTGGATCATTGTTGGTATTGTGAGATGAAGGGGAATAAGGTGGAGTGGTGTATGTTTATGGAGGGAAAGTGAATTGTAGGTTTTTAAGGGAAGATGGTTGAGGATATATGAGATTTGAATACACAAATGTAGAGAGATTCCTAATGGAAATACCTAAGGAAGTGTTCAAATTGATAGTAGGTTGAATGGTTGTGGTAACATGAGTACTAGTGTATATAGAAATAGAAGTGAGGGTTGTGGAAGGAGGAATTGAAGTTCCACGTTAGCTTTGAGTGTACCCTAAATATTCAGTACAACTAGTCATGGTAGCCATGTTATTATTAACAAGATAACCTATACCTTGCATAATCTCTATTCCATGTTCACTTTCAAGCATTTTCCTTATATTATCTAAAGTAGGAATGATACTAGTGTCAATGTTTTCATTATGCATAAAGTCTTACAATTTTTCACTACCTTCATCCATTATTCTTATGTTTTCTTGTGGGATATGAGAAACATTATGCACATTGGTTATAGGTAAGAAAGTCATTAGAAATGAGGTATGTAGGCTATGATCCATAGAGGGTTGATTATCAACACTATTAGTGAAAGAGTTATAAAACCCAAGATCCATGGCGAATGGTGTATCATAGGATGACATGAGTCTCAAACTATGTCTCACAATAGTATTGCTAATTGGAAACCAAGCTGTAAATCTCATACAAGATTCACAAACTCAATGTCTACCCAAAAGACAAAGAGGGTACAACATAATGCAATGACCTAGAATGCAATATGTAAATGCAATTTTTAGATTCTAAACAAGGTAATTTTCTTATTACACTATGCAAAGACCTAAAAATAATGTCTTATAAATGCAATTTTGAAATAAAACAATGCAATAATTTTATCAAAATGAAGCTAAAAATGATTGAATTGAAGAAACATAAATTCTACAAACAAAAATGCAAAAATGAATGTTTTAATGCCCAAAAAATCAGGAAGTGACCTTGATCAGGGATCTATTTTCCCTAAGGGGAATGGTTCCTAGATTAGGGTTTTGAAAAGTGTTTTTACAGATTTCTAAGTTAATTTTAATAGTTTCCAAATTTTGATTTGATACAGCAAATTACAGTTTGATTTTTCTATGAATTTAATGTTGAATGCAAGTGCAAAATGTGATTAAATGAAAACCTACAAAACCTAATTTGATATGAATTTTTGTTTTAATTTTCAAATTCCAATTAATGATAATGAAATGCTATGTAATTGAATTGAAAAATGAATAATTTTTTTATATTTCTCAGATATCATGACATGCAAAAATGCAATCCTAAAACCCTAAATGAAATGCAAAGCTAAATGAAAACTAGACACCCTAAATGAGACTCAATTCCATGAAAAGAAATGAAAATGAATGTCAAATCTAAATATAAGGTGAAAGAAGACTCCAAAATCAGAGAATGCAATGATCAAACTCAAGTTCACCAAAATGAAACATCAAAAAATAGGGAGGAGTGTGGTGTTAAATGTTATGAAAGGGGGTTCACCACAAAGAACCTATTTCTCTAATTTCATTCAAGGAAATGATATGAAAACAATTAGATGCATAAAAACCAAAAGGTGAGTCAAGTCAAGGTATGAATCAACAAATTTTTTCTTTATGTAGGGAAGGGGGTATGAGTAAAATAATACTTTGGGGAGAACGATTAAAACCATCAAAAAAACTCCAAAACACAAGCTATAAAATGCAAATGAAAGAATGCACTCAAAACTACTAGAAATATCAATCTAAAGGAAGACCTAGAAAATGGAAATTGTTGTGTAGGGTATGTGTAAGATCTTCATGGAAAAATTAGACCCTTAAGTGGAAAAAAAAAGAAAAATCAGAGTTAGGCAACTTGACATAAAAATTTGAATAAGTTATCTATATTATTTCAAAAATATGTAAGAATAGAATCTATAGCAAATTGAATTTAGTTTTTAAACTACTAGGGTTTTTTTTTTTATATATATCTATTTGGTGAAAATTTGAAATTTCAATGCAATAGTACTTAAATTTTAGGGAGAAAATAAGAAGTAGGTGTTTGTCTACCACCCTAACCACAATAAAATGATAATATTTTTTATAAGATTTTAGATATAAGTAGAGGAATCATGTCCTAATGTGATGCTTATTTTTTGTAATTTTTTTCCAAGTAAATAATTAATTATGAATTTTTATTACAACTTTTAAAAATATTAAAAATAGTATGTTTAATCACCTTAACTTGGTCAAAACTTCATGAAATTCAATTTTTTTTAATCCTATAGTACTAAGCATAGAATGTGACACATGTTTTGGATTCAAAAAATGTGATGTCATTTGAAAGCTATATATGTTTTTCAATTATCCTATCAATCAAGACTTTAGTCATCATTCAAATAGAAAATGAATAATAATTTATTAAATTGAAAGTAAAGCATAATTTATATTGGCGGAAAGCTGAGAATCTCCTTTAAAACCCTTTTTGTTTCATCAATTTTGGGTAAAAAAAAGGTTGTCAGCCACATACCCTACACATACCCATCATATTACCACTTTCTGGCCCATCATGATCCTACACATACCCTATACCAATCACCAAAAATCACTTTTGAAGCTCATTAAGGACTCATTCACCCTATGGCAAATGGGTCCTAGCTAGGGCTCTACAAAGATCCTTTTTGGGTTCTCTTATACTATGTCTACACTCCCAGATTCCTAAATTTCATTCTCAAACAACCGAAAATAAATTTTGTAGAAGAGTTTCCGTGGAATGACAACTTTCCTTGCAACTTTGAAAACTTTGCAACTTTCTTCAATTTTTTTCTTCAAAGGATCTTCCACCTAAAATCTGCAATCACACATCAAAGAGAGAAAAATGTTATTTGTTAGGTGAATGGAGGTTTTCCTTGATCAAACCCCATTTTGGTAATTAAACCTTGAAATGAAACAAAATATTATGAACAAATGATGAATGAACAAGCAATGTCACAACTCACCAAATCTTTGTTTAAACCTTAGATTGTAGATTTGCAATTTTCATGAATTGGCTTCAATGGATATGGATCTTGATCATAAAAGTTGGTTTGAAATGTTTTCCTTGAATGCTTGAATAGATCTTGAACTCTACATCACCATATTAGGTCAAAAAGCATGCACATGATGTAAGAAATATTTGACATGACAATATAATCTTGATTGTTGTAATCTTCTCTTAAATACCTTGAAAATTCTCTTGAATTCTCTCTTCAAAATTGCTAGAATGCTTGAAGTCTTATATTTTAAACTAGGATTTGAACACTTGAAAATCTAGGTGAAACTAAGTGAAATGACCTCTTATTTATACATATCTTAACATTAATTCTTGAAATTGAAATAACACAAACTGACATGTGAATACACATTGACATCATTGAAAATCCTCCAAAAATATAGTTTGAATTTAGGTCCTAGGCCTAAGTGAGGACCCATTCATCCTATGGAGAATGGGTCCTAGGTCACTTACCTAGGACGCATATTGCTCAATGTTAATCATTATGTTATGGAATTTATGAAGGTCAAGTTTTATCCCTTGAAAAATAAAATTAATTAGGCTTGGATTTGAATTAAAGGGGCCAATTAAGGAAAATTAACCTTAATTAATTAATGAAGCCCTAGATTAGTGTGAAAGTATAAAGGTACACCCTACAACACCAAAAATAAGGCACAATTAAGTACATTTTAATTATAAGGTCCCTAAAATTAATGTGAATATATAAAACATATTACAACACTAAATTAATCATCAATAAGCTCATTTTATTCATTATTAATTCTCAAACTAAGTGTGAAAAAGGAATTATTTTTCCTACACTAAAAGATCACATGATAGATGAATGTCAAATATTTTTACATGGAAAAACTAAAATGATAGAAACCACAGTGAGAGTTAGCTCACAATATATTATATTTGGATATAGTATATTGCAAAAATTCTCATTGTAGGTGGAGTCATTGTCTAGTGGACTTACTACCCACAAAGAATAAGATAGACGAAAGAAGGGATGGTTTACAACCTATTGAACTGTAACAATTACATGTTCAATTTTTTGGATTATAGTTCCAAAGAAGTAAAAAAAATATTTGCACCAATTTGGGTCAATGCAATACTTTGCTTTGAATTCACACAATTCACACAACTAATATGTCATTTGCATCACACACATGTAGGTGGAACACTATTCATGTCATCTATCACACATCACTCACACTAGATCTTCAAAACACCAAAATAAATCTTGTATATATATCCACATCAAGTGTAGCTTCAATTAGGTTGGCCTAATTGGAAGTAACACACAAAATTGAACTTGTCATCCTCAAAACATTTCAACATCTTGCACCTTAATTCAAATTAAAATTACCTCAAAATAGGTCAAGATGAACCTATTATAGGTCCTACATAATATTGCAACACATAAGACCTAAACATAAACACCTTCATTTGTTTACCCAAGTAACCAAACGTGGAACTCAAAACTTGATCTCATATGGAATTCTCATTAACTCACATCTGAAAGCTCTAGTTTCTTCAATCTTCCTTTACATGTGTCTCTTCTTCCACAAATACTTTTCATTGAATGAGTTTTATTTAACATAGTTAAATTTATTTCTCTGATTTCGATCAATTTAGAAATAAATTCTTTAGAACACAAGTAGATGTCCTAAAAATTAGTGTAAACTTCCATCTTTTCAAGCTTAGATGAATTCATTCTTCCCACATGTGCACTTGAAAATTCCTTTCACATAAAATCAAAATTTGTTACCTTAATAAATGCATTTATATCATGACATGATATCATAAATCGATAGGGGGTGTATTAAATTTTCCCATTATTGTTCTCCCTTAGCCACTACCTAATTTAATGTTTGATGGAGTTGTCTACATTGGGGAACAAAATAGATAAAATTGATGCTTTTGATTCTCCTTGCATTTCAAAATCCCCTTCCTTTCTCCAAATCCTTTCCATAAATCCTTCTTAACCTCTACCAGGTCAATCTTAGTGATTGGTTCATATCTCTTTACAAGATAGTTATTTTTTATATTTTTTCTTTTGTAGTCTCTAGCAAAGTTTCCTAATTTGCTACAGTTAAAACAAACATGATTCTTCAATCCAAATTTTTGTTTGTTCAATCAATATTTGCACTAATTAGCATTGTGTCCAAATGAATTGGAGTGATAATAGTAGCCTTTGAATGGATAATTTATCTTGTTCAACTTCTAACTTCTACACTCTATAGCTTTATGTCCAAACTTCTTTCATTTAAAACATTGACTTGAGAATGATAAAGAATTTTGATTCATTCCATCATTCTATTTTATTCTATTTTCACAATCTCTTGCCCTATGTCCAAATCTATTGCAAGAATAATAGGCACCATTAAAATAAAAGTACCTTTGAGAATTAGGTTGTCTGATAGGAATCCTTCCTGTTGCAAGAATGAGAAGAATGATGGTGTAGTCATTGATGTCAACTGGTCAATTGGTTATCAACTGGTTGTTGTTGTTGTTAATATCATGGCTATAGGTTATTGACTATATATGTCAAGGATATTGAGAAAATTATATTGACAGAAGATTGCAGGTGTTCAATAGTTGCTCTGAGTCTTACTCCTATGTTTTTGTGGATAAAATATATTTATCATGATTGTTGGAAGTTGCTATATCTAGATTTTTGGCTATTGATTCATTATTCAATGCGAGTTATGTTCACTAGTTGTGAACCGTGGTTCTCTAAGATTTTGGTTTAGGTCTAGGAGAAATTTTGTTGGTCCAGATTTCTCTTTGTTAAATTCTTATGACTTGTGGTTTGAGAGTTTTGTTGCTATGATCATGATAAAGCTAATCTTGCTATCTAGAAGGTTCATGCTTAATTATTCTATGTGTTTTACACTAGTTTGGCTGACCTTGTGTTTAATTCTATCTTCAGAATTAGTGAAGCATGTTAGATCTATTTGGATCCTCATGAAGCATGTGTTTGGGCCACCCTCATTCTATTTCCACCCTAGGATGTTTTAGTGTTGACCTAATTTGAATTTAATGTTGGATGGCTGACTTTGGATATGTTTCAAAGTTGAAGACAGTATAAATATAGGATGAGTTAGTGATGAGAATATAGAAGAGAGAAGAAGAGAGATAAGTGAAAAGAAAAAAGAGTACATAGATGTGAGATTGATGCTATGTAGTAACTATGTGTGATGCGAGTGTGGCAGATTAGTTTGAATCCTAAATGTTGATTTTTTGAATGCAGTGAGTAGAAGGTGTACTCTATCATTCATGCATGTTTGCGATTAGTTGTGGTGTATTTATCTATTGCATTGATATTTTTTTCTCTCTTTAATATATCTCTTTTATCTTCTTTGTATCTCTATGCTAGTGAACCCTCTAGGTTGATAGCCCTATTGGATAGTGAGTCTTGTTTTGGATAGTGAGTCCTTGTTTTGGTAGTGAGCCTTGTTGCTCAGGTAGTGAGCCTCTTATAATCGATTTTGATATTCTCTATAGTGTGAGTTAATCCTCTCCATGGATTTTCCATGTAAATCTAGTGTTGTTGTGTTTGTGTGATGGTTTTTAGTTTCCACACTTGCACTTAATGTTTAATCATTTAAGGAGTGTTAAGGATTAGTTCTAGTAATTAAATTAAAATTTTAATTCTGTGAAAATTGATTCACCCCCCCTCTCAATTGTCTTATTGAACAATTGGTATCAAAGATTGGTTCCTTTGTGAAGAGCTTAACTACTTGAGGAAGGATGGCTAGCAAAATGATTTATGATTATATGAGGTTCGATGGAATTAATAATGATATTTGGAAAATATTGATGGAAGAATATCTAGAGTACCATGGATATAATGTGGAGAAAGATTACAAGAATCCTTACACTCCTATGAATTTTCCAAGTATGGTTGATGAGATCAACTCACATGAAGCAAACAATAAGGAAAAGTAAAATTTGAAGAACATCCTAGTACATTCCAAGTTAATTAAGGTTTAGAATCTAAGGACTACTAAGGAAGTCTGGGATGCTTTGGAAAGGGAACATGAAGGTGGTGAAAGAGTCAAAGAGGAAAAATTGTAGAATTTAGAAACACGGTTTGAGCTTCTACATATGTCTAGGGATTATAATTTTAAAGCTTATGTACATAGATTGGATGAGATAGTTGCCAGAATGTGAGGACTTGGCACTACTGTAGATGAAACTAGGATTGTAAAGAAGATTCTTACAACTCTCCCTGATGCTTATAGTGAGAAGGTGTGTGTTATTGAATAGAGTATAGATTATAAGACCTACACTAAAGATCTATTGTTAGGATTTCTAACATCTTATGAGATGAGGAAGTTGAATCTAAGGAATGGATGCAAATTAGAAACTACTTTTAAGGCTACAAAAGATGAAGATCTAGATGAAGAAAATTTTGATGAAATAGAAGCTAACTTTATAAGAAGGATGAGGAAAGGCTTTAGAGAGTATGAAGGCAAGTTTCCCTTTAAATGCTTCAGTTGTGGAGAAATATGTCATTATGCTGCAAAGTGTTCAAAAAGAGCTAAGATGAATAAACAAAGATATGAGAAAGAAAAGAAAGGAAAGGAAATTAACAAAGCTTATTATGTGAATGAGAATGCTAGTATATCTGATGAGGATTCTGATTATGAGGATCTTGATGATAATGAATTCTTGTTCTTGGCGATAAAGGATGAACCTACTTCTACTAATTCTAAAAAATTGGTAAAGGAAAGCCCTCCAGAGAAGGAGAAAAATGAAGGTACTATTATATCTCTTCTCTACATGCTAAACAAGAAAATAACTACTTGTTTGTTGATAGTGGTTGTTCACATCACATGACTAGTGATAAAAGTAAGTTTATTAAACTTGAAAAATATTGTGGAAGCTTGGTTATGTTTGGAGATGATACTAGTACTAAAATTTGTGGGATAGGTTTGGTCAGTTTTGATGACAAGCATAATACTGATGATGTCTACTATGTTAAGGGTTTAAGACATAAGATTTTGAGTGTTGGATAGATGTGAATTAAGGGATATGATATTGTGTTTAAGGATGAGAGGTGTGAGATCTGGAAAGGATCTGGAAAATTGATTAGTGTTGGAATGAAATCTTAAGGAAATATCTACCAACTTAAGGGTGTTGATGGATGATACTTTATGACTTGGATTAATGATAGTTGGCTATGGAATCAGAGAATGTGTCACATGAATTTTGATAACCTAGAAAGGATTAGTGTTGTTCAGGTTTTGAAAGATTTACCAAGGATTACAAATCCAACTAATGCTATTTTCAAGAATTGTTAGCTTGGAAAGCAAGAAAGAATTCATTACAAATAAAAGGAATAGTCTACTATTGGACTACTTGAGTTAATTCATATAGATCTATGTGGTCCTACAAGATTGAGAAGTCTACAAGGTGAAAGGTACTTTATGCTTTTGATTGATGATTATTCTAGATATACATGGATTACATTTCTTAGAGAGAAATCAGATGCATTAGATAGATTCGAGTCATTTAAAGTTATGGTTGATAATGAAGTAAATTTGATGATAACATGCTTAAGGTCTGATAGAGGTGGAGAATTCACCTCCCATGAGTTTAATATTTTTTGTGAAGTGCATGGACTAAAGATATAGTTATCTAGTCTAAGAACCCCTCAACAAATGGAGTTGTTGAAAGAAAAAATAGAATAGTTCAAGAGGCCGCTAGATCGATGATAGATCGATGATTACTGAGGTTGGTTTACTACAAGTTCACTAGAGAGAAGTTATTCATACTATTGTTTGTGTATTCAATCATTTTCAAGCAAGATAAAATAGTACAAAGACTCCCTATAAGCTATGACATGGAAGAATTCCTACTATTAAGTATTTCAAGGTATTTGGAAGCAAATGTTATATCAAAATAGATGAAGAATCCTTAGGAAAATTTGATGCAAGAAGTGATCAAGGAAATTTTCTTGGGTATGGATGTTGTGGTTGTGTTTTTTATATTTGGTTGCCATTGATGTCAACACTATTATCATTATTGTATTGAAGGTTGTATATGTCAAGGATATTGAGAGAATTGTTAAAGAAAGAGTTCTAGGTTCCTAGTGGAATTATGAAGGTCATGAAGGTGTTTTATTTTGTACATTGAATATTAGTTATTATGGACTAAAAGGTTTATTGTTGAGCGCATCTAGTCCATCCACCATAATTTTTAGAGGTTCATGTGAAGATTTGTTCCAGTTATGAAGATCTGTGTTCTAATAGTGTTTCTGTGGGTTCTGTCATTGTTCCTAATTGAAGTTTACATGTTTCTAATAGTTTCTATTATTGTGGATATTTATTTGTTAGTTCTTGTTGCTTGTGGATGTCTCTAGATCATACTCTATCTTTGTTGCACATGTGTGTTGATCAGTGTGCTCATGGTTGAAGATTTTTCTTAGTATGTTCAAGTTTTCATGTTCTTGGCTGACATGATGGTTGTGGTGCATTGCGGATCCTTGAAGATTTAATTTTGAATGTTTGGTTCACTCGAGGATATTGTTTTGTTTTGCATCATGATACTAGTCAATGGTGGTTGATCCACATTGAAATTTTGTTTGTAAATTTGGGCCAACATTGAAAATATGTTTGATATTTTTGTCGACAATGTTGTTGATGTAATTCCATGTTGCAGATATATAAGAGTGATTGTTTGAGTGAATTTATTCCAGAGAAAGTGTAGATGTGTGAATAGTGGCTAAATAATTTGATTGTAGAGCAGAGTAAGAAGAAGTTTGAGCAAAGTGTGAAGAAGGTTTTATGTGCTTAATTGTAACTATAATCAAGCTTGTGAAGAAGCTATTTCCTTAGTTCATACCCTACAGATCTAATCTGTATTACTATGCATTATTGGGAAGTGAGCCCTCTTGTATTTGAGTAGTGAGCTCTGGGTAATGTGCCTAAATGCATGTGCATTCCCATTATTTTTCTTATACTAGTGACAAAAGAAAATTTGTAAATCTAGAGAAGTATGATGGTGGGATTGTAAGATTTGGAGATAACAATTCTTGTGTGATTCATGGAAGAGGGTCTATTTGTCTTGGTGGTAAGCATAACACTGATGATGTTCTTTATGTTGAAGGCTTGAAGGAGAACTTGTTGAGTGTTGGACATAATGGTGTTGCAGAGAGGAAGAACACAAAAATTTTGGATGCTGCTAGAACAATGATGATTGAAGGAAATGTGCCTCACATCTACTGGAGTGAATTTGTAAGCAATGTTGTGTACACTTTGAACTAGGTAAATGTAAATGGTAATTTTGGTAAGACTCCTTTTTGAACTATGGTTTGGTTATAACCCTACTGTTAAATACTTCAAGATATTTGGAAGCAAGTGTTACATCAAGAGAGATGACAATATATGAAAGTTTGATGCAAGAAGCAATGAAGGAATCTTTCTAGCTTACTCTACTAGAAGCAAGGTCTACCGGTCCTATATTGATTCAGTGTACAAAACCCATTAGTATATTTAAGAGTTGGTGCATACTGATCTATGTGGTCATTTTGGAGTCAGAAGTCTCCATGGTGAAAGGTACTTTATGTTGCTTATTGATGATTATTCTAGAATGATATGGGTTTCTTTCTTAAGAGAAAAATGTGAAGCATTAGAAAATTTCAAAAGTTTCAAAGCTATGGAAAAAAGTGAGAAAGGTCTGAAAATAAAATTCCTAAGGTTAGAAAGAGGTGATGAATTCACCTCCAGGGAGTTTAATTATTTCTTTGAAGAGAATGGAATTAAAAGACAGTTATCTGCTCCTTGAACCCCTCAATAGAATGGTGTTGCAGAGAGGAAGAACATAACAATTCTGGATGCTGCTAGAACAATGATGATTGAAGGAAATGTGCCTCACATCTACTGTCCAGTGAAGGTGTAAGCACTACTGTGTACACTTTGAACCAGGTAAATGTAAATGGTAATTCTGGTAAGACTCCTTTTGAACTATGGTTTCGTTATAATCCTATTGTTAAATACTTCAAGATCTTTGGAAGCAAGTGTTACATCAAAAGAGATGACAATATAGGAAATTTTGATAAAAGAAGTGATGAAGGAATCTTTCTAGGTTACTCTACTAGAAGCAAGGCCTAGCAGTGTTATAACAGAAGACTGAGAAAAATGGTTGAGAATGCAAATGTCAAAGTTGATGAGGATTTTGCTGGGTCATCTAGATATTGTGGATATGATTTAGATGAAGACAATAAAAACAAAGGAAAGAATGTTTAGACACAAAATCAACTTCAAATTGTGCCATATGTTTTGGTAAATCAAGATAGTCAAGAAGCAGAGACAAGTGCAAGTGCATAAGAAAGAACAGAAGAATTAGAAGTTCAAGAGAATCTTAAAACTTGAGGTATGTCAAGCTAAATCATTTTGAAAATCAAATTATAGGAGACAGGAATAAAGGAGTGCAAACTAGAAGAAAGATTGCAGAAGAGTATTGCTTGATTTCCAAGATTGAGCCTAAAGATGTCAATGAAGCTTGTAATGATGAACATTGGATGGAAGCTATGAAGGAAGAACTGATGAAGATTGAAAAGAATGATACATGGATACTTGTTCCCAGACCTAAAGATAAGAATGTGATTGGTACTAAATGGGTTTTTTGAAATAAGCTGAATGAACAAGGTGAAGTGGTATGAAATAAAGAAAAACTGGTATGTAAAGGGTATTCACAAATGGGAGGTATTTATTTTGAAGAAATCTTTGCCCATGCTGCTAGAATTGAAGTTGTAAGGTTATTTCTTGCTTATGCTACATATAAAAGTTATAAAGTCTATCAAATGGATGTGAAGTCAACTTTTCTGAATGGTGAGTTAGAAGAAGTATACATTGAACAACCTGATGGATTTCAACTGACTGACAAAGAAGACAAGGTTTTTCGATTAATTGCATGGAATCAAGCAAGGCCAGAGCCTGGTATGTTAGACTGGAAAAATATTTACTGAAGCTTGGATTCAATAAAGGTACTACTGACAAAAAATTATATTTCAAATTGGATCATGATAAAGAATTAATTATTGAGGTCTTTGTTGATGACATTATTTTTGAAGGAGATGAGAATCTATGTATGAGGTTTGCTGATGAAATGAAGAGTGATTTTGAGATGAGTATGATTGGAGAGATGAATTTCTTTCTTGGATTGCAAGTTACTCAATTAGACAAGGGGATCTTCATATCTTAGTCCAAATATGTGAGAGAACTGTTGAAGAAGTTTGGCATGGGTGACTTAAAACCTATTGGTACTCCCATGGTAACCAGCTGTAAGTTGACATAGAATGATGATTCTCCTAAGGAAAATCAAACAAGATACAAGTCAATGATTGGTGGATTTCTCTATTTAACTCAGACCAGACCATAGATTATGAATGTTGTATGTATGGTTGCTAGATTTCAAGCCGATCCAAAAGAGTCTCATGTGACTGTTGTAAAGAGAATATTCAGATATCTAAAAGGAACAATTGATTTTGGGCTTTGGTAGCCTAAGGATGATGATCTTACTTTGAATGCATATACTAATGCAGATTGGGTAGGAGATGTAGATGACAGGAAGAGTGCTAGTGGTGGTTCCTTCTTCCTAAGGAAAAATTTGGTGTCTTGGTTGAGTAAAAGGTAGAATTCCATTTCTCTATTTACTATTGAGGCAGAGTATATTGCTGCTGCAAATAATTGTACTCAAGTGATGTGGATGAAATAGATGTTGAAAGATATTCTTGTAGTATATGATGAACCTATTGCCATATACTATGACAACTCAAGTGAAATTAACATATCAAAGAATCTAATGCTACACTCTAAGACCAAGCATATATAAATCAAGTTTCACTTCTTAAGAGAAAAAGTGAGTGAGAAAGAAGTTAGACTGGAGTATGTTCCTACCAAAGAATAGATTGAAGACATTTTCACTAAGTCATTGCCAAAGGATACTTTTGAGTATCTCAAAGGGATGCTAGGGGTAATTAACCCTCCTGATTTGAACTAAAGATGCATTTACTTGCATCAATCTGTGTGCTTCACAGATATTTCCTAATCTAGATTGATATTTCTATGGCTGCTACTCAGGGGGAGTAGTCAGATGTATAGATATGTGGTTCAAAGATTGTATGTGGGGAGATAATGGTTATATTTTCCATTGATTTCAAAAGGGGAGAAGATTCATGTGGAAAACTACTACTTATCTAGAGTAAAGAGTCTTGTGTGGAGAAGATCATGCAAAATAAGTCAAGGAAGAAGATTCGAAATCTAAGGAGGAGTAAGTGTTGATTGAGAGTTGGGTTGATGGTGTTTTTCACATCATGTGTTGCCATCAATGGAAAAGGTGGAGATTGTTGGATGATGTGGTTTTTTTGCTGATATGTGGTTGTCATTGGTGTCAACACTATTAGCATTATTGTATTGAAGTTTGTATATGTCGAGGATATTGAGAAAATTGTTAAAGAAAGAGTTCCAGGTTCCCAATAGAACTATGAAGGTCATGAAGGTGTTTTGTTCTGTACATTGAAGATCATTTGTTATGGAATAAAGAGTTTATTGTTGAGTGTATCTAGTCCATCCACCAAAAATTTTAGAGGTCCATGTGAATATTTATTCGAGTTATGAAGATCTATGTTCTAATGGTGCTTCTGTGGGTTCTATCAATGTTCTTGATTGAAGTTTATGTGTTTCTGATAATTTTTGTTGTTGCAAATATTTCTCTATTAGTTCTTGTTTCTTGTGGATGTTTCTAGATCATTCTCTATCTTTGTTGCACATCTACTTTGATCGGTGTGCTCATGGTTGAAAATTTTTCTTGGTATGTTCAAGTTTTCATGTTCTTGGACGACATGATAGGTGTGGCATGTTGTGGATCCTTGAAGATTTAATTTTGAATGTTTGGAATGCTCGAGGATATTTTTTGGGGTTGCATCATGATATTAGCCGATAGTGGTTGATCCACATTGAAAATTTGTTTGTAAATTTGGGCCGAAATAAAAAATATGTCTTATATTTTGGCCGACAAGGTTGTTGATGTAATTCGATGTTGCAGATATATAAGAGTGATTGCTTGAGTGAATTTAGTGTGTGCATAAAATTAAATGTATTCCAGAGAAAGTGTCGATGTGTGAATAGTGTCCAAATCATTTGATTGCAAAATAGAGTGAGAAGAAGTTTGAGCAAAGTGTGAAGAAGGTTTTCTGTGCTTAACCGGAACTATAATCAGGCTTGTGAAG
The DNA here is from genome assembly GCA_007258455.2 of Sequoia sempervirens. Lineage (NCBI taxonomy): Eukaryota > Viridiplantae > Streptophyta > Pinopsida > Cupressales > Cupressaceae > Sequoia > Sequoia sempervirens. The sequence goes on from VDFB02270651.1 coordinate 198,364,914, forward strand.
AAGCTATTTCCTTAGTTCATACCCTATGGATCTGATTTGTATTACTTTGTATTGTTGGGAAATGATCCATCTTGCATTTGAGTAGTGAGCTCTAGGTAGTGTTCCTAAATGCATGTGCATTCCCATTATTTTCCTTATGCTTTTAATAGGGTATACTATTGTGGACTAACATCCACCATGGTTTTTCCCCTAACAAGGTTTCCACATAAAAAATATTGGTATTCTTTGTGCTTTTGATGTGTTGTTTGTTCATGGTTTACTATTCATTCATCAAATATAAGATTAAGTTAAGTAAAGTTTGAAAAAAATTAAATATTTTGTGAAAACTGATTCGCCACCACCTCTTAGTTGTCCATCCTTATTTTGCCAACAGGGTATTCTACTAAAATCAAAGCATATAGATGTTTCAATAAAATACTAAGAAATATTATAGAGAGTACTAATTTCAAGGTTGATGAAACAATGAAGAATTATATTGACATTGATGGATATGTATCTGATGAACTTGATTATGTAAGAATATAAGAGATTATGGAAGAATAGAAAAATGATGAGCAAGAAAAATTGGATGAACAAAATGAAAGAGAAGAATAAGCTTTGGTGGTGTCCCCTAAGACACCTAGATATGTACAAAAGAATCATTCAAAAATTCAGATCATTGGAGACAAGACAAAAGGTGTATTGACTAGAAGCAAAGCTAGCGCTAAAATGAACTTGCGTTTACTTTCTAAGATTGAACTGAAGACTATAAGTGAAGCATGTAAAGATGAAAATTGGATGGGAGCTATGAAAGAAGAACATATGTAGATTGAGAAGAATCAAACTTGGGAATTGGTTTTGAGACCATCAGATAAAAAAATTATTGGATTGAAGTGGGTGTTTAGAAATAAGTTGAATGAGAATGGAGAAGTGGTTAGAAACAAAGTGGGGCTTGTGTGTAAAGGTACTCACAAGTAGAAGGCATAGATTTTTAGGAGACCTTTGCTCCAGTAGAAAGAATGGAAGCTATAAGGATGTTCTTAGCATTTGCTGCTCATAAATATTTCAAGGTCTATTAGATGGATGTCATGTCTACATTTTTGAATGGTGAGCTAGAAGAAGAAGTCTACATGGAACAACCAGAAGTATTTTAGTTGGTAGATCAATCGAATATAGTGTGCATATTGAAGAAATATTTATATGGATTAAAGAAAGATCCTAGAGCTTGGTATGCAAGGTTAGATAAGTATTTGATTCAACAAGGTTTCAACAAAGGTACCATAGATAGTAATTTGTATTTTAAATTTGAAAATGAAAAAATATTTATTTCGATTGTATATGTTGATGACATTATTTTTGGAGGAAATGAAACTGTGTGAAAGAGATGCAGAAAGAATTTGAAATTTATATGTTTGGAGAGATGAATTTCTTTCTTGGGCTATAGATCAATCAAACAAAGAAAGGGATTTTTATTTCACAATCTAAGTATGCAAAAGAGATGTTGAAGAAGTTTGGGATGGATGGTTCCAAACTGATATGCACTCCTATGGTGAATGGCTAGAAACTAGGTAAAGATGAGATTCACCTAAGGCTGATCAGAGAAAGTATAGATCTATGATTGGTGGACTACTATATTTTTTTAAGCTACTAGACCAGATATTATGCATGATGTATGTCTTATGGCTAGATTTCAAGAAGATTATAAGGAAACACATGTTAAAATAATTTTTGGGTGAGTGTAGGATCATGGGGGTCCAAAAAGTGGCGATATGACCCAAAAGTGGTTGAGGAAATTTTTTTATCCAAACTTGATGAAAAGAAATGGGTTTATTAATAAAAATATAGATTTCCACCAATATAAGACAAGACTTATTTGGAATCAAATAGATACTTATTATTGATTTTTTACATGCATTTTGACTAAAGTCTTGATTGATAGGATGATTGAAAAAAATCTATAATTCTTAAATGATTTCACATTTTCTTAATACAAAAGATGTGACACATTCTTTGTTTCCCATACTATAGGATAAAACAAAGAGAATTTTATTTTCATAAATTTTTGACCAAGTTATGATGGTCAAGCAAACAAGTTTTAATATTTTTTAAAATTTCTAATAAAAAAATCATAACTAATTATTTACTTGAAAAAAAATTATAAAATAAATGTGACACATCCAGGCATGTGTCCTCTAATTTTATTGAAAATTTCAAAAAAATATATTATTTTTTGCTTGTATTTAGGTTGGTTCGACATACACCTGCTTTTCATTTTTTTCTTGAAAACTTAGTACTGTTGTATTTTTTTTTAAATAAAAGGCTATAGGTCAACCAAATATATTAATATAATAAAATAAGTGATTACAATAGTAGTGTTTTGAAAGCTATAAGAAAAATATAGAAACACTTATAAGAAACTAGCTTTACAAATTCAAAATAGTTGTTTCAAAGGTAATTTCAAAATATGAAAACTAATTGTAACTAAGGGTAAATTTTTGGATTAGATTCATCAATAAATAAAGCATATAAAATAAACCCAAAGATCTATAAAGAATAATGAAAACTAAAAAGAAGAACAAATATACCTTTTATTCGTAGGAGTTTCCATATTCACCTTGATAGTACATTCTAACTTGTTGATTTGTGTTGCCCTCAAATTCAACGTGCGAGCAATCTAAAAATAAAGCCTAAGTCCTACACAAGCTTTGAAGGATTTGAATCTAAATGAAATATGCCTATGCCTATGAAAAAATGACTCTAAAATGCCAAATTAATCTAATTATTAATATGCCAGAATATTGTAATCTATGTGTGTAATCTAGAAATGAGAGCAAAATAATATTTTACAGAAAATGCCATTTTGAATGGACGGACGAGATTGACTTCTGACAAAGACCTAAAATCAGAGGCCTAGATTAAATCTGACAATCCCTAATTAGGGTTAGGGAAAAGTCATTAATCGAGCAGTCGAGATGTCATCTAAGAAGATCGAACCGGCGGTGGAGAATAAATGAGGAAATTAATTCAAAAATAAAGATTTTCGAAAATGAAGAAGATAAAGACTGGACTGAAGATTAGTTTTGGAAAGATCAAGAATCTTCTCGATCACTTTATTTCTGGAGGAAAGTTACCAATTTGGAACTAAATTAATTCCAAATGTGAATTTTGTGAAATAATAAATAATCAATTTTTAGATTATTTACCAAAATGGACTGTCAGTTAAGATTGAGATGACATTTTAAATAATTTCATTTATTTAAAATGAGAAAAATATTGATTTAGGAAATTAAATAATTAAAGATAATTATTTTAATTTAGCAGATAAGACTAATAATTAAATTAATTAATTAATTAATTTAATTATGACAGTTAGTGACATATTAAATAAATAAATAAAACTTATTTATTTAATAATCAGGAAGAAATGACTGAAGAAGGGTGATTAAATAAATTAAGAAATTTATTTAATTAAGGGAAGACTTAGATAATTAATGACATATTTAATAAATAAATAAAATTTATTTATTTAATAATCATGAAGAATAAAAGGACATGAATTATTTAAATGATTATGAATTATTTAATCAATGTCGAATGTGGACCAAGGACATAATTAAATGTCCTAAATATGCTAGGACAAAAGTGGTAAAAATGAAGCTTGCAGGCCTAGGTCATTTTTAGGTATCTACATTTGCCCCTCTTTGTTATAATGTCACTTGTCGCATTTTGACAAAGAAGATAAATCAAATATATGCCCTAGTGCAAAATAAGATGAGGAAGAATGACGAGGAGGGTTGCGGTATGCCCCCTCGAGAGGACAGATGGGTTCCAAGAACAAGGGTGTGCTCTTGAAATTGATGAGAAAATTAGAATATGAAGAGAAAGAAATGTTAGTGAAAAATATATGGATGATGATATGGATGCAATGCCTATATGAGATGAGTGAGAGAAGATGACAAGACTAAAGAAGATACATGCTAGTTCCTAGACCAAATCCTTCAAAACATTGCCATAGGACTTTAATATTTATTGCTCTTAATCATCATTGGGCCTTAAAATGACACAAATGGACAACAAACATCATGATATGATGAAGACCAAGGTGTGCAAGGTCATCCATTTGAAAAATAGACAGTCATAGAAAAGGAATGTCCTAACTCATACTAAGGGCGAAGTTTCCCTAGCCTTTTTGTCAAGACAATCCACAGACAACAGTAAAAATAAATAAAATAAGCTAGGAGACATCATCGCACCTCTAAATCCTTCATGAGACATCCTTGAGGTAGCTAGTAACATGACCACAAAGAAAAGATCGTAAAAAGATAAGACAAAATAGCTAAGATAGTCAAAAGATAAGACAAGATAGACCAGAAAGATTAACAACCATGTTATTTTGTTTGCCAATGTTTGTTTGCCAAAGATTGATTTCCTGTCAATTTGACAATTTGGACAGTTTAAGGGTTTTTCCAATTTGACGGTGTTGACAGTTTGACGGGGCCTATTGTCAAGAAGGACACATCCTTAAAAAGGCAAAGGACATTTTGATGAGGTCCAAATCTGAGAAGGACACATCTTGAAGAGGACCAAAGAGTGATGAGACTGACAATGTTTTGACTAATATGTTTTGGCAAGTTGACTGATGTTGACTGTATGATTGATTGGATTGTGCTATCTGATTTTGACCAATTTTGACATTGGCATTTCGAATGACTGTCTTGTGTTTGAGTTTGATGACGTCTAACTTATTTGACTGATGTGATGATTGTGACAAATGCCATGATTTTATTTGGACCAACCTAAAAGGACTGACCTAATGTCTCGGGGACTCATCGTTGATGGTGTTTCCTACGTGGCAAATGCGTAGAGACAACGTAGTTTGGCAATGACATGAAGTGACTGACCTGACTAAATTTGACTCCATTTTTACAATTTTGACATTGATTTGGATGTTTTTGTGTTTTTCTTTAGGACATTTTATTATTTTTAGGTCTTTCTTTAGGACATTTTATGATGTTTTTGGTATTTCCTCAGGACATTTTATGATGTTTTTGTCTGTTTTCAAGACATTTTATGATGTTTTTGGTCTTTTTTTGGGGACATTTATGATGTTTTTGGTTTTTTTGTCGTTTTATGGTTTTTTTGGATTTTGACGTTTAAGAGGATCACGAAAAAATGCATATGATTGATGCCTACACATGAGAATCCAAGGACAAACATGATTGTGCCCCTAGTTAAGTTGAATACCAATTGACATGTGATGACAGCATTGTTTGACATGGGAAGGATGCATCCCAAAACAATGTGAGGACGATGATGATAATGTGACAAAAGTATGGAGGTCTACAACCGGGCCAGGAACATAGTCAAGTAAAATTTTGGATAATGTGCTTGTATGGGTTAGACTCCTTGCATTTGGAATGACCTGGTTAGGACTAGATGGGATGATGATTATCCTTAGACCGTTTGAAAAGGGAAAGCCAAGATAGGTGACAAGCATGAAAGGATAGGGGGTGGCCTTGGTAAAAGATGAGAGACATGAGACTAATGGAATTGTAATATGATTTTCAAGGACTATGTCGTATAAGGACAATAAGACTATGACAGTCAATGACATGATGTTTCATGAATTGTGTATGACCGAAGGATAGACATGTCAAGAGTTTTCCCAAAGCATAATTTATGTGTGCCCATTTTATGTCAAGACCAAGATAGGTGGGAAAGTGAATGGAAATGATATGGATCAAATGGTCGGATGCCAATGTCAAGAGGAAGGTCTAGGAGATGAGATGACTTGCCCCCAAGTATAAAAGTCCACATAGATGATTTATTTTACACTGCCTGTTTTTCAAGTTTTCATCATGGTACTTATCCAAGGTGCCTGTTTGTCAGGTTTTCACCATTGGATGAAATTTTCTCTTTACTATTTTTTTGAATTTTTTTTTTTTTTGGTGTCACCAAGACACCTGTTTGCTAGGTTTTCATCAGGGTGACAATGTTTTACATTTTTCAAAATTTTAAAAGCTCTATTAATCCATTTCATTGTCCTAACATATAAAAACATGAGGATACTCCGATATACCAAATCATGAGGATACTTCGATATACCAAATCGTGAGTGTAATAACATAAACGGGTCTATTTTTTTGATCACTAAGTTTTCACAAGGTGAGAGCCTAATCACCTACCATTTTGCAAACACACTCAAAAACATTAGAAGACATGTTCCTTTTAATTGCACTGAAAGTAAGTGTGTACTAATCTAAGAAAAATATAGGCACAATGTTTTGATGTTTAGTCTTTGATGTTCAAACCTGCAAGACCACATGTTAGTAGTTTGAATATTTTCCTTTGACCCATGAAAAAATCCAACACCACATGTTGCCAACAAAGATTACTAACCAAAAATAAAAAATAAAAAAATTTAATGACAGTAGAAATTTAAAACAGTGATATCTTTCTCAAAACTTAATGAAATTTTAAATTGTTTGAATCCATGGAAATTTGAAATCAAACCTTCAAAACCCAGAAAGTATTTTCTAAGATTCTACACAAAAAAAAAACATTATAGGAAAAAGAAAACGCGGGTTTTAAAAGCTAGATTAAAAAAATAGTGATCACTAAAATAGCCATAACTTTCTCACATCTTAACAAAATTTAAAACCATTTCAAGTTCTAGAAATATGAGAATGAGATCTACAAAACCCAAAAAAAAATTTAAAATATTTTATTCGCCCATTTTTCTGTGCTCAAAAGAAGGTGATAGGATTTTGTATGACTTCTTGGCTACAACCTACAAAACAGTGAAAACAAGCAAGAAAAACACACAAATATTTCTATAGAATGTCGGGTTCACCAATGTAACTAAGGGTAAATTTTTGGATTAGATTCATCAATAAATAAAGCATATAAAATAAACCCAAAGATCTATCAAGAACAATGAAAACTAAAAAGAAGAACAAATATACATTTCATTCGTAGGAGTTTCCATGATTCACCTTGATAGTACCTTCTAACTTGTTGATTTGTGTTGCCCTTAGATTCAACGTGTGAGCAATCTAAAAATAAAGCCTAAGTCCTACACAAGCTTTGAAGGATTTGAATCTAAATGCCTATGCCTATGTCTATGACAAAATGACTCTAAAATGTCAAATTAATCTAAGTATTAATATGCCAGAATATTGTAATCTATGTGCATAATCTAGAAATGAGAGCAAAATAGCATTTTATAGAAAATGCCATTTTGAATGGATGGATGAGATTGACTTCTGACAAAGACCTAAAATTAGAGGCCTAGATTAAATCTGACAATTCCTAATTAGGGTTAGGGAAAAGACATTAATCAAGCGGTCGAGATGTCATCTAAGAAGATTGAATCGGTGGTGGAGAATAAATGAGGAAATTAATTCAAAAATAAAGATTTTTGAAAATGAAGAAGATAAAGACTAGACTGAAGATCAGTTTTGGAAAGATCAAGAATCTTCCCGATCACTTGATTTCTGGAGGAAAGTTACCAATTTGGAACTAAATTAATTCCAAATGTGAATTTTATGAAATAATAAATAATCGATTTTTAGATTATTTACCAAAATGGACTGTTAGTTAAGATTGAGATGACATTTTAAATAATTTCATTTATTTAAAATGAGAAGAATATTGATTTAGGAAATTAAATAATTAAAGATAATTATTTAATTTAGCAGATAAGACTAATAATTAATTCATTAATTAATTAATTTAATTATGATAGTTAGTGACATATTAAATAAATAAATAAAACTTATTTAATAAATAGGAAGAAATGACTGAAGAAGGGTGATTAAATAAATTAAGAAATTTATTTAATTAAGGGAAGACTTAGATAATTAATGACGTATTTAATAAATAAATAAAATTTATTTATTTAATAATCATGAAGAATAAAAGGACATGAATTAATTAAATGATTATGAATTATTTAATCAATAGTCAAATGTGGACCAAGGACATAATTAAATGTCATAATTATGCTAGGATGAAAGTGGTAAAAATGAAGCTTGCAGGCCTAGGTCATTTTTAGGTATCTACACTAATTATATAATATTAGCCTTCAAAAGTTCAATCTGCAGTGCTCAATTAGTCTTGTATTAGGCATTTCCAATAGATGATCCATCCACCCCTTCTCCTTTGTGCATGAATTGATGATCAAGAGGAGTAGATTGTGAGTTTGCAGTGATGTTTATATCTAGAATTACCACTTTTTCCTTGATCAAATTTGCATTCAAAATACCTTCTATAGCTTGAGATGCTACCGACTCCACCTCATTATGATTGGACAGCATGTCATCCCCAATTTCAAAATGATGGCATGCTAATGCTCTATAAAGGTAGATTGATGTATTGTTCTCCAACGAAATCTTCATTGTAGTGTAAAAAATTCTATATCTAGCCTTGTTATACAAATAATGCCTTGGGAAGATCCTGCACACAAATGCTTCTCCCTTCCAAAACTTATATTTCTGCACACTCTTTAGTAAAGCATTGTCTTGCATAAATACTTCATTGATAGTTATATTTTCCAATTTTACCATATCTTTATAATTTGGATTCAAGTCCAGCACATTAGATACAAAAATTGATACTAGTTCTGAAGGAAGAATTAACCTTTGAGCATCTAGATGTAGGATGTCATCACCAATTAATTTTTTCAAACATTTATAAACTGGTAGACAATCAGTCTTAAATATGTATGATAAATGCTCTCTATACAGTGCTTTAGAGAATAACACCTCCCATTCCTGTATAGGAAAAGAATCTCTATTGTTTCATGGCATGAGCTCCATATTGCAATATCAAATCAAAGGCCCCTACACAAAACACTACCCAAAAGAGTTGAATGGGATAGTTATGTGTGGAAAATAACTAAATACATATACTGTGGTAGAAAAAAATCTCCACATAACAAGATTGCTCCATAAAACCTCAACAAAATGCTCAAATTTTATACAACTTTTTCAAATTATTCTAGAAAATAATTCTATAGCTGACATCCATTGAAAGCAATAGAATGTATAAAGATTATAAAACATTCTCAATAGAATAATTAAAGCTTAAACTTTCATGATCTGACATCCTTTGAACAAGATCATACCAAAACCCATGCACCAACAAACATAGGAACACCCATGAACAACAATGAACTGAAATATAGAAGCCCACAAAATTATTGGACTCACACGAACTGAAGCCAACTGTGCGACAATTCTACTTAAACACCCATGAAATTAAAACATATCACCAGATTGCATTTACAACTTCCTTTGCAAAATGAAAACCCAACCATACAATTAATAGGAATGAATTTCAAAAAAATTCAAAGACAAACAAAAATCCAACACATGTGAAGGCATCTTATCCTTCCTTTGAATCACCTCCAGGACATACCAGACGCCTCCAAATTAAGACTCCTACAAAATAAAAACACGTGTTATTTAAAACACATACCTTCACAATAGTGACCAAGACCTCAACAAGGATTTTGAGATAAATTTGTGTATGCCAAATATTCTTCCTTTGTTAAACATATTATATCTCTTCTACTTAGACAATACAAAATTCATGACATTCAGAAATCCATCCATCCTATTATAGATGCATTGTACTAGAAATGTTCCACCACTAACACCTAGACTATATTCACCCTTACTTTCATGTACCCACACACATGTCAAACTGAATTCCACACTACCAAGTACTTTTACTTTGTACTAAGCTTGCTCTACTATAAGCATGCGCAGTGATGACTACACTCAATTTTCTAAAAAAATTGTTCTTACATATTTTTCAAATTATGTTAATAACTTATTCAAATTTTTATGTCAAGTTTCCTACCTCTATTTTTCTGAATTTTTATTGTCAATTAAGGGCCTAGTTTGGACTCCCATGATCCTACATGAACCCTTTCAAATATTTGAATGAAACTTTGGTTTATAGGTTACGGTATCCTAGAGATACTAATTTTACTCTAAGTTCCTATACAGATGCAAATTGGGATGGATGTGTAGATGACAGAAAGAGGACAAGTGGTGGTGCATTCTTTCTTGGTTTCATATTAGTGGCGTGGTTGAGTAAAAAGCAAGATTTAGTTTCCTTGTCTACTACTGAAGCTAAGTATATTGTTATTGCATCTTGCTATACACAAGTTCTATGGATGAAACAAACATTGAAAGATATCACAGTGTTGTATGATGATCCTATTTCTATCTTTTGTGATAGCACAAGTGTAATTAACATTTCAAAAAATCATGTGATGCACTTGAGGAAAAAGTTTATATCTATGAAGTATCATTTCTTGAGGGAGAAGTTTGTAGAGAATGAAGTAAAACTTGAGTATGTTTCAATGAAGGATCAGATTATTGATATATTTAAGAAATCTATTCCTAAAGATACTTTTAAGTATCTTCAGGAAAGTTTAGGGGTCATTACCCCTCCTTTCTTGAACTAGATGCATAAGTCCAGTGAATCTATGGATCTATCTTTCTTCTGGACTGATGTTTGGTGGCTACCTCTCAGAGGGAGTAGGTAGTGTCATGTGTTATCATTGTAATTATTCTATTGTCAAAGGGGAAATTAATCTATATATATTTTTCTTTTTCCATTGATGTTAAAAGGGGGAGAGGAAAGGAAGTATGTTGAATAATGGGGAAATGTGTGCTTTATAACCTAGTTCATAGAACACCACTTTTCTCCAATTATAGTTCAAGTATGTCCTAGTAATCCAAATTGGATTGACTATCAACACCAAAGGGTGATTCAATTATTAACAAGGAAAACCTAGGAGGGGTTATTTTAGGCTTTGAGGGGTTCACCACCAAGCCAAAGCTTGGAAAAGATAACTTAACATTCAAATCACAAAACCTAGTAATGTAAGCTAAATGTTGAATGAAGATAATGAAATAATGCAACAACAAGTTAAAATATGTGTACCTGGGAAGTCTAGAAATGTGATGAAGGATTTAGAGGATTGATGATGTCTCTTGACTCTTTTTTTTTATTGTTGTTTGTGGATTGTCTTTGCAAAAAGACTAGGACAGCTTGGCCCTTAGTATGAGTTAGGACATTCCTTATCTGCGACTGTCTGTTTTGCAAGTGGATGACCTTGCACACCTTGGTCTATGTCATACCATGGTGTTTGTTTTCCATTTGTGTCATTTTACCACCCAATGATTATTAGTGCAAAGTCTTGTTTGGAAAAATATGCATCTTTAAAGTTGTCTCCACTAACATCCATATCCTCCACGCTAACATTTATTTTATGCTACTTATCTATTTTCCTCTTATCCATTTCGAGTGCACACTCGTGTTCTTTGAGCCAACATGTCCTCTCGAGGGGGAATACCACAACCATCCTCATCATCCTTCCTCATCCTCTTTACATTGGGGCATGTTTTGACTAAATTTCTTTGACACAACATGATAAACTGCATTGTATGAAAGAGCGGAAAAATGTAGACACTAAAAATTGTCCCAGGCTTGTGATTTCTAAATTCTCCATCATTTTCCCTTTTGATTTTGATAATTAAATAATTTTAATTATTTAATTATTTTCTAAAGTCATAATTCTTCTATTAATTAAATAATTTTAATTATTTAATTAATTCATTTTTATCTTTATTCCTCCTTGAATAATTAAATAAATTTTATTTATTTAATTGCGTCATTAATTAAGTCATCTTCTTTCTAAAATTAATTAAATTCTTATTTATTTAATTTTTATCCATTTTCCAATATAATTAAATAATTATTTTAATTATTTAATTATTCATTGGCTACCTAAATTAAATAATTTTTATTATTTAATTTCTCCTATCACCTCTTTATCCATGTGAATCTTATCTTCCAGATTAAATCTTATCACTTGACATCTTATTTAATCCTAGCCCTTGATTGAATTATCTCATAATTCAATCTCAACCATTCATCCTTATCATTTTCCCTAATTTTACCCTAACCCTAGTCCATACCTCAATTTTTAATCTTGACCATTGATTAAAACATCTTAGGGTATGTGCAGGATCATCATGGAAAAAATAGGCCCTTAAGTGGCAAAAAATTTAGAAAAATCAGAGTTAGGCAACTTGACATAAAAATTTGAATAAATTATCTATATTATTTCAAAAAAATGTAAGAATAGCATTTGTAGCAACTTGAATGTAGTTTCTAAACTACTAGGTTTATTTTTTATTTTTTTTAAATCTATTTGGTTTAAATTTGAAATTTCAATGCACTAGTACATAAATTTCAGGGAAAAAATAAGTAGGTGTCTATCTGACCACCCTAACCATAATAAAATGATAATATTTTTTTATAAGATTTTAGATATAAGTAAAGGACTCATGTCCTAATGTGATCCATATTTTTTTGTAATTTTTTTTTCAAATAAATAATTAATTATGATTTTTTTATTACAACTTTTAAAAAATATAAAAAACTCGTATGTCTGACCACCTTAACTTGGTCAAAACTTCATGAAATTTCATTTTTTTAATCCTATAGTATGCAAAGGATAGAATGTGGTGCATTTTTCAGATTCAAAAAATGTGATACTATTTGAAAGCTATAAATGTTTTTCAATCAGCCTATCAATTAGGACTTTAGTCATAATTCAAATAGAAAATGAATAATAATTATTTAATAAATTCAAAGTAAAGTATAATTTATATTGATGGAAAGCTAAGAACCTCGTTTAAAAACCCATTTTGTTTCATCAATTTTGGGTAAAAAAAAAGTTGTCAGCCACATACCCATCATATTGCCACTTTTTGGCCCATCATGATTCTACACATACCCCTTATTGGAATCCAATCTCAACCATTCATTCAAATTTTTCTTTTCTATAAAAGACCTTACCCTTGTCATTCTCATTATCTACACCTATTATGCAAGTATATGTTGCTAGTGTGAGACAACAATCTTTGATATTTTGCTAGTCACTTGTCATAGGCTTATTATTGTACACTCAAATATGAGGGTAGCTATCATATTCAAGAAAAATGGAGAAGTGCAATGGATATCAATCATGGAGGGCATGAAGGCTGCTTGGTGAAATATTTCCTTTCTTTTATACATTTTTCTCCTTTGTGCTTTATTGTTTATTAGGGTTTGATTTATATAATTTATTGCATTAACCTTAATATTTTTACCCTAATTACATTGGTGAACTTGACAAATTTTGAAAATTTTTGGAGTTGGATCCTTTTTGTTGTAGGTTTTGTTAGCTTTTTGTTGCAAGTTTTGCATCATTTTGGGACAAAACCCTAGTTTTCAAACATTTGACCATATCTCTCAAATGGATATAGATATTTTCATAAAACGTTTTTAACAAGTTAGACACAATATCAAGAGATTCTATTCCAAAATCAGATTTTTAAAGTTGCTTTTAATTTTTTATAATTTTTTTGTTATTTTTTATGAAAAATCAATTTTGAGAGAAAAATATAAATTTTTTTGGATATTTTTTATATTTTTGGAAATCTCTTTGAATTCTAGTGTGGGTTTGGTTTTCATGTTTTTAATTTGGATGAAAAATATTTAGACAAAAAATAGATCTTTGAAAATTAGGGTTTTACAAAGATTTGCTTATATCTCACAAACAGTTGTAGATGTTGTCACAAAACACTTTCTGCAAATTTGGAATGATGTCAGATGCCTTCAATTAAAAAAATTAGAATTTTTTACCTGTTTTGAACTTTTTATAATTTTATATTGATTTTTCATAAAAAAATAATTTTGGGTGCAAAAAAACAAATTTTTCAGATTTCTTTACATTTTTGGAAAGCTCTTGAAATTTCAATAAGATTCTTTCTCCTTTTTTTATTTTTTATGCAAATTTTTTTTCCAAAAATCATATTTGTCTTGACTAGCTAACCCTCTAATATTAGTAATCAATTATCTTGTTAGGGTTTTGGCTTTGTTGTTGGTTTTGTGAATGTGCAGAAAAAATAAACACTTCAAAAGACAAATTGGATCAAGTGGAAAAACAATTAAAGCTAAAGAAATTCTAGGTGCACACATTTAATTTTTCATCTTTTAAACTTGTTTGATCACACATTTGGATTTGGGGCTTTAAAATGAACATCTTGTTTGCAATCACACTTTGAAATTGGCCTTAAAAAGAACCATTGTCTTCCATCACACATTTTGGATTTGGGTTAAAAAGAACAAGTGCTTCCATTTTTTTCTTACACACATTTCATTTATAAAAGGAAATTAATTGCTAGTGTGAATCAAGTGTGTGTGTCCTCCAAAACACCTCACTTGGTTTGCTTTTGTCATACCCTTCTTAGGAGGCTTGCTTGGAGCACACACCCCTCCAAGGGATGACCTCAATTGAAATGTGAATCTAAAGACACACCTCTTTGGGAGTTGAAATCTTGTCACTCTTGGCTAAGCCCCAAAGAACTTTATACCTTTGGAAAGTGAAATTGAAGGGTGGGTTACCCCTTTCTCCCAACTGTGTGGCAAGATTTTTCTTTCAAATCATCCCTAGTCAACTTTGTGCATCCTAGTTTAAGACCATTGGCCAATCTCCCCACTTGAATAATTGCTAGGATTATTCTTGTGCTTGGAAGTGTCTTCCTATCATAATCATTTGTATTACATATTGCATCAAATATTGTCTTGTGTGTGTAAATGTGTATTCAAGATTGAAATCTTAATCAAGCAAGAAAAATAAAAAATCAAAATAAAAAGTAAAAAAAATCCAAAAACATTAGAAACATTAAAAAAAAAATCTAGGTGTCCTCCAAGTCAAGTTACCCACATTATCTCCAAGTCAAACTTCTAATCCTCATTTTCATTCTAGCCTTTGCATTGTCATTTAGAGCACACCACCATGTCTACAATTTACCTTGATATGCTTGCTATTCAAGTTGAATACCAATTACTCCACAATGGTGAATACCAACAAGCCATAGACTTCAAAAGATAATTCATCCAATCCAAATACCAATCAACCTCAAGCCATGGTCAACTACCCACATATCCTTCTTACCAACAATCCATAAGACCTAGCCATTAATCCATCTACCCTCACTATCAAGAGTCACTTAACACAAGCCATGCCATTAATCCACAACAAGTTTCCACGTGTCACCCTTATCCTAACATTGACAAGGGAAATTGACCTTCCACTAATCCATTCCAAGCCTTCATGTCCTATCCTAGTCCATCATCCACTAATTAATTCTAATCCATTCCATCTCAATCTACATCTATTCATGTAAATACATCTATTCATGGTCTCCAAAATCACATCCCAATGCCTAAACTTGAGGATACATGTCAAAAGGAAAGTCCAAACAGTAACATCATAACTTCACCTTCATGTCAAGATCAAAGTAGTCCATCTCATGATCCTATCCTTAAGTCCATCCATGAAGTCATTTGATGTAGATCTAGGAGGATTCAACAACACATCTCGCAAACCTTCAACATTAATTCAAAGTAATCTTTGTATAACACATGCTATTAGGCATTCTATATCACATTGGAAGCATAACTATGGCAGCCCACAATTTAATGAAAATAAAAGTCATTAATAACTTCAAAAAAAAAAAAAAATGAATCCAATCGCTCTAGTGATATTGAAGAAAACATAGTTATAGACCTTTCCGCCAATTTTTATGAAGATCCAACGGTGGAAATGAAAGTTATTGTAGTTTTCCCAAAACTGCAAACTCTAGGTAGGGTTCAGACCTGCCCTCACAAAAATGGTCATAACTTATTCAAATCTTAATGAAATTTGATGAGACTTGAAGAAAATGAAATTATATTCACATGGAAACAAATTCCAATTGGTTTTAGATCCAAACTATAGAATTTAAAATCTGTACCATCACATTTTTCAGACTGTAAATTTTGCACAATATTGTTAGAATAGGAAGTCTCACCAAAATAGTCATATCTTCCACAAAACTCAATAAAATTCAATAAGAAAATAATAATTGGAAACTAGAAACAGATATCTTTCCATCCATATATGATACTGTATTATTTGAGTCCATACCAGGCCTTACAAAGCACAACTTCATCCTGAAAACAATATGACAATCAGAAAATGCACACAAAACTTGAGGTTGCCATTCATCAAACTTCAAAAATAATGTCTCCAACCCCCAATTCGAGTTTTGGAGGGTGTATTTATACATTTAAAACCAAAAAAAACTATTTGTGACCACCTTTTGATTATTTTATTGACAAAACACCTTAATGACACTAATTGACAAGTTGTTTGACAACTTTTTTGAGCAACTTTTACAATTTTTATAATATGGAGCAACTTTAAACATTATTTGACAAATGACTTAAGGTATGATTTCCTAAGACTAAAAAACCTCTAGAATGGTTTGATAAACCTTATTATAACACACAATACACAAAATAGAGAAACTATTTATAAATGGCCTCATGGAGGCAAGAAATCAAATAGGTGCTCCTGCACCATCATTCTAGATAACCATGGCATCCAAAATACACCTATCCATGATCAAGATCCCATTCATATTCATGTTAACCAAGACAATCCTATCTTTGATCAACATCATACCATTGAACAAGACACCCAAATTGATCTGCTTATCAACCTTTATACCATCCATGATCAAACATTTGAAGTCAATCCTATCCAAACTCCAAACACCTCCATTTCCCAAAATGAGACACTTGCCTCCTTGGGACACATAGATAATCAAACAAATGACATGGAAAAAATTGAAGTATAACATAAAAAGGTTATTATGGATCAAGAAGAACACAAGGAAGCTATCATTTACCAAGTGAAATATGAAGGCACAAAAGATATCATTGATCAAACTGACGTCTTAAAGGACCAAGAAGACATAAGCATGATAAATGATAAAGCCAAAATATCCTACCAACTAGGATCATCCACCTTTGTTAGAGCATTCTTTCTTGTAGATGAGAAAATTCCAAGCATTAGTTTCCACATACATAATGATGGGTTTTCATCTGGTTTTCAAAACAACAAATACCTCATTGCAAAGAGAATATGTCAAAGCATGTAGTATCGAGGAAGAGGACTAGGCATACATGAGCAAGGCATTCAA
This sequence comes from Sequoia sempervirens, assembly GCA_007258455.2. Taxonomy (NCBI): domain Eukaryota; kingdom Viridiplantae; phylum Streptophyta; class Pinopsida; order Cupressales; family Cupressaceae; genus Sequoia; species Sequoia sempervirens. The sequence goes on from VDFB02270651.1 coordinate 198,381,995, forward strand.
GAACCAATACAGTTTTATGAAAATCCTAGACATCAAGGTCTTGGCTATTCTTCAATCAAGAAATCAAATGGTGTTAGTGATACCTCCATGATATTAGGGGACACTTTATCCAATACAAACATCAAAATTGGGGCCATGAGTAGTCCTTTTCAAAAGGTTGCTTCCAACACTCCTTCCATCCACACCATAAAACATCATTCCCTCAATTGGAACCAACAACAAAAACATCCTTAAAAGTCTAAAGTCCAAAATCAAATGTCAAAGGCCATTGAGTACAACATCCAAGTGGGCAAATGAAGTTAAAATGGATCCCAAAGAAAAAATGGATCAAGCAAAGAAAATATTCTAAATCCAAAAGTCGATCAAAATGTGGGGCCACAAGAAAACAAGTCTCCCACATATAATAAATGTCCACCCCATTCAAAATTGTCATCACACAAGGAATACAAAATTAATGGTTCCAAACACTATCCCAATCAAAATTCCAAACTCCATCATTCACCACCCCAATTTTGGAAAATAAAAATTCCTATATCCAAAATTCTAAATATTCCATCCACACCTACCATCATCCATCATAATCCTACATCTCCCCTAAAGTCTAAAAGTCCCATGTCACAAACCTGTCACATCTTGGTAGCAACTCTTTATCACAAGGACTCTCATGGAACTCTATCACAATGGGCATATTTTTATAAGGCTAACCATGAATATAAGAAAGGATCACAATAACATCGATGAATTGTATACAAGTGTTATGATCCTGACAATAAAATTACTCTAGAAAGGTTACTATTGGTATATCATGACACTGACATCTACATCAGCACCATCAAAGTGATCAACTAGAAAAATACAATATATATATATAAAGTAGAGAGAAAATTTTCGCCCAATGGTGAAAACTTGGTAAACAGGCACCTTGGATAAGTAGTATGATGAAAACCTAGAAAACATGCATCATGTGTAAGATCAATTATCTATGTGGACCATTACACTTTGGGGCAAGTTGTCTCATCTCCCATGCACTTCATATGAAATTTCCTATGATATTTCCATCTATCCATCTAAGCCCTATCATTCCCATCCATTTTCCCACCTACTTTTATCTTGATAAGGACTAAGGTACAAACATAAATCCTACTTTGGGAAAAAATTTGACATGTCTATCCTTTGGTTATACATTATTCATAAAATATCATAGCCTTCATAACATTATCCATACCCATACCCTGGAGAAAACAAATTATTCCTATGCGACATAGTCCTTGGAGATCATATGCCAATAATCCTCATGTCTCCCATTCTTTACCAAAATTAATCTATTATCCTTCCATGCCTATTGTTGGGTTTGGTTTTCCATTTTCACTAGTTTAAGGATTTTGATCCGCTTATCCAAGTTCCCTCGATAATCCCATCTAGTCATTCCAAATGCAATAAGCCTAATCCATAAAATCTTATTGTGCATCCTAGCACATCATCCAAAACATTCCTTGGCCTTTTTTCTAGCCTTGTTGCAAAACTTGATCCTTTAGTCACATTATCAGCATCCTCACATTGTTTTGGGATGTGTCCTTCCCACATCAAACAACGTCATCATCATCGTCATCACTTGTCAATTGGTTTTTAGCTTCACTAGGAGCAAGATCATGGTTGTCCTTGGATTCTTGTGTGTGCTTGTCGCTTGCTTGTAGGAATCATTCATATGCATTTTTCATGGTCCTTATAGTGTATCATCCATAATAGAATACACACATCCCCATATCATCCATAATAAAAGACAAAAAAACTATAAAACATTCAAAAAAGACAAAAATATCAAATATTCTCAAAAAGAGAAAAAATCATAAAACCTCAAAATCTAAAAAAATGAAACATGTCAAAAAGACAAAAAAATCCAAATAACCTTCAAAATTCCAAAAAAATAGAGTCAAAGTTAGTCATGTTAGTTAGTCCATGTCATTGTTGAACTACGTTGCCTCTGCAACTAAATGTAGGAGGGGCCATCTTTCAATGTGCCCCTGAGGCCACCTAGCTTAGTCCTTTAGGGTTTGTCATGTTAGTCAAATAAATCAAACATTGTCAACATAGACACAAATATTCATCAAAAAATTAGACAAGTCACACATCAACAAGCCAACAGGTCAACAAGGTCACTCAATCAAACCAAACACATTGTCAAAATAGTCAAATAGTCAAACCATCAAAAAAGTCAAGTTATGTCTTATATAGGATGTGTCCTTCCTAAAAATAGACATTGTCATCAAGTCAAACATTGTCATTTTCCTTATATAGGTGGTCACATGATTGAAACTAGATTTGTCATCTTATACGACATGTTTCCCTAACAATCAACCCATCAATCATATTTTGGCAAACACTCTAAATGGCAATTGACTTTGTGGTTTGTTTCATCTTATCCTTTTTTGTATTTATATTTGATTCAAGTTACTATATTCCTTGAGGATGTCCGATGAAGGATTCAGAGGAGCAATGATATCTTTTGAATCTTTTCTTTGACTATTGTTTGTGGATTGTCTTGGCCAAAATATTGGGGCAACTTAGCCCTTAGTATGAGTTGGGACATTCCTTGTCTATGACTATCTATTTTGCAAGTGGATGACCATCCACACCTTGGTCTATGACATACCATGGTTTCTTTTTTCCATTTGTGTCATTTTACCACCCAATGATGATTAGTGCAAAGTCTTGTTTGGCAAAAAATACATCTTTAAAGTTGTCTCCACTAACATCCATATCCTCCACACTAACATTTCTTTTATGCAACTTATCTATTTTCCTCTTATCCATTTCGAGAGCCCACTCATATTCTTTGAACCCACATGTCCTCTCGAGGGGGCATACCACAACCCTCATCATCATCCTTCCTCATCCTCTTTACATTGGGGCATATTTTGACTGAATTTCTTTGACACAACACAATAAATTGCATTGTATCAAAGAGGGGGAAAATGTAGACACTAAAAATTGTCTCAGGCTTGTGATTTCTAAATTCTCCATCATTTCCCCTTTTGTCTTTGATAATTAAATAATTTAATTATTTAATTAATTCATTTTTTATCTTTATTCCTCCTTAATTAATTAAGTAAATTTTATTTCTTTAATTATGTCATTAATTAAGTTCTCTTCTTTCTAAAATTAAATGAATTCTTATTTATTTAATTTTAATCCACTTTCCACTATAATTAAATAATTATTTTAATTATTTAATTATTCATTAGCCTTTTCTCTCATAAATTAAGTAAATTTTATTTATTTAATTTGGTCCACTCTCTTGAATTTTGAATTAAATCATTATTTAATTCAAAATGTTTGCTCTTGTCACATTCCTCTATAATTAAACAATTATTTAATTATTGATTGGCCACCTAAATTAAATAATTTTTATTATTTAATTTCTCCTATCACCTATTTATTTGTGCCAATCTTAGCTTCCACATCAAATATTATCTCTTGACATATCCTTTAATCCTATCCCTTGGTTGAATTATCTCATAATTCAATCTCAACCCTTCATCCTTGTCATTTTCCCTAATTTTTACCTAACCCTAGTCCATACCTCAACTTTCAATCTTGACCATTGATTAAGACATCTTATTGGAATCCGATCTCAACCATTCATTCAAAATTTTCTTTTCTATAAAAGGCATTACTTTTGTCATTTTCATTATCTACACCTATTATGCAAGTTTATGCTAGTAGTGTGAGACAATAATCTTCAATATTTTTCTAGTCACTTGTCATAGGCTTATTATTGCACACTCAAACCTGAGGGCAGTTATCATATTCAAGCAAAATGGAGAAGTTCAATGGAGGTAAATCAATGGTGGCATGAAGATTTGATAATATTGTTTTATGCTTTATGTCTTTATGCTAATTTGTGCTTCATTGTTTATTAGGGCTTGATTTATATGCTTTATTGCATTAACCTTAATATTTTTATGCTAATTACACTGCCAAGATTTGAAATCAAGTCTTGAAAATACCTTAAGGGGGACGAAGGCGTCCTAGGTGGTGTCTTAGTCTCGAAGCATGAAGCTCGAGCCATAAACACCAAAAAGGTGCCCATTTAGGGTGCACTTGAAATTAGGTTCCCAAGACCTTTGGGGCACAAAGATGCCCTAGGTGGCATCTTATTCCTAACACAAAAATAAAGGACACAGTTAGAATCATTAAATTATCATTTCCCCTTTGATGTTTTTGGGGATTAACCATAAAAATATATACTTTATTAGGCTTGTGGATAAAAAATAGGACCAATTAAGACATAAATAAGGATAAATAAAGCAAGGTGAACCCAAACAAGTGTGAAAAGGCAAGGGTATGCATTTTCCTACACTACATTTAACCCCCACTTTAGTGAGAGGATGAACTTTATTCAAACTCACACGAAAGTAGCCAACCATGCAATCAAGAGGGGTTCCAATGAACAAATGCTAGTAAGATAGGATGACTATGATCAAGAGGGTGGCCAAGCCCCTAGGATCAAGATCCTATGACAAACCAACATAAGTACAAAGGAATACACTTGTGGATGATATATGAAGCCATAACCAAATAGAAAACATACACCATCAAAGATAGAAAAATGAAAAAGGAAAAATAAAATAAGAAATGCAGTGGTTCAAGCTTTGACTAGCCATCCAATGTGTTGTGGACTAGGTCTAGGTTGTTTGTCCAAAAGAGGTTTACAGTGGAACGCATTGTCCACTATGCAAAAAAAATGCATGTTGACAAGGGCTAGTGAACCTAGTTGTCCACTAGGTTAGCCCAAGGAACTCCATATCAATGTCATATCACCATGACTATGATAAGGACAAAAAGAAAATACATGCTCACAAGGGCTAGAGAAGCTATTTGTTCACTAGGTGAGCCCCAAGGGACCATATTAAATCCATACCTCCATGAATTTAATAAGGTACAAAAGATGCAACGCAACAAGAAAGTGGGATGTTCGAGGGGATTTTGCTTAGTTTGTGCAAGGTCTCATTTTAGGGAAAATTGTGCTTAATGTTTCTGAGAGAGGACAAGTCAAAGAAATATCATGCTCTTGGAGGAAATTAGACCCAATGACACCACCGAGAAAAGGATGCATCATGAGAAGAAAGAAAATAACACAATGAACATGAGTGTCAATGTATGCCCCCACTTTAAAGTTGTTGCTAACACAACTATTGTGATAAATTTCTTTAAAGTATATCACATGCGAGCCAACTTAAGGAATGTCATCCACATCCCAAGCTTTCTCTTTTATGTATATGAAAGGTGGACAACTAGGAGACAACAACAATTGACATAAAAGGACAAGGCTACCTAACCCCTTGTCCCAACTTAGTGTAGGACAAGGGTGAGCCAATAAGAAACATGCTAAAGTGAAAATAAGTTTCAATTAGAGGAATTGAGTACACCCTCATAAGGAAGACCACCAGACTCCTTAAGATGTTGAATTTTATCACTTAAAGCCTTACATTCGTTAGTAGAATGACCATGAACACTATGATATGCACATAATGAATGTTTTTAGTAGAATTTATTTCATGTTATTGGAGGGAGCAATATCAAATGATCTTTTAGGAGTCTCACCAAGATACTCTCTTGATAAAAAGTGGAAAATGGTTCTTTATTATGTGACAAAGATATCTCTTCTTTAGTACAAGATTTCATACTTACACAAGACTCTTTAGATTGTGAGATTTTGTTCTCTTCTTTAAAGGAAGACGTAAAATCTATCAAATTAAAATCATTAGTTTTTTGCATGATGAAATTAATGTTAAGTGAGGACTTCTTTGTTTCATTTAAATGATAACAATCAAGATCACTAGTGTCTATCAATTCAAGATGCAATATTGTTAAAGTTGGCCTAGAGGAATCTTTTGTAAGATTGTTGATGTTAAGTGAAGGCTTGTTTATTTCTATGAAAGGACAATAACCAAGACCACTAGTCTTTTCTTGCATTTGGGGCTCTATAGGGACACAAATACCTTGTTCTCTAGCACCACATCCCTTTCCACTATATCCAATTTTTTTCATTTAGCCTCATAACATTTTCTAAAGTATTTTCATTTCTTTTGGATTTGGTGGTTGTTGATAGTCTATCTCATCAAAGTTTGTTGTCTTTTTTTCTAAAGTGGTCGAGGTGGATGCTTTCGAAGGGTCTTCTAAATTTTTTGTTTACATTACTATTTTTTTGTTTCCCTTATCTGAATATTTTTTTATGATCTTGTATTCTCCCATGAATGTAGGTTTGAAGTCTAACAAATGCCAATCATCTTCTAATAGCTTCATGATTTCCTCAATATGTTTTTATTTGTCTTTTTGTTGCACGGTTTCCACTTGTGTAGTTGGTGTCAATGTTTTCTAAGGATTTATTTTATTTTTTTGAAGTTGAAAAAAATTGCAAGGCTCATTATCAACATCTAATGTGTGAACTTTTTTGTTGTAAATATACTTCATTTTTTGATCGAGAGTAGAAGGCACCCCATTAATTGTATGAATCCATAGTCTGCCTAAAAGGAGATTGTATGAAAGATTGTGTGGTATAACATGGATTGGTGTTTCTAATGTGTCCTTTCCAATTGTAATAGGCAAAGTGATCACACCAAGTGGTTGTTTTCCTACATTGTCGAATTCCTTAATAGATAAAGAATCGGGTTGAAGTTTGTATTTATCAATTCCAAGCCTATCCAAAAGGGTCACACTTCATACATTAAGGGTTGAACCATTGTCAACAAGTGTTCACTTTATCCTCATGGTATTGTATTGAACTATGATCATGAAAGCATCATATTGTTTTTTCACTTCAAAACGAGGGAGATCACTTTGGTGGAAAACAATGTCAGCATTTAGTCCTTGAATCATGGCTGCTATGTCATTCAGTTGTGCATTAGAAGGGATGGGAACTTGTTGTAGGGAAATTTGATGCATAGTGTGATAGTTAGGTGAATTTTGAATAAAGTCCCACAGGGATATCTTTGCAGGAGTATTCTTAAGTTGTTCAACAAGATCATACTCCTTTCCACTTTGTGCAAGAAAATGAGGGGGGCCTAGTAAGATAGTATTAGGCAATGGGAGGGATGTTGAGGGTTTTTTTCATGGTTGTGGATTGTTCCTAGTGTTGTATGTATGAGCAACGGTATTGTAACTTAGTTGCTGCAAAACATTGTTCTTAGGTGGTTTGAGGATAAGGACGGGTTTGTTTTGAACTTGTGATTTTTGAGAGGGTGGATAAATGGTAAGTTTAGGCTCTAGCGAGTACTCCAAGGGGTATCTAATATGCATAACCTTAGAAGACATCCTTATTTTCATGATCTCTTAGTGAAGAGGAGTCTAATGGGACTTCATCATCTTCATCTAAGGAATTACTACTGTCAATGTTCTCATTTTCTTCCATCGTTATATCTTCCCAATAGGAGAGTTTTTAGAAGAACTAAAAACCAAATGTTCTTGATATTCAAGGATTGGTTCTTCTAAGATGACTTCATCACATGTAAGGGAGTTATCAATGGTTGAATTTTATTGTTCATAAATGATGTTGTTTTCTTGTTCCATAATATTTTCCTTAGGGGAAGAGAGAAACATAAGAGTCTCACAACCTCCATCTATTTAATTTTCTAACATCAAAGTATCCTCTTCACAATGAGGAGAGATAATAGGAGAAGAGAAAATGTGATTGTCAAGATTGTCTAAAATTTCACTGATAAGTTTTCCTATAATGTTCTCCAAAGTAAGGGAAGGAACATAGAGAGGGTTGTCATAAATATTAAAGGTTTGATTATCTAAGACCAACACATCCTCATCATTACCACAAGAGGAGAAGATGTTCGGAGATGAATGTGGGTAGGTTTCAATGGTCTTTTTTTTTCTTATGTTATTGTCATGTGATTACTTATTTTGTTTAGTAATGTCTTGCCTAATAGGGGAGGTAAGAGGAAAGAAACGACTCAGGTTCTCAAAACTCTCATCGATTAGTTCTTCTAATGCTACAATATCTTATTCACAAGTAGGAGAGATATTAGGGGAATAAAAAATGTGATTGTTATGATTACCCAAGGTATGTTTCACTAGACTAACCTCGGTCTTAGAAGGGATACTAGGAGAGGGATTAATGATGAAAAAAAAGAGAGGGGAAAGGACCTCATATTCATATGCCCTTAACAAAACTTTCTTAAAACACTCAACAAGATTTGAAAAAAGAACATGAAGTATGATAACTATATAATTTTACAATGAAAACATGATGTAATGATTTTTCTACAAGCTTGAAATGTAACAATGACAGAGCACACATGCAAAAGGATAATGTGTTTTTCAAATTTCAAGCAAGGTAATTTGCTGATTATACTATTAAATGATACAAAAATGAAATGTTGCAAATGAAAATTTGGAATTAATAAATGCATGAAATGAACCACTTGAAGCTAGATTTAGCAAAATGCATGAAATAGAAAGTCAACCCATTGAAACATATAACTAATGGTAGCAAATAGAAGCATAGAAGATCAATTTCAAACACCAAAAATTGGAAAGTCAAATTCAATAGGGATGAAGATGATAGTAAGGGTGTCTTGGTCCTACTAGTGAAGTTTTGATGTTATATGGACTAGAACAGATAGCAAACAATAGAGATAGGATTCTAAGCCAAAAACCCTGAAAGGGACTAAGATGCCAGGAATGGAATTTTAGTCCTAACAAAGGTTTTTTTTTAGAAAAATAATAATGTCTGGGTTGTAAACAGTGTTCCTAGGTTTCCTATTTAGGGAGTTGATGTTTAGAAACAAAAAAGTGTGCAAATGAATGCAAGAAAAAGTAACTAATGACAAGCAATTGAATGCAAAGGTGAATGCAATTTTTTCAATTTTGAATACAATAACAATGTTCCTAAATGCAATTAGGATGATTAACAATTCACTTTTCAATTTTTCTATGAGATAAAATGATACAAGATAGCAAAAATGCAACCTATATGCACTTTCTCTAATGCAAATATGAGAAATCGTAGATGCACTTTCACTAATGCAAGATGCATTGCAAAAATGAATGCAACCTAGATCTAGGACTTAATCAACTCCAAATCAGAAAAAATGAATGTTCTAAAATATCGAGTTCACCAAAATGAACAATGGGGAAATGGGTGCTTTATAACCTATGTCATAGATCACCAATTTTTTTCAATTATCATTCAATTATGTCATAGGAATCCAAATTGGATTGATTATCAACCCCAAAGGGTGAGTCAATTCTCAACAAGGAAGACCTAGGAGGGGTTCTTTTAGGCTTTGAGGGGTTCACCACCAAGCTAAAGCTTAGAAAATACAACTTAACATTCAACTCACAAAACCTAGTAATGTAAGCTAAATGATGAATACAAATGATGAAATAATGCAACAAGTTAGGTTATGTGTACCTATAAAGTCTAGAAATGTGATGAGGATTCTAGAAATGCAAAGAAGCTATCAAAATATGCTATGGAGGACTAAGACACTCTTACTATCTTATTAGTCTCGTTGTTGTTTCTTGGGGTAGATGTAGAATCTTCGGATGCCAAAATAAGATCCAAAAGAATATTTGAAAAAATCCACTTGGAGGACTAAGATGCCCTTACTACCATCTTAGTCTCAATCTAAATTTGTGAAATCTCCAAATGTGATCCTGAGGCTTGATGTCTGTACTTCCTTCTTCTTTGATCTCAGGTTCTGAAACTTCCAAATTTTTCCTATAGGTGAGTTTTCCTAAAGATGACAACTTTACAATGCAACTTTTCACTTCAAATGATCTTCAATTCTTCAACCTAAATCTACAATCACAAACACACAAGAGAGGAAAAAAATGTTAATTGTTAGTAAATGGGGGTTTACCTTGGTCAAACCCATTTTTGGTAATTAAACCTTGGCATGAAATAGAATAATGAAGGGAAATGATGAATGAAATGTTAAATAGATGCTAGACAACTAAGAGGGGGGTTGAATTAGTTGTCACACAAATTCAACCCTAAACCTTTATCACTTATCAAATCTTCAACCACACTATTGTGTTATTAAATATGAGCATGAAACATAAATAACAGAAAGTAAATCAACACAATGAACATCATATTTTTATGTGGAAAACCCAATAAGGGAAAAACCACGGTGAGGATTAACTCACAATATATAGATTATAAATTGAATACAAATGCTCATTTCCCAAAAGAGGGCTCACTGTCCAAGTACAAAGGCTCACTGCCTATAAAGGACTCACTTTCCAATAGGGAGGCTCACTACTTACAAATACAAAGGAGAAAAAAAGATCCACCACAAAAATTAAAGAAAATTCACAATATTACATAAGCCTTTAGTTCACTACCCTCAACACATTGAAAAATTGCTATCACAACTTGCCTTGCTTTTATACCATTCTCAACCTTAGAAACATTTACCAAGGTCATCCACAATACATCATTTCATAAATTCAAATTAGGTCAGAAACTCTAAATTCCCATGGTGGAAAACAATAAGAGTGGACCAATAAAATAAAATAAATAATATTCTTGAATCTTCTAAATGCTTCCTCAATTAAATTTTATTCTTCGAATGAAGTGTAAACACTAGGCTAGCCAAACCTAATGAAAACACAAATTATCAATGATGTACACACTTTCCAACAAGAAGATGACACATGAACACCACAACACACTTCATTATGCATGAGAATACATCTCAAGATCTTCCAAAAACATTTGTAGAAAAAAAAAAGGCTTCAAGGACTAAATTTCTTTCACTGGTCAGTCTAGTCTGTGCAGACACACACAAAAATACTAAAACATGATTTTCTGAATACCAAACACCAAACCTCTTTTCCAATGCATAAGAAAGACCTTCAAAATACATCTACTAGATCCACATGATCTGAAACAAAATAGCAGAGGACTGCAGAGCAAACGTATTCTTCCCAGTCCATAGAATACTGACACTATCAATAGAACACACATATCGGTGGGCACAACTTTCACGTACCATCTCACTAGAAACTGAAACTTATACTATATCATCATCATATCACCATAATGAAATATTTATAACCTCATACACATAGGATCACCATAGGAGAAATGTGGAACACATACCGGAGCACAATCTGAACACTTCCAACAATATGATTAGTTTTCTCAAAAGAACTTGGAAAATCATCAAACCAATATATTTGCAACACCATAAAGGTAGCTCCATGTACTCACAGCATCTCAGCCATAAATATACAATTTGTAACATACTAAACAGTGTTGACATCAATGACAACATTAATAACAACACCACCAAACAAGCTCATACTTGCAACATGAAAAAACATGCAATGTTACAACTCACCAAACCCTTGTAATAAGGTGTTGCAAATATGCTTGAACAGGTTGCAATGGATGTGGTTCTTGAATCTTACTTGAATGATGTTAATCTTTGAAACACTTGCTTGAATCATAAACCCTACATCACAAATTTTAGCACAATAACAAACATAATGCAACAATATCCTTCATATCATTCTTGAATCTTGATGATGGATCCAAATGCTTAATGAATTTCTCTTGAATGCTCATAAACTTGTCTTAGGAATGAATACTTGAATGCTTGTTATCAAAATGAGTGAAGGAATACTTATCTATGCTTGATACCCTAAAATTACACCACAACAAGCTAACACATGAATTCATTAATTAAAGGAGGCTAAATGCCACCAAGATTTGAAATTAAATCCCAAAAATACCTTAAGGGGGAATAAGATGCCCTAAGTGGCATCTTAGTCCTGAGGCATGAAGCTCAGGACATTGGCTCCAAAAAGGGGCCCATTTAGGGTGCACTTGAAATCAGGGTCCCAAGAAGACATACTAGGTGGCATCTTAGTACTAACCCAAAAATTAAGGACACATAGCCAGGATCATTGAATTATCATTTTTCCTTTGATTTTTGTTGGTATTAGCCATAAAAAGATATAGTTTATTAGGCTTGTGGATGCAAAATAGTGCCAATTAATACATAAATAAGGATAAATAAAGCAAGGCGGGCCCAAACAAGTGTGAAAATGCAAGGGTATGCATTTTCCTACACTACACATGTGAAAAAGAAGAGAGAATATAAAAGAGATTATTTACTAAGGGGGAGAAATAGAAAGAATTTTTTTGAGAAGTTTATTCAAAGCTAGTATGTTGTCTTTGATGGTTTTTTACATCATGTGTTTCCATTAATGGCAAAGGGGTAGATTGTTGCAAGAATGAGAAAAATGAAGGTGTTTTCATTGATGTCAACTAGTTAATTTGTTATCAGCTAGTTTTTTTTGTCATTAATGTCATGAATGGAGGTTATTGACTGTATATGTCAAGGATATTGAGAAAATTGTATTGAAGGAAGATTGTAGGTGTTGTTGCTTCAAGTTTTTCTATGGTTTTTTCTCCTATGTTTGTTTGGTTTAGTTATGTTAATCATGATTGTTGGAAGTTTCTATATCTAGATTTTTGGCTTTTGATTCATTATTTATTGTGAGTTATGTTCACCAATTGTGAATTGTGGTTCTTTGAGATTCTAGTTGAGGTTCAAGAGAAATGTTACTGGTTTGAATTTCTATTTTCTCAAGTCTTATAACTTGTGGTTCTAGAGTTGTGTTGCTATGATCATGATAAAGATAATTTTAGTATCTAGAAGGTTCATGCTTAATTTTTCTATGTGTTTTACATTGGTTTGGCTGACCTTGTGTTGAAAACTATCTTTAAATTTAATGAAGCATGTTGGATCTATTTGGGTCCTCATGTAGCGTGTGTTTGGGTTTCTCTAATTCTAATTCCACCCTAAGATGTTTTGGTATAGACCTAATTTGAATTTAATATTGGATGGCTAAGTTTGGATATGTTCAAAAGTTGAAGACAGTATAAATACAGGATGAGTTAGTGGTTACACAAGAGCAAAGAAGAGAGATAAGTGAAAAAAAATAGAAGATAAATGTGAGATTGATACTATTCAGTGAGTGTGATGTGAGTGTGGTAGATCAATGCAAAGCCTAAATGTTGAGTTTTTGGCTATCGTGAACAGAAGGTGTACTCTATTTTTCATGCATGTCTATGAGTGGTTGTGGTGGATTTCTTTGTTGCATTCAGATTTTTGTCTCCCTATAACATAGATCTCTTTTAACATTTTTGTATCTCTTTGGTAGTGAGCCTTTTGATTTGATAGCCCTATTAGACAATGAATCATATTCTGAACAGTGATTCCTTACTTTTGTAATGAGCCTTATTTCTCAGGCAGTGAGCCTCTTTTAATTGGTTTTGATATTAAATCTATAATGCGAGTTAATCCTCACTACGGTTTTTCTCTCATTGGCTTTTCCATGTAAATCTGGTGTTGTTGTGTTTGTGTGATTGTTTTTAGTTTCTGCACTTGCACTTAATGTATAATCATTTAAGAAATGTTAAGGATTAGTTCTGGTAATTGAATTCAAAGTTTAATTCTATGGCAACTAATTCACCCCCACTCTTAGTTTTCCTATTCAAAAATTTTGGTATTTCTTCTTTGATTCTTGAACTATCTACCATTGCTTTGAGTCTTCAAGTCAGGAGATTGATTTTTTTTCAGCTTTGTCCTTCTTCAAATCCAAAACTATTTTTTCTTAGAGGGTTTCTATCTGACAATCAATTCATCTAGGCTTGTATAACTTGTCTCAAATTTATCCTAATTACTTCTTTCCTTTTCCATATCTAATTTTAGATTTACCACTTCTTGTCCAAGCTTTGCATATTCATCCATCTTCCTTTGAATTTCAACTTTCTGATAATCTTTGATTTTTTTCATTTCTTCTAGTTGTTCTTTTAGTCTAGTGATTTCCTCATCTACTTTCCTCAACTGATCACTTACTTCTGTATATCTTTCCTTTAGCTTCTTAATGCATTCATTTTCTTCCTTTAGTCTTTCCTTCAAATCTTCATTTTCTTTTGTATGTTTAGTAGGAATCTCTTTTAGAGGAATAAGAAATTGTTTATCTTCCATGTATTCAAATTCTAGGACCTTCCTTAAGTTGTTAGACTTCTCCAAAGGAACTAAGACATTAGAAAGTGGATTTACTTCTTATGATTTAGGAGATAGAGTAAACACATTCCACAATCATTTCATTGAAGGAAAACCCTAGACATCTCAATCTAAAGTATACAAAGGAGAAATAGATCTTGCAATAGGGTTTTCATAGGGTTTGACTACAAACTAAAGAGTGGTTCACCACCAAGCTAGGGCTTGGAAAGACTAATGAAATGCAAGATCTAATGCTTAACCCTAATATGATGCAATACTTCACTAAATGACCTAGAAAAGCGTGTAAAAAATAATCTAAAGATGAGAGATGAAAGTTGTGCACCTGAACACTTGAAGAGGAATAAATGAAGCTTTGGAATGATAGAAACACTAATTTTAATGTTGAATGGGACTCATAGACCAGACTAGGAAATTTAGTCCCAGATTAGGGTTTCTAGGTAGGAACAAATTTCTAATAGTATAGATTCTAGATCTACAAAAAACTAGAAATTGACCTATACTAGGGCTCATACACTAGAAGTGGCATATCATTATAGTTAGGGTTTTCTAGAAATTCAAATTTTGATTCTTCTCCTTAATGTCTTCTATGTCCTTTCCAATTAGTTTTTAGATGTTCTCCAATGATCTCTAATGCAAGGTAACAACTTTGAACACTTTGAAAATTTTCTCCAAACTTGCTCTTCAATGTGTCTTCAACCTAGATCTTAGCAATAAAGTGCTGCAAACATGTATGAAGTGGCTCCAATAGATGTAGATCTTGAATCTTGCTTGAATAGGATAGATCTTGAATTGAATGTTGTTTTGAAACATAAAACCCTACATCACAATTGTTAGCTCAAAAAGAAATATGGTGCATGATGACTTTGACGTGATGCTTGATGCTTGAATAATGCTCTAAATCACTTGATAATCTTCCCTTGAATGCTCCTGTAAACACTTGAATTCTCTTGTGAACTCAAATTTGCTACAAGCATGCTCATTCAACTTGCTAGGTGTAAAATGAGTGAAACAAACTTGTATTTATACTTATTTATGCCAATTTTTTCAAAATTACAACAATATAAGTTGACATCAAATCTAGAAGAATAAAATTCCACCAAGACTTTTAATTAAATTTAATTTTGTGCCACATAGGACCCACACCCCAGAAGTGGCATATGAGTCCCGTTAGGCATTAATTATGGGACCATTTTCAAAAATTCTTTGAATAGTGCAAAATCTAGATTAGGACTCAAAAACCTAGGTGGGACTCATATGCCCAAGGTGGCATATGAGTCCTAGATCACTAAATATGGGCCACACAACCTAAAAACATCTAAATTATGATTAGATGTTGTTTTATGTTAGGATTATCCTTGGAAAAATGCATTAAATGAGGCTTGTGGATGCAAAATAAGGTGAAATAAGGAATAAAGAAGCCCAATTATTTATGACAGCCTTAGAAAAGTATGAAAGTGTGTTACAAAAATTTACAACACCTTAAATGAGGTACAATTAAGTTCATTTAGTTCACAAAGGCCCAAGACCTAATGTGAATGTGTCAAACACATTACAACACTAAATCAAGGTGACATTATTCTGAAACAAGAAGGGCCCAAACGAGAAAGGAAAATTAAAGGGTTACTTTTTACTTTGCCACATTTATCCCCCACTTTAGTGAGAGAACGAACTTGCTTCAAACTTGCAGTAAATTAGAAAATATGGCATCAAGAGGCGACCAAGTACGCCAATGTCGATAAGATGGCATGACACTGATTGAGAGGGATGATCAAGCCCCCAAGATCAAGATCCTATGAAAAACAACATAAGCACAAAAGAACACACATGAAAATGATAGAAGGAGAAAAAAAATACACAAGCATACACTACCAAAGACAAGGAGAAAAGAAAAATAGAACAAAAAGGGGTGGATGGATCAAGATTTGACTCTTTTTCCAACATGATGTGGATTAGATCTAGGTTTTTTTTCTAAAAATTCATGTGCACTCTAAGGAAACAAAACTCTAGGATATCCATTGGGTGAGTAATCCAAGAAGCTAAGACAAATACACATGCGAGTGGCTAAGGGAAAGTCATGCCTCATATTGGTTTCTCAAAAAATGATACAAAATTTATACCTCTTAATAACTTTGATAAGGTGCCACACAACAATGAACTTCAAGCTTCATGAGGAAAGCAAAGCTTCATATGCATTTTATTCAATATAATGTGTCTATTATATATGTAACATCTAGAAAATGCAATGAAAGGTCAAAAGCACAGAACAATGCAATCAAAGCTCTAATGCAATATAAGTTAAACAATAGAGAACAAAGGAAAGCTAAAACATAAATAAACTAAACAATCTCACCCAATATATACATAATTCCATGTATAACCTTGATTGTCCTTCTTCATTTTTCCCTTGTAGTATAATTGCCCTCAAATTTCTCTTGTGCAAGTATAGCCTGTGATAGTGATTTAGCAAAACATCGAAGATTCAAATAATAGATATGCTTCCAAAAGTCATAAGATTTTAGGAGAGATTGGAATGATGAAAGAAAAATCAATTTATAGAAAATTGATCATTCGAATGACAGGTCAAGATCGAAAGATCAACAAACAATTGAGATCAAAAGATTAGACATGCATTCTGATAACTGTTAGTAGTGACATGAGTGATAAAAAATAGAAATAGAGATAAAGATTAAAAAAATGATTTAATCTTCGAGTTTGGTATTTGAAAACAAAATAATAGTCCTTGCATGACAAAGATAAATATGTATTAAAACAACTCTCTATTTGAATGCACACACGAGATTTAATTAATTAAATAGAAATATTTAATTAATACTCATGTACATGCAAACGAGTTAGAACTAGATGACTGAATGATATGACAAAGAGTTTATTCATGGAAGCAACTCAAACATTAAATTAGGAGTTAACTGACCAATCTAACTAGGTCTCAAGTCGAGCAAGAGTGAATACTTAGATAACTTAGACAATTATCTAACTATTGAAGAATTGGTTAAAATAGAATTTATGAATTAAATAATTTATTTAATTCAAGATCTGATATTTGAAGAATAATTAAATAAATAAAATTTATTTAACCAAGTGATGAAGGGATTAAATGAATAATTAAATAAATAAAGGATTTATTTAATTATAGTTGACATATGATAAAGGGTAAATTAAATAAGAATTTATTTAATTGAAGAAGAAGGATAAGGTTAATTAGTAACATAATTAAATAAAAACTGTTTATTTAATTAATTAGATAGAATGAAGAAAATGTGAATCAATTAAATAATTAAGATTATTTAATTAATAGAAGAATTAAAGTTAAATTGAATTAATTAAATACTTAGATTTATTTAATTAATAAATAAATGAATATTTTAGAGAATAATTAAATAATTAACATTATTTAATCATGACCATGATGAATATTGAAGTTGCAAGCTTCAACCAGATTTTAGTGTCTACATTTTCCCCTCTTTGATACAATGTCATTCAGGCATTGTGTCAAATAAAATCAATAAAAAAATATGCCCCAGTCATGCCCCAGTGTAAAACGAGTGAAGGTATGCCCCCTCGGGAAAATTGACAAATTTTTGAAAATTTTCAATTTTTTTTGAAATAATCCCGATTATTCTATTTGATAGCCAGAAATGTAGTGGAGTTGATGGAATTGAATTTGGAAGTGTTAAGGATGGGTACGGGTCAATTGAAGTTGGAAGTCAATGCGGCCAGTAGAAAGGAAGGCCACCAAAACCCTAGGTATAAATAGAAAATGGGGTAAGAACCCACTAATTTTTACCCACATTGCTTTGAAATTTGAGATTTTTACTCTGCACTCTCAGTGAAGCTGTCACTTATTTTGTACACCCACCATTGATTGTATAGGATCTGGACCTTCAGATGGTTGACCAATACAGGCCCCTCAGTATGTACTTGGATCTCAACTTTTGAATTTTAGGTTTTTGTACATTTTCATGCATTTATTTTCATTTTTTGTCATGCATCATTTTTTGAAAAGCCACATTTGAATGTGTAATTGACACATTTGTATGTGGTTCAACGCATTTGTAATTTTGCATATGATGCTTAGTGTAGGTGTTTAAAATTTTGACGCATGTGATAAATAGTGAGGCATTTGTATTTAGAATAAACACATTTGTAAATATTGCATCACATTTGCATTTATGATGGATGTTTATATGTGTAGATGGAATGAGTTGCATTTGATATTTCCATATGCAATTGTTATTTAAAATGACACATGTGAAAATTTATGACGCATTTGTAAAATAAGATGACGCATTTGGTTTCTTGTGACGCAATTGCAAAAGAATGACACATTCGCAAAATAATGACGCATTTGACTAGCATTTGATTTTGTCACTTTGCATTATGATAGGTGATTGATTTTGACATGAGGCATGTATAATGCCATTGCAGGTTGTTTTGGACCCTGTTTATATGCGAGAGCCGAAAAAATCAACTTTTCGCTTCCGGAATAGTTTGAGGAGTACAAAGAAATGATTTTTATGGAATTTTGGTCTCCTCCATGTGATAGACATGCCCATCATTCAAAAAAATTGGGGGCTATTGATGGTATTATTTGAGTGGTGGCACTCAGAGACTTTTTTGTTTCACCCACCTACTGGAGAGGCTATAGTTATGTTGGAGGATGTCTATAGTATTCTCAGACTGCTAATTAGAGGCACTAGGGTGATGTATGATACTCAAAGAGGATTCTTTGAGATGTGCAAATATTATCCTCACGAGGATATTAGACAATTAGGTATTGACCATTAAGAGATTAGATGGCATGTATTGGCTTAGAGGTATAGGCAGTTAGACTATCTATTGTGTACATTGATAGGTGGTATAGTCCTCCCTGACCATCAAGGTCATGGATTTCTTATGGGATGGGGAGAGATGTTGGTTGGTATGTTAGAGCATCGAGAGGTGTATGCTTGGGGCCCTTGTCTTCTTGCCATATTATATTTTCATTTGCATGATATAGCCTACCGAGAGGCACATTTTATGATTTGGGGTACCACGCTCTTGATTTTATGGGTGTGGGAACACATCGCCATCTTTTGTCCATCAGTTACAGTTGATGTGCAACATGGAGCACCATATGCCTTTTGTTATGCAAGGGCTAATACTTAGCACCATATGGGAGATACTAAATACTTCAAACACGCTATTGATACCATGGTACAATTCACATGGAAACCATACTTGGGTTGTCGAGAGTGGTCAAACGAGGATGATAATTTTCCATATTTCTATTAGACACAGTATTTGATTAGGTAGACTATTTCGCATGTTCATATTATAGAGAGACATTTTCTAGATCATGTGCTACGATAGTTTGGAGAGGTTCAGGATGAACCTAGAGGATGAGTAGATTTTTCAAGGTCTTCACGAGAGATCCCATTGTGGGGTGCATAGATACCAGTGGTCATGACTGAGGCCGATATTGATGCATTGCAGGTAGTGGAATGAGGGAGGAGAGATGGTTTGGTTGATCTAGGTACCACTGAGGCATATGATCAGTGGTGGGCCATTCATAGGCCGATTCCCCTTATAGACCCAGATTAGGATGCGTTGATAGAGTGGAAAGGGACAGGACCGCATGATAGGCATGGCAAAGGCAAAGGTTAGAGAGGTGGAGATGGTCATGGTGATAATGGAGATGGTTGGTAGGGTGGTGGGAGAGGGAGGCATGTATAAAGGAGACAAGGGCCACCCTTATAACCTATCCATGAGGAGGAGGATGTGCACATGCCAAATACTGGTAGAGGTTAGGAGGAGGTGCATGTTGAGATTGGAAGGGATTAGGAGCATGCCATAGAGGAGGGCATTCCAGAGGATCATGCAGAGGAGGAGGCAGGCAAAGAGGAGGTAGAGATTGATGCCCTTGGCTTACTTGGTGTTTATCAAGATGATGACAAGGAGGGGGATGATAAGGAGCATGAGGTCCGAGATAGGGTTTTGGAGGAGTTAGAGGATGAGGATGATGGTTTGGAGAGGGTGAGACAAGATGATATAGGGGCAGTTGATCCTGACACTACTACACTTCGTGCCCAAATTTCATCTTTGGAGGAGAAGATGAGGGTTTTGATGTCTGAGCAAGATGTTATATGGTTGGAGAGGGACATAGCCTTCATGGAAAGGGATTAGGCCATAGCTCAGAGATAGGAGACCGATCAATGGCTTACAGAGATTAGAGCTCTTTGCAGTGGTCTAGCAAAGGCATTTGCTCAAGAACTAGTTAGAGCTATTGAGAGAGCTTCGTATTATAGAGATTTGCATGAGGTAGGAGTTCCTCTAGAGAGATAGGCTCTGATTTTTTCACAGGCACGTAGTAATAGGTCTCAAACTAGGACCCACACTAGGACAATTAACACAGAGGGTGTTGAGCAACCACAAAGATCTATTCCATATGACAGGCCACATTTAGGTCATAGGTCATTAGGATCTTAGCATCATTCATTCGCACACTCTAGTCATGATAGCAGTGGCAGTTCAGGATAGAGACATTTCTTGATATGTATTGATACATTGTATTATGATTGTATAGCCTGTGGGCTTCCATATTTATTGATACATTATGACATTATGATGTGACACTGTTGATATATATATATATATATGATTTTGGTAGTGATTCTCATGATATGCAGTTCTATTTATTTATTATGCAGTCATTTATTTATACATGTTATGATGTGATGTTTATTCTATGTGATGATGTATGTATTAATATCTATGACGTCGATGGATGTTATTTATGCAATTTATAATTATGAGATGCGATATGATATTATATGTACAATTATTTCTACATGTGATTCTATACATTTGTAATGTGATGCATGTATTTACATTTGTTTTTCACATGTAATGGTTATGATATGTAATCTAAAAAAATGAATGTATATTATGCCATGATGTCCTAGATATGATAAATGCCTATATGTTTGTATATATCAAATGCAAGATGTATGTATGATTGATGATATATGATTTGGAAATGATATTTGTAACATGAATGTGTATGCATGATGATTTATATTTTTGTGTGTCACAGAACTCCATCATAATGCAAGAAAGAAGAACTATTAGTGTAGAAAGAAAGATTAAGAAATAATAATAGAAATGAGAGGAATGTTAGTATTAGCAATCTTTTATGTTTCATTGCATCACTAAAGATGTTACACTCTATCATCATTGGGTGGGACTAAATCAAATGGAGAAAAACACCATGATATGACATAGATCAAGGTGTGCAAGGTCATCCACTTGCTAACAATAGACAGTCACAGACAAGGATTGTCATAACTAATACTAAGGGCACAATTTTCCTAGTCTTTTTTTCAAGACAAAACACAGACAAGAAACAAAATAAAAGACAGGTCATGAGACATCATCACTCCTCTAAATCCTTCATGGGACATCCTTGAGGAAACTAGTACCATGACTCAAAATCTAAAGTTTAAAAGACAGTTGACAAACAATAGTAAAAGAAAATAGAATTCTGATACATCATTACTTCCCTACTTCCTTCATGGGACATCCTTGAGAAAGCTAGTAACATCATTCCAATCATAAAGTTAATATAATGATAAGATAAAAAAGCCATAATTCACAAAGCCAATAAAATATTTTCCAAAACTTGATTTGTTTGTTTGATTGTTTTGATGATTGATTGATAAGACCTGGTTTCAAGAGAGTCACATACTAGATAAGACAATGAGTCTAGTTTCGATGTTATGACTATATGTATAAGACATGAAAAAAGCATAGTTTCAAAAAGACACGTATCGTATAAGACGTTGAGTCTGATACCATTGATGTGACAATCTATATGAGGCCTTGTTGATTGTTTGACAATGTCTATATGTAGGAAGGACTCATCCTGTATAAGACATAGTTTGATTATTTTGCTGATATTTGTATTCAGGAAGGACAAATTTTGAATAAGATATAGGTTGATTGTTTTGATGATGTTTGTTTCCAGGAAGGACACATCCTATAGTAGACATAAGTTGATCTATTTTGGTTGTTGCTTTGGAAATTTTTTTGATTTGGCTTAGAGACATTGTTGACTTGTTCACTAGATTGATGCATGACTTGATATGATGTGTGGACAATTGACTATGTATGAAAAAAAACCCTAAAAGAATGACCTAGTGCAGCCTCGGGGGCTCATCGATTGATGGCCTTGCCTACGTTATACATGCAGAGACCTCATAGTTCAACTTGACTTTGACTGACAAGACTGACTATAAGTAGAAGACATTTGTGATAGTGAATGTGATGAACCCTAATGGACTGACCTAGTGTGGCCTTAGGAGCTCATCACTTGATGGCCTTGCCTACGTTATACATGTAGAGACCTCATAGTTCAACACAACCAATGACCTTCTCCTATAGACATATGGAGTGAGTCATGATTTAATACAGAAAAACCTAAATAGACTGACCTAATGCCTCAGGGGCACATCGGCAGATGGCCTTGCCTACTTCCAGTTACAGAGGCAACGTAGTTTGACAAATGAAAAAGAATGACAAGTGCAATTGACTCCAACTCTTTTTTTTATTTTCGATATGTTTTGATTTTTTTCTATCTTTTTGAAGTTTTTTGATGTTTTGGTATTTTCTCAGGACATTTTGTGATGTTTTTGAATTTTTCTAGTGTTTTACGTTTTCCACACAACCAATGTACCAATATGATGCATGTCAAGTGTTTTCCCCCAATCGAGTATAAGACCAATTGATTATGAATAGGATAAAATAGGAGATATGAAATGCACTTGATATCAATCATTCCAGGTTATGGGAAAGACTACCACTTATTACGACTATGTACATGGATAATAAGTGAATGATATGTATAGGGATAGGTAGTATGTACAGGGAAGTGGACTATGTATAGGGATAAGGACTATGTACAAGGAAGTGGACTATGTACATGGATAATAAGTGAATGATATGTATAGGGATAAGGACTATGTACAGAGAAGTGGACTATGTACAGGGATGTGGACTATGTACAAGGATAATAGATTAGAATGATAGTAGACAAAGGAACAGAGTCAACTACACATGGCGCTTGTTTGCTAGGTTTTCACCATGGTACTTATCCAAAGCACCACTGAAGTGGTTTTCACTATTGGAAAAATTATTTCTTTTTACTATTTTCTAGATTTTCTTTTTTTTTTTACATTACCAAGATTCCTGTTTGCCAGGTTTTCACCTAGATAATGATTTTTTTTTAATTTTTTTAATTTTTTGTTCTTTTTTTTGTATTTTTGCTAATTAGGACAAGGCTCTCAGAAGCTATGCGTAGAACATCAGATGAATACTATTATTGGTGAGGATAATAGTTCCCCTTTAGGAGTAGAGAGTTGATACACTCTTGATCCAAAGGCTTCTGTAATAATATAAATTCCTAACTAGTTAGGTTCAAACTTTCCTGGTTTCTCTTTGTCTACTTGATTCTTTGGGTTCTCCATTAAGACCAGGTCACCAATCTCAAAGTTTTAGTTCAAGACCTTCTTGTTATAGCTACAATGAAGGTGATTCAGATATGTTTGGAGATGGTCTTGTGCCTTCTGTCTTTGCTCATCTAGGAATTCTAGCTCATGGAGTCTTGATATTCGATACTCTTCATCATCAATGTGCCCTTTCAAGGATACCCTCTGTAACGCCTAGAAAATGCACAAGACAAGATTAATAGCAAACATGCAATACAAATCTAAATGCAATCTAATGTTAAGCAACAAAGAACAAAGGAAAGTAAAAATGTAAATAAAACTTGAACAATCTCACCAAATTTGTACGTATTTCCATGATTCATCTCAATTTCCCTTCTCCATTTTGCTTGTAGTAGTATAATTTCCCTCAGATTTCTCCTAAGTTCATGCAAGTATAGCCTATGATAAAGATTTAGCAAAACATCGAAGATTCAGGATAAGTGCTCTTAAAAGTCATTATATTTCGCAAGTTTTTGAGAGAGATTGGAATGATGAAGGATAGATCAATTTATAGAAAATTGATTATTCGAACGACAGGCCAAGATTGAAAGATCAACGCGGTTGAGATCGAAAAATTAGACATGCATTCTAATAACAGTTAGTAATGACATGAGTGATACAAATTAGAAATAGAATTAAAGATTAAATAAATGATTTAATCTTCCAATTTGGTATTTGAAAACAAAAGAATTATCTTTGCATGACAAAGATGAAGATTGATTAAAGCAACTCTTGTTCGAATGCACACACAAGGTTTAATTAATTAAATTGGAATATTTAATTAATTCGCATGTACATGCAAATGAGTTAGAACTGGATGATTGAATGATTTGACGAAGAGATTACTCGAGAAAGCCACTCAGACATCAAATCAAGAGTTAACTGAGCAATTTGAATAGATCTTTCAGTCGAGTAAAAGTGAATACTTAGATAACTCACATAATTATCTAAATATAGAGGAATACGTCAAAATATAATTCATGAATTAAATAATTCATTTAATTTAGGATTTGATATTTGAAGAATAATTAAATAAATAAGATTTATTTAATTAAGTGATGAAGGGATTTAAATGAATAATTAAATAAATAAAGAATTTATTTAATTATAGTTGAAGTATGATAAAGAGTAAATTAAATAAGAATTTATTTAGTTTGACAAGAAGGATAAGGTTAATTAGTAACATAATTAAATAAAAAGTGTTTATTTAATTAATTAGATAGAATAAAGAAAAGTGTTAATTAATTAAATAATTAAGATTATTTAATTAATAGAAGAAATGAAGACTATAGAGAATAATTAAATAATTGACATTATTTAATCATGACCATGAAGAATACAAATTATGAAGAATATTGAAGTCGCGGCTTAGACCAAATTTCGGTGTCTACATTTGCCCCTCTTTGATACAATGTCATTTCGGCATTGTGTCAAAGAAAATCGATAAGAAATATGCCCCAGTAATGCCCCAATGTAAAACATGTGAAGGTATGCCCCTTTGGGAGAATTGACAAATTTTTGAAATATTTCAAAAAAATTTGGAATTGATCCCAATTAGTCCATTGGATAGCCATAAATGTAGTGGAGTTGACGAAATTGAGTTTGGAAATGTTAGGGACAGGTACGAGTTGATAAAAATGGGAAGTGAATGCGGCCAGTAGGATAGAATGCCACCAAAACCCTAGGTATATATAGAAATTGGGGAAAAACCAATTCATTTTCACCCTCCTAGCTTTGAAAATTGAGAATTTTCTCTACACTCACAACGACGATGTCCCCTATTCTGAACACCCATCATCGAGCTTATAAGATCCGGACCTTCCAGAGACCAGCCAATGTGGAACCCCCGGTATGTACCTTAAACTTTACATTTGAAATTTTTTATTTGCACATAATTTTATGCATTTAATTCAAGTTTTACATATGCATCATTTTAATAAAACATTGCATGTGCTTGCGCAAAAGACGCATCTGCATGCAAAAGACTACATTTGAAAACTCACGTGAAACACCTCATGTCATCTTCCGCGTTTTCACACATGTGTAGGTTAATGAACCACATTTGATAATTTGCATCACATTTGCATGTAGAATAGTTGCATTTGTTTTCTATGCAATGCATTTTCATTTTCTTTGACGCATTCAATTTTATTTCAATGCATATGTTATAGTGCACTGCCTATGTGATATAGTTAACTGCATGTGAAAAAGAATGATGCATGTCTAATGAAATGATGCATCTATATTTTATGCACCGTATATGTGAAAGAATGATGCATGTGATAAATAATGATGCATGTGATAAATAATGACACATTTGCAAAATAATGACACATTTGAAAAAAAATGACGCATTTGAATAACAGTTAGTGATAGTCAGTTTGCATTACAATAGATGTTTGAGGCTGAAATGAGGTATGTATAATGCCATTACAAGTCGTGTTGGATACAATATATACACGAGAGTCGAGACCGATGACTTTTCGGTTCAGGGATAGCTTGTGGAGTGTCGAGCGACATTTCCTATGGCACCTTGGTCTCCTTCACTTTACAGAGATGCCCCAGATTTAGGTGAATTGGGGTTTATTGACAACACTATGCGAGCAGTGGCACTCAGAGACATCCTCGTTTCACCTGCCAACTGGAGGGGCCACTGTTACATTCGAGGATGTATACAGGATACTCAAACTTCCCATTAGAGGCACACGGGTGAGGTATGATAACCAGAGGGGTGCGCCCAAGATGTGCAGATACTATCCACACTTAGACATCAGACAGTTAGGGTTCGACCACTATGAGATTAGGTGGCATGTGTTAGCTCAGAGGTATAGGCAGCTAGACTGTTTATTATATACCTTCATAGGTGGTATAGTGCTTCTTGACCGTCGAGGTCATGGTTTTCTTGTGGGATGGGGGGAGATGTTAGTAGGGATGTTAGAGAGATGAGAGGTATATGCATGGGGTCCCTATCTCCTTGGGATGTTGTACTTTCATTTACATGAAATTTCCTATCAAGAGGGATAGTCTATGAGTTGTGGTACCACGCTCTTGATGGTATGGGTGTGGGAACACATTGCGATCTTCTAGCCACCGGTGAGAGTAGATGTACCACATGGAGCTCCGTACACCTTCCGTTATGCGGGGGCGAACACTTAGCCACACATAGGAGATACAGGTTATTTCATGCATGCTATAGACACAACGGTGCAGTTTACATGGAGACCATACTTGGGCTGCATAGATTGGTCAGACGAGGATAAGCATTTTCCATTTTACTGACAAGTACAGTTCTTGATTAGGCAGATAGTGTCACATGTCCACATTATAGAGTGTCATTTTCCAGATTGTGTACTATGGTAGTTTGGAGAGGTACAGGATGCATCGAGAGGACTGGCCGAGTTCACAAGGTCATCGCAAGAAATCCACCTATGGGGTCTTTAGATTCCAGTGGCCACAACCGAGGAAGACATTGATGCACTATAGACAGTTCCATACTGATGGAGGGATGGTCCAGCAGACCCAGGGACCACAGTGGAGTACGATCAGTGGTGGGCAGTACACAAACTGATTTCATTGATAGATCTAGAGCAGCCAGCTCTAGTAGAGCGACGAGGGACAGGTCCGCGAGGTAGGCAAGGCAGAGCCAGAGGTAGAGTGCGGCCTCGGGGGCTCATCGATTGATGGCCTTGCCTAGATTGTACATGTAGAGACTTTGTAATTCAACTTGACTTTGACTAACAAGACTGACTACAAATAGAAGACATGTGTGAAAGTGAATGTGACGAACCCTAATGGACTGACCTAGTGCGGCCTCGAGGGCTCATCGATTGATGGCCCTGCCTACGTTATACATGCAGACACCTCATAGTTCGACATGACCAACGACCTTTTCATATAGACATATAGATTGAGTCATGATTTTATACAAACAAACCTAAATGGACTAACCTAATGCCTCGAGGGCACATTGGCAGATGGCCTTTCCTACGTCCATTCCTAGAGGCAACGTAGTTTGACAAATGACAAAGACTAACAAGTGCGACTGACTCTAACTCTATTTTTGGATTTTTGAAATGTTTTGATTTTTTTGTCTTTTTGAAGTTTTCTGATGTTTTTGTGTTTTCTCAGGTCATTTTGTGATGTTTGTGGATTTTTCCATGGTTGTACATCTTCAACACAGCCAATGGAAGAATCATTATGACACGCATCAAGTGTTTGCCCCTAGTCGAGTATAAGACCAAATGATTATGAATAGGGTAATATGGGGGATATGAAATGCACTCGATGTCAATCATTCCAGGTTATGGGAAAGACTACCACTTATTATGAATGGTATATACAAGCGATGGATACGAAAGATAATTGATATGTATAGGGATAGGTAGTATGTATAGGGATAAGGAGTAGGTATAGGGATGCAGACTATGTACAGGGATGTAAACTAAACAACCCCATTGACAGAAACAAATTTTGGTCTCGCAACAAAAATGTCACCAATGATGGGGTAGTTGGTGGTAAAACGATACAAATAGGACCACTCATCACATTACAGGGACCTCACACTTTTTCCAACACACTTAATGCTGTCAATCAACCTCCTAACATAGTAAAAAATACTCAACATCCACAACAACAAAGGAGGTTTCAAAAACATGAATTCACTCCCTTAGGGGAACCTATTGAAAGGCACAGTCTATGAGTTATGGTACCATGCTCCTGATGGTATGGGCGTGGGAACACATTGCAATCTTCTAGCCACCGGTGACAATAGATGTACCACATGGAGCTCTATACGACTTCCATTATGCGAGGGCGAACACTCAACTGCACATAGGACATATAGGTTATTTCAGGCATGTCATAGACATGATGGTGTTGTTTACATGGAGACCATACTTGGGTTGCACAGATTGGTCAGATGAGGATGAGCATTTGTTGTTTTACCAATAGGTATAGTTCTTGATTGGGTGGACAGTGTCACATGTCCACATTATAGAGCGTCATTTTCTAGATTGTGTACTACGGCAGTTTGGAGAGGTACAGTATGTGCTGAGAGGATGGGCTGAGTTCACGAGGTCATCGCGAGAGATCCCCCTATGGGCTTCGGAGATTCCAATGGCCACAGCTGAGGTAGATATTGATGCACTATAGGAAGTTCCATAGGGATAGAGGGATGGTCTAGTAGACCCAAGGACCACAGTGGAGTACAAACAGTGGTGGGCAATACACAGACCGATTCCACTGATAGATCCAGAGTAGCCAGCATCGGTAGAGCGGCAAGGGATAGGTTCGCGAGACATGTGGGGTAGAGGTAGAGGTCAGGGAGATGGAGGAGGCTATGGTGATGGAGCAGATGATGGTCGAGGTGGATGACAAGGGGGTAGGAGAGGGAGACGTGGAAGGAGGGGATGAGGGCCACCATTGTCACCGATCCATGAGGAGGGACGAGGGGAGGAGGATGTGTCCGTACCAGACATTGGGAGAGGAGGGGAGGGGGTTAATTTTGTGATAGGCAGAGAGGAGGAGGAGCCCATAGTGGAGGCCATTCCAAATATCTCGGCAGTGGAGGAGGCAGAAAAAGAGGAGGCAGGAAGAGAGGAGGCAGAGATTGATGCCTTGGGCTTGTTGGGTGTCTACCAGGAGGATGAAAAGGAGGATGATGATCATGAGAGAGAGATCCGTGATTAGATTTTAGAGGAGCTGGATGAGGAGGAGGATGGGGTAGCGAGGACCAGACAAGATGACACAGGGGCAATAGATCATGACTCAGCCTGCTTACGCAAGTGGCATCCTTGGAGGAGAAGATGAGAGTCCTTATGTCTGAGAGGGATGCATATCAGATGGAGAGGAACAGAGCGGTGATGGATAGGGATCATGCCATAGCTTAGAGATAGGAGACTGAGTAGAGATTTATAGAGCTAGAGGCTTTGTGTACCAGACCATCAGTTGCCTTTTCCAAGGAGTTAGTCAGAGTAGGGGAGAGAGAGACTTATTACCGTGATTTATATGAGGCAAAGGTTCCTCTGGAGAGATGAGCTCCCAGCTTCTCACAGGCATGTAGCAGTATGTCACATACCAGGACCCACATGAGGACAATTAGTATAGAGGGTGTGGAGCAGCCACGCAGAGCAGGTCTGTATGATAGGCCTCACTTAGCTCATAGGTCATTGGGTTCCCGACAGCATTCATCTACACACTCTAGCCATGATAGCAGTTGCAGTTCAGGATAGGGGCACTTCTTGATATGCATCGAGACATTGTATTATGATTCTATAGTCTGTGGGCTTCCATGTATTATTGATACATTATGACATTGTGACGTGACATGATTGAGTGATATATATATTATTTTGGCGGCGATTCTCATGATATGCATTTCTATTTATTAATTATGCAGTTGTTTATTTATACATGTGATGGTTATATGATATGCCTATGTGATGGATGATTATATGTACCTTATGATGTTATGTGTACAATGCATACTACATGTGATGCTATACAAATGTAATGTAATGCATGTATTTTCATTGTTGATGTAAATGGAGTGCTTATGATATGTATTGTATGATGATGAATGTCTATTATGCCTTGATGTCCTAAATATGATAAATGCCTATATGTATGTATTTTTCTAACATGTATGTGTATGCAAGATGACGTATATTTTTGTGTGTCACAGGACTCCGTCATAATGCAAGAAAGAATAACTGTGAGTGCAGAGAAAAAGATTCAAAAAGAATAAAAGAAATGAGACGAATGTTAGTATTAGCAATCATCGATGTTTCGCTATATCACAAAAGGTATTACACTTTATCATCATTGGGTAGGACTAATACAAATGGAGAAAAATACCATGATATCAGATAGATCAAGGTGTGCAAGGTCAGCCACTTGCTAATAATAGATAGTTGCAGACAAGGATCGTCGTTAACTCATACTAAGGGCATAAGTTGCCCCAGTCTTTTTGTCAAGACAAACCACAGACAACAATCAAAATAAAAGACAGGTAATGAGATGTCATCGCTCCTCTAAATCCTACATGGGGCATCCTTGAGGAAACTAGTGACATGACTCCAAATCAAATTTAAAAACATAGTCGACAGACAGCAGTCAAAGAAAATAGAATTCTGATACATCATTGCTTGTCTAAATCCTTCATGGGACATCATTGAGAAAGCTAGTAACATAATTCCTAGTCATCAATTCAAGATAAATGATAAGATAAATAAGCCATAAAGTCAATAAGCCAATAAAATATTTGCCAAAACTTGATCTATTTGTTTGATTTGTTTTGATTGATAAAAGGATTGATTGATAGAGCCTGATGTCAGGAGATACACATAATGGATAAAACTATGAGCCTGGTTTCGATGTTATGACTATCTGTATAAGGCATGACAAAGCCTAGTTTCAGAGAGACATGTATCATATAAGACATTGAGTCAGATTCTATTGATGTGATAACCTGTGTAAGGCTATGTTTGATTGTTTGACAATGTTGATTATATAGGAAGGACTCATCCTATATAAGACATAGACTGTTTTGTTAATATCAGTATCCAAGAAGGACTCATCCTGAATAAGAAATAGGTTGATTTTTTTGATAATGTCTGTTTCCAGGAAGGACACATCCTGTAGTAGACATTAATTGATTTGTTTTGATTTTTTTGTTTGGTAAGTTGTTTGATTTGACTCAGAGACATTGCTGATGTGTTCACCAGATTGATACATGAATTGATACAATGTGTTAACAATTGACTGTGTGTGACGACAAACCCTAAAGGACTGACCTAGTGTTGCCTCGGGGGCTCATTGATTGATGGCTTTTCCTACATTGTACACGCAGAGACCTTGTAGTTCAACTTGACGTTGTCTGACAAGACTGACTACAAATAGAAGAGATGTGTGAAAGTGAATGTGATGAACCCTTATGGACTAACCTAGTGTGGCCTCGGGGGCTCATCGATTGATGGCTTTTCCTACGTTATACACACAGAGACCTCATAGTTCGACATGACCAACGACCTTGTCATATAGACATATGGATTGAGTCATGATTTTATACAGACAAACCTAAACAGACTGACCTAATGCCTCGGGGGCACATCGACAGATGGCCTTGCCTACGTCTAGTCACAGAGGCAATGTAGTTCGACAAACAAAAAAGACTAACAAGTGCGACTGAATTTGACTCTATTTTTGGATTTTTGAAATATATATATATTTTTTTGTCTTTTTGAAGTTTTTTGATGTTTTTGTGTTTTCTCAGGTCATTTTGTGATGTTTGTGGATTTTTCCATGGTTTTACGTATTCAACACAGCCAATGGAAGAATCAATATGACACGCATCAAGTGTTTTCCCCCAGTTGAGTATAAGACCAAATGATTATGAATAGGGTAATATGGAGGATATGAAATGCACTCAATGTCAATCGTTCTAGGTTATGGGAAAGACTACCACTTATTATGAATGGTATATACAAGCAATGGATACGAAAGATAAGGGATATGTACAGGGATAGGTAGTATGTATAGGGATAAGGAGTATGTACAGGGATGTGGACTATGTACATGGATGCAGACTATGTACATGGATGTGCTAGATTAGAATAATAGTAGAGAAAGGAGCAGAGTCAACTACACATGGCGCCTATTTGCCAAGTTTTCACCATGGTTCCTTTCCCAAGCGTCACCGAAGTGGTTTTCATTATTGGACGAATTATTTGTCTTTACTATTTTTTGGATTATCTAATTTTTTTGGTGTTACCAAGATGCCTGTTTGCCAGGTTTTCACCTTGGTAACGATTTTTTTGATTTTTTGATTTTTTTTATTTTTGCTAATTAAGACAAGGCTCTCAGAAGCTATGTGTAGAACTTCTTTAGATGTAGACTATTGATTGGTGAGGACAATGGTTACCCTTCAGGAGTAGAGAGTTGGTACGCTCTTGATCCAAAAGCTTCTGTAACAATATAAGGTCCTAACTAGTTTGGTTCAAACTTTCCTGGTTTATCTCTTTCTGCTTGATTCTTTGGGTTCTCCATTAAAACTAGGTCACCAATGTCAAAGTTTCTGTTCAAGACCTTTCTGTTATAGCTACGACAAAGGCGATTTTGATATGCTTGGAGATATTCTAGTACCTTATGTCTTCGCTCATCTAGGAATTCTAGCTCATGGAGTCTCGATACTCAGTTCTCTTCATCATCAATGTGGCCTTTCAAGGATACCCTTAGGGAAGAAATCTCGACCTCAATAGGTAGAATAGCTTCAGAACCAAATACTAGTGAATAGGGAGTAGCACTAGTGGGAGTATGGATACTTGTGTGATAAGCCCATAAGGTAGGGTTAAGCTGTAAATGCCAGTCACGACCAACATCGTTGACAGTCTTCTTGAGGATTCTAATGATGGTTTTGTTAGATGCCTCTGCTTGGCCATTACCTTGTGGGTAGTATGGAGTGGAAAAGTGATGGTGAATGTGAAATTCCTCACACAGATGGCGAACTTCTTGATTTTTAAAGGGGCGGCCATTATCAGTAATTATGGGCTGAGGGACACCATACCGACAAATGATATAATTCAGGATAAATTTAGAAATATGTGTGCTAGTAATATATGTCATAGGAATGGCTTCAATCCACTTTGTAAAATACTCAGTGGCAGCGATAATGAATTTGTGTCCATTAGATGATGTGGGTTGGATCTTACCTATGAGGTTGAGTCCCCATTGGGCAAAGGGCCATGGTGACATTATAGGACAGAGCTCATGTGCTGGCGCATGTATCAAGTCTCCATGAACTTAGCATTGGTGGCATTTCGTTTCAAAGACATATGAGTCTTTTTCCATAGTAGGCCAATAATAACCTAGTCTCATAATATTTTTGGCTAAGGTAGGACCGCTAGAATGGGAACCACATATACCCTCATGCACCCCACGCAAGGTTGCTTGTGCTTTAGTAGAATCAAGACATCTTAGTAGGGTATTATCTAAGGCATGTCTATATAGGGTGTCTCCGATGATGGTGTATTTGGCTAACTTCTGGAGGAATATCCTATGTTGGTTATTTCATAGGCTAGTGGGTATGACTTTGGCATGAAGGTAATCATAGATTTCTTTGTACTATGGGGAATCAGGACCAACAATGTCACACACAATTTCAGAATCTGGGATATCGTAGGCTGGGACCAAAAGTTGTTCTACCAAGAACTTGAACTTAGGCACGTTGTTAGGAATGTTAAGAATTGATGCAATTGTAGCCATAGTGTCTGCTGCCCTATTTAAAACATGAGGTATTTGATGAAATTTGACTTTGTCAAAGTAATTTTTAAAGCTATCAGCCATGCGCTTGTATGCAACAAGCTTTTTGTCCTTAGTCTCATAATCATCATTTACCTGTCTAATTGCTAGTTGAGAATCACCATATACCTATAAATTCTTAATTTTCCACTTGAATACCATATGTAGCCCTGTCACTAGAGTTTCCTACTCTGCCATGTTGTTAGTGCATGGAAATGTAATCCTGAATGACTTAGGGATGGAATCACCCTATGCTGTGATAAACAATATACCAGCCCCTAAACCATGATTTGTATGTGAGCCATTGAAGTATAGTTTCCATGTGGTGTTTGTATCCATTATAAATATAAACTCATCAAGAAAGTCTACAACTAATGGGTGTTCTGCCTGCATTGGTGCGTCAGCTAACTGATCAGCAATGAACTTCCCTTTAATAGCCTTTCCTTCGACATACTGGATATCATACTCACAAAGTATCATAACCCATTTCGCCAGTTGCCCTGTTAATGCTGCCTTGCTAGGAAGATATTTCAGAGGGTCTATTTTAGCAATCAACATTGTTTGATGGTTTAGCATATAGTGCCTCAGTTTTTGGGTAGCAAATACTACTGCAAGATAGGCACGTTCAATTGCACTATAGTTGAGCTCATAACCTACCAAAGTCTAATTGATATAATAGACTGCCCTTTCATGACCTTCATCATCATTTTGTGCAAGCAATGCTCTAAGTGATGAATGGGTTGTTGTAATATAAAGAATCAATGGTCTTCCTTCAATAGGTGGCATTAAGACTGGTGGTGTGAGTAAATATTCCTTAATCAGTTGAAAGGCCCCTCCACACCTAGTTGTCCATGCAAAGGGTACTCCTTTCTTAAGAAGATATTGAAAAGGATGCGTCTTATCTGCTAACTTCACAATAAATCTTCTTATGGATTACAGTCTTCCTTGTAGTGTCCTTAGTTGACTAAGATAAGTGGGTGGTGGAATGTCCATGATTGCTTTTACCTTAGCCAGATCCACTTCAATGCCTCATCTAGAAATGATATAACCTAACAGCTTTCCTGACTTCACTCCAAACACACACTTCTTAGGATTGAGTCTCACCTTATATTTCTCCAATCTTTGAAATATCTTTTCTAAAACATGTAAATGTTCTACCCTTGTCTTGGATTTAACAATAAGATGGACATAATCCTCCATAAGAGTGTGTACTAGGTCATGAAAGATGGTGGTCATGGCACGTTGATAGGTTGCTCCAGCATTCTTGAGTCCAAAGGGCATAACATTCCAACAATACATTCCCCAAGGACAAGTGAAAGTCATTTTAGGTTGGTCTTCAGTTGCAATTCTGATCTAGTTATATCCTGAAAATCCATCCATAAGGGACAACATCTCATATCCTGCTATCATGTCAACTATAATGTCTATATTAGGTAAAGGGAAGTCATCCTTAGGACAAGCTTTGTTTATATCTCTAAAATCATTGTAGATGCGGATGTCCGTAGTTGGTTTAGTGACTAGTACAAGATTCTAGATCTAATCGGCATAGTCAATTGATCTTATGAAACCAACGTCTAAATGTTTCTTGAGTTCTACCTTGACTAATAAAGCAATCTGTGGATGCATTTTTCTGAACTTCTGTTTCACTAGCTTGACACCTAGTTGTAAAGGCAAGTGATGTAGAACAAGTTTAGGATTGAACCCCAACATTTTTGCATATGACCAAGCAAAATTTATCTATCCTTGTGCAAAGAAGTTGTGGAACTCTGGCTGCTCTTCTGTTGTCAATGATGTTGCAAAATAAACTAGTCGAGGATTCATTTTGTGCCTATGTTGACTTCTACCGATTCTTCAACCAACATGGGTGACTTTTCCTATGCAACGGGGAGAATGTTCAAACCTCCATCCTTAAATGTCTCAGAGAGGTTTTCACCTTCGGATGCATCCTTTATTTTTAATTTTTTATTTTCTAAAGGTGCCTTTCAGTTTTCACCTAGAGACTCATCCTTTTTATCTTGTTTATTCTTTTTCTCATTTTTGCAACTGGAGGGTTGAACAGATTCCCTAAAATATGCTTTGTTGTCCAAGTCAATGGTAAAACCAGCCTTGTGATCACTGTTAGGTATGCCTTCTCATAATCCCAGGAACTCAGCAATTGCTTCGTTGTTCTCAAAAGTGTCTAAGACGGGTGTATCTTGTTGATCCCAATCAATGAGTTGGGGATAGACTAAGCGCATGCCATCGTCGGAGTTATCAAAGTTTAATGGGGTCAAGGTAAGGATTGAGTTATTCATGTGGTCACAAAAGTCTTGTACTAAATCCCATTTTCTCTTAGGTTTAGGTCTAGGTAGATTGATAGGTGGGCCTAATGCCAAGGTTTGATTATTTGAAACAGATGTATCGGGTTGCCAAGAGGTAGGATCAAGTGATTCCCAATAGTAGTGTTTAATCCACTCCTCCTTTGTCATTTTCTTTGGTGGACAGGAATTCAATTGATTTGGGGAGGATCTTAACATTAAGTCAAGTTCTCCAAATAGCTTGTCAAGGTCCATGGAAGAGGTAGAGGATAAGGAATCCCACTCATAGTCATTAGAGTCAGGGGAGTTATAGTGATATTGCTCAGATGGTTTGTGAGATATCTCAAGATCTTCCAAAGCACTTACTTCCTCGATTAAGGGTGATGTGATACTAGGAACGCCAATCTGAATCGGTTGAAAACCTAGCCCCACTACTTTTGGCCATTGAGAAACAAAGATTGGTTCAATCCTTCCATCTTGATTTAAGCCTAAGCCACTATGTCCATCATATCCCTTGCTCTGCATAATTTTGAAACTCTTAGCATATAGATCTGTAGGAATGTGAGCAAGTGAGAGAGGTTCCTCCTTATCTTCCTTATACAAGCAAGAAGTGACATCTTCTGCATCTATGGCCTCTTTGCTTAATTCACCCCATTTAGTAAAAGTTGTTGTGGGAAGAATGTGTATAGTGACCATAGATTGTCTCCTATCTAATGTAGGTAAACCGTCTGACTTAGAAGGAATCAAATGGCTAAGACAATAGGATGTCTTCATGTAATACTCTCCACAACCTTTGTCTTGGATCTCAACCCTATGAGTAGTAGGTATGGAGGGAGAAATAGATGTTTGAGTGAGAATAGATGGATCAACATAGGATGATGGATTGGATGATGAAACTTCTTGGTTTGCTAGCACTTAGCATTGGGGGAGCTCTTTTAGATTGGTGTAGTATTGGAATGGATCTGAGTCACCATCTATGGTTATCTCGGTGCCATTGTAAGGGAATTTAATACATTGATGATACGTGGAAGGGACCGCCTTCATGGCATGAATCCATGGTATGCCTAGCAAAAGGTTATAAGGAAGGGTGAGATCCAAGACTCGGAACTTTGTCTAGTCTATCACCGCAGGACCAATTCTGATAGGAAGTGTTACCACTCCCTTTGATTTTCTTTCCTCATCATCATAAGATTTAATGATAATACTTTTGGTCATGTCTACACATGCTTCTGAGATACCTAAGGCCTTAATTAGTTTTAAAGTGCACAGATTTAACCTTGCTCCCCCATCTACCAAAACTCGTCTAACTTTGGTGTCATCAACAATGACTTCTAGATGTAAAGGGTTGTTGTGGTTCCTCTTTTCAGTTGCATAGTCTTGTTCAAAAAATGTAGCATGGTGATTATTGCTCAAGTAGCCCACCATTTCTTGGAAACAATTGACATCAAGGTCATTAGGGACCGTGGTGTTCTATAAATCTTTATTGAGAATAGATCGATGCTCAGGGGAAATACACAACAGTTCTAAGATTGAAATTTGGGTTGGGGTATTCCTCAACTAGTGAAGTAGGTTATATTGTAACTTGGAAGGCTATGGTTTTTGTTACAATGGAGGGCCTTGGATAGTGAACTTAGTACAATGAGTATTGACTGCGCATTCAGGATTCGTATTGATAGTAATGGTATTGATATTCTCATCAGCAACGCGAAGGTGATGAATGATTTTTCTGCTATTATAATCATGCTTGATACTGGCATACTTGGCTGACATATTTGTCTTAGTACTTGAAATGGGGACAATTCCTTTCCCATGGTCATGTAGTGGGTCAGAAAAGACTTGATGATCAATGTTCAATGACTTTTGTTTTTGTCCACTAACTTCAATAATTCTCCTTTCGACAAGATCCTATATGATATTATTCAATTGTCGATAGTTTTGTAAGTTATGTCCCTTAGTTCTATGATAATCACAAAAGGAATTATCATCCCACCAAGCTAGTTTAAATTGTCCTAGATAGTATTGTCTTGGTTCCTGCAGCTGTATAAGATTATGTTGTAAAATTTATTTGAATATTGACTCAATGGGTTCCCCTAAGGGAGTGAACTCATGTTTTTGAAACCTCCTTTGTTGTTGTGGACATTGAGTATTTTGGACTATGTTCGGAGGTTGATTGACAACATTAAGTGTGTTGGAAAAAGTGTGAGGTCCCTATAATGTGATGAGTGGTCTTGCTTGTATCATTTTAGCATCAAATACCCCATCATTGGTGACATTTTTTTTGCGAGACCAAAATCTATTTCAATTAGTGGGGGTGTTTTGCACAATTGGATTTCTATTGGATGTTGATGTCTTAAGTTGGCCTTTTTCAATGAGATCCTTTTCTATTATAATCCCTTTTTCCACTAGTTTTGAAAAATATGTACAATAATGTACTCTTAAATTACTCTGTAGTTTCGCATGAAAGTTTTATTGGAACATAGTAACTTTTTATTTTTCAAGTATCTCAACGGGACACTGGCTAGCTATAGTCCTCCACCTCTGGAAGAAAGTGATAAATGCTTCACCTTCATCTTGTGTTGTGTGACACAAGGTTGCTATATTTATTTCATGGTCTATGTTGAAGGAGAATTGTTCCACAAATTTCTCAACTAGTTCACCCCAAGATCTAATGCTAGAGTCTAGACATGAAAACCACTCTAGTGCAATTCCTACAAGACTTCTTTGAAATAGTCTCATAAGATATGTGGGGTCATAGGCGACATCTATGCATATGGTAGAAAATTCCCTTATATGTTCTATTGGATTCCGTTTGCCATTGTACTTAGGGATATTCGGTATGAGATATCCATGAGGGAAAGGGGTCATGTACAATGATCTATCAAAGGGAAATGGGCATATGTCCTTTGTCGAAAAATATTTCTTATTTAGCAGTGACATGTTATCCATTTGTGTTTGTAATCCATGCATCTATGTTTGTAAGACATCAACCTGGGTCAAGGATGTGCTAGGCAGGTTATGTGGATCTGCATATGTATTCTGAAATCCAAAGTCTCATGATGGGTTTCAATTGAATGTTGGTATTTGAGGTGGGTTTGGATTCAGAATGTTGGTAAACATGTTCTGGGTCAGAATCTTCATAAAATGATTTTGACTTGGGATCTGTGTGAATGGATTTTGACTACCAATATGAGATTAAGGATTCTGATTCAGAATCTATGTAAATTTTTTTTGACTTGGAATCTATGTGAATGGATTTTAACTACCAATTTGAGAGAAAGGATTTTGATTCAGAATCTACGTGAATGGGTTCTGATTCAAAATCTGCGTGAATGGGTTCTGATTGCCATATTGGAAGGAGGGAATGCCTCTTGTTTGTGTAATCCGTGGTAAAATACTAGTGACTTGAGCACTAGGTATGGCCATCGACTGTGGTATGGTGCTAGTCATACTAGCATTAGGTGTGATCGTTGAATGTGAACTTGTGACACCAACATAAGGTGTAGATGTTGACGTTTTAGGTATTTTACTCCCAACAAGAGGACCGAAGGAAGTAGATGATGAATCCCCTACAGTGAAATTAAATCTTGATGTCATGTTGAATGCACCAAATGGAGACATATGGACTATCGTACTCTGTGTAGGTGTGCCATGTGGCATAGTTGTGCTAACCTCAGGTATAGTAGTACTAGGAGTCATTGTATTTGTCCCTTGTGTAGGTTGAGTTTGTAAGGTGCTGATATCAAATCCTGTAGGTAAGGTAGCACCTTCAACTAGCAATTTGGCTAAGTTTTGTTGATGATCATTTGCTAGATATTCATCTATGAAAGAGGAAAACTCAAGGTCTTGTGCGGCAGCCTCTATGTCTTCTATTGTAATGTGACCTTGAGTGTTTCTAGTGGTGAATTTGTCTAATAGAGTCTTGTGAGGTCTTGAGGAAAATGGATTGATGAATTCATTTGGTTTTGACATGTTTTCTTTCTCTCTCTTCTATTAGACCTAGTTTTAACCATATAAGATCAGCTCAATATGCAAGGAATGTAGAACTATGTCTATGGATAGTATGATTCTAGTGTATGTTTATGGGATTATCGAATGAAAAATAAGGAATGCTCTAGGATGACACTAGTCTAAAATCTAAAGATGCAAAGTCTAAGTAAGGTTCTAAAATAATCAATTCTATAAACCCAAGATGGAGGGACCAACTACCTAAAGTCTAACCAAGGTTTTAATTTAGTTAAGTCAAGGAACCAATGTGGGACGAGGATCAAAGAAAAGTTGAGTTTCCTAACTAGACTGATGAGCTAGGAGGACTCTCTGTAGGACAAAGGATAAATTGATAAAACTAGGTTCAATGACAGATTTCGTTGATGCTATGATTTTTCTAGAGTGTAGATGGTAAACTTATCCTAAAGTTTGTAAAAGTGACCTTTCTAGAAGTTTAATGCAAGGTAATATTTATTCTAAGATGAAACAAAACTCTGAATTAAGACAACTATGGTAATGACCGAATGAACCTAAAGGATGAAAAATTGAGCAAATCATTTTAGGTTTCTGTTCAAGGACTATTTGGGGAAAGACAACTAAAATTGGTATAATCGTGTTGACTGGATAGTGACTGTGAATTCTAGTTTTCTAAGAACCAGGCAAATGTGTTGTGGGGTTTCATAGATGTGGTTCAGGTTAACAGTTTTAGTTTTTTGGTTAACAATTGTGTGTCCCTGCTAAAGTTTAATGTCTAATTGATAGATGTAGTTAATCTTTTAACAGATGCGACTCATAATTATAGTTATGACTCAGAATATAACATATGCGGTCCTTTGTAAAGAATTGCGAGCTAACCTAGCAGATGCAGCAGATGAGATTGCAAATGACAGATGCGACTCGAAGTTAAACAGATGTGACTACAAAAGATAGATGCGATTCAAAATTAAACAGACGCGACTCTAAAAAATAATCGCAACCTTCTGGTGAATAGTTGTGACTCTCTGCATGTTTTTAGTGATTTGAGATTTAAAACGAACTCCGTTTTCCATGATCCAATTCTGAAAAACAAGGACAATCATAAGAAAAAGTGTTTTCAATTTGATTTTGGACTCAAAAGAATGTTTAAGTTCACAAAATACAAGCACATACTAATAGGCCATAAGGCCTAGGGTTTGTATACTTGGTATAGCCCATTGAAATACCCTAGATTGGTGATAAACACCTTTCCTTCTCGAAAGCGGATAGCTTAGAAATTTGGTGGCATTGGCTCCCCTCCACGGCTCATTAACATCTTTTGAGCACACCAATTTCAAATTCTTTGGGTAATGACCTCCCAAGAACTGCTATCTCTACTCAAGGGGATCAGTAGTGAGTGTCTTCGGGCATGATACTATACCCTGCACTATACCAAGCAACGGCCAATAGAATGGTTGGACACTAAGACAAAAGGTTTTTAATACAAGCATTCTATTCATGGGGCATGATCCATGCAGCAAGAGTCCCCTTTCAGATCCATCTCGTCGGAACCATACTCATGATTCTTGGGCTTTCCCCAAGAATCCACTTTTATATACTGGCTGGAAGTCCCTTGGGTTTAGGATGCTACCAGTTTGAGTCATCATGGGGTGAGTACTTTTTCCCACCAGAACAGGCCCAAGTTCTAGAGTTGGTAACCATTTCTCTTACACCTAGGATCACACAGATGTGCAAGGGGAGAGGATACTTCGATGTACCAAATCATGAGGGTAATACACAGATGTGCTTTCACACCAAACACAGTAAACACTTGTTAATTTTAATCCAAACAAAAGATTTGCTACACTACCAAACACTTTGTTTCAAGAAAATTAACTAAGGTCTTTGACATGCATTTTGTAGAAAGATTCGTTAGTAGTTTTCAGTATTGTCTTCGTCAATCATCCTGCCAAAACACATTAACTCCCAAAACAAAAAGGCTACACGCTGAAAATATGATATTAGTAACACACAAATTAATTGAAAATTTTTGATTCGTGAAAACAGAAACAAAAGGATACCAGTCACTTGCGTCATTGTTTACAAGTCAAATGTGTTGATGTTCTCTGCAATTGCATTCTCAGTATTTACCAGTTAGTTGCGGTTTGGAAATTTTTAGATGCATCATAATTTAACAGATGCATCGTTTATGGTGTCAATTGTGGTTCAGGAAATCAATTGGGTCGCTTCATCAAACTAATGTGTCTGTGAATTCCAATTGTGGTGTTTCGTCAAGCTGATGCATAGTTCTCTACGAAAAACCTACAAAAATCAAAATAAAAGTCTCTGGATATTTGAACATGGTGTCTTCACGTCGATTTTACCAAATGAAATGCCAAGAAAATGCACAAGACAAGATTAAGAGCAAACATGCAATACAAGTCTAAATGCAATCTAATGTTAAGCAACAAAGAACAAAGGAAAGTAAAAATGTAAATATAACTTGAACAATCTCACCAAATTTGTACGTATTTCCATGATTCTTCTCAATTTCCCTTCTCCATTTTGCTTGTAGTAGTATAATTTCCCTCATATTTCTCATAAGTTCATGCAAGTATAGCCTATGATAAAGATTTAGCAAAACATCGAAGATTCAGGATAAGTGCTCTAAAAAATCTTAATATTTCATGAGTTTTCAAGAGAGAT
Organism: Sequoia sempervirens; assembly: GCA_007258455.2. Classification (NCBI taxonomy): domain Eukaryota; kingdom Viridiplantae; phylum Streptophyta; class Pinopsida; order Cupressales; family Cupressaceae; genus Sequoia; species Sequoia sempervirens. The sequence continues at coordinate 198,424,838 of VDFB02270651.1, forward strand.
TGGAATGATAAAGGATAGATTAATTTATAGAAAATTGATTATTCGAACGATAGGCCAAGATTGAAAGATCAATGGATGGTTGAGATCAACAGATTAGACATGCATTCTGATAACAGTTAGTAATGACATGAGTGATATAAATTGGAAATAGAATTAAAGATTAAATAAATGATTTAATCTTCCAATTTGGTATTCGAAAACAAGAGAATTATCTTTGCATGACAAAGATGAAGATTGATTAAAGCAACTCTTGCTCGAATGCACGCACAAGGTTTAATTAATTAAATAGGAATATTTAATTAATTCACATGTACACGCAAATGAGTTAGAACTGGATGATTGAATGATTTGACGAAGAGATTACTCGAGAAAGCCACTCAGACATTAAATCAAGAGTTAACTAAGTGATTTGAATAGATCTTTGAGTCGAGTAAAAGTGAATACTTAGATAACTCACATAATTATCTAAATATAGAGGAATACACCAAAAAAGAATTCATGAATTAAATAATTCATTTAATTCGGGATTTGATATTTGAAGAATAATTAAATAAATAAGATTTATTTAATTAAGTGATGAAGGGATTTAAATGAATAATTAAATAAATAAAGAATTTATTTAATTATAGTTGAAGTATGATAAAGAGTAAATTAAATAAGAATTTATTTAATTTGACAAGAAGTATAAGGTTAATTAGTAACATAATTAAATAAAAAGCGTTTATTTAATTAATTAGATAGAATAAAGAAAAGTGTTAATTAATTAAATAATTAAGATTATTTAATTAATAGAAGAAATGAAGACTATAGAGAATAATTAAATAATTGACATTATTTAATCATGACCATGAAGAATACAAATTATGAAGAATATTGAAGTCGCAGGCTTAGACCAAATTTCAGTGTTTACATTTGCCCCTATTTGATACAATGTCATTTCGGCATTGTGTCAAAGAAAATCGATAAGAAATATGCCCCAGTAATGCCCCAATGTAAAAGATGTGAAGGTATGCCCCCTTTGGAGAATTGACAAATTTTTGAAAAAATTTAGAAAAATTTGGAATTGATCCCAATTAGTCCATTGGATAGCCCGAAATCTAGTGGAGTAGACGGAATTGAGTTTGGAAATGTTAGGGACAGGTATGGGTTTATCAAAATGGGAAGTGAACGCAACCAGTAGGATAGAATGCCACCAAAACCCTAGGTACATATAGAAATTGGGGAAAAACCAATTCATTTTCACCCTCCTAGCTTTGAAAATTGAGAATTTGCTTTGCACTCACAGCAACCATGTCCCTTGTTCCGAACACCCATCATCGAGCTTATAGGATCCGGACCTTCCAAAGACCAGCCGATGTGGACCCCCCGGTACGTACCTTAAACTTGACATTTGAAATTTTTCATTTGCACGTAATTTTATGCATTTAATTCAAGTTTTACATATGCATCATTTTAATAAAACACTACATGTGCTTGCACAAAAGACGCATCTGCATGTGAAAGACCACCTTTTAAAACTCATGTGAAACACCTCATGTCGTCTTCCGCATTTCAGCGCATGTGTAGGTTAATGAACCACATTTGATAATTTGCATCACATTTGCATGTAGAATAGCTACATTTGTTTTCTATGCAACACATTTTCATTTTCTTTGATGCATTCAATTTTATTTCAATGTATATGTTATAGTGCACCGCCTATGTGATATAGTTAACTGCATGCAAAAAAGAACAATGCATGTGTCTAATGAAATGACGCATCTATATTTTATGCACCAAATATGTGAAAGAACGACGCATGTGATAAATAATGACACATTTGCAAAACAATGATGCATTTGAATAGCAGTTAGTGATAGTCAATTTGCATTAGAATAGATGTTTGAGGCTGACATGAGCTATGTATAATGTCATTGCAGGTCGTGTTGGATATAGTATATAAATGAGAGTCGAGACCGATGAATTTTTAGTTTAGGGACAGCTTACGGAGTGCAGGGCGATGTTTCCTATGGCACCTTGGTCTCCTTCACATTACAAAGATGCTCCAGATTCTAGCGAATCGGGGTTTATTGACAGCACTATGCGAGCGGTGGCACTCAAAGACTTCCTCATTTCACCTATTAACTAGAGAGGCCACTGTTAGATTGGAGGATGTATACAGGATACTCAGACTTCCCATTAGAGTCACACGAGTGAGGAATGATACCCAGAGGGGTGTGGCTGAGATGTGCAGATACTATCCACACGCAGACATCAGACAGTTAGGGTTTGACCACTATGAGATTAGGTGGCATGTGTTATCTCAGAGGTATAGGTAGCTAGACTATTTAGTATGTACCTTGATAGGTGGTATAGTGCTTCCTGACCATCGAGGTCATGGTTTTCCTGTGGCATGGGGGAAGATGCTAGTAGGGATGTTAGAGAGATGAGAGGTATATGCATGTGGTCCCTATCTCCTTTGGATGTTGTCCTTTCATTTACATGATATTTCCTATTGAGAGGCACAGTCTATGAGTTGTGGTACCACTCTCTTGATGGTATGGGCATGGAAATACATTGTGATCTTCCAGCCACTAGTGATAGTAGATGTACCACATGGAGCTTCCTATTCCTTCCACTATGCGGGGGCGAACACTCAGCCACACATAGGAGATATAGGTTATTTCAGACATGCCATAAACACGATGGCATAGTTTACATGGAGACCATACTTGGGCTACATAGATTGGTCAAGCAACGATGAGCATTTGCCATTTTGTCGACAGGTACGGTTCTTGATTGGGTGGACAGTGTCACATGTCCACATTATAGAGCGTCATTTGCCAGATCATGTACTACAACAGTTTGGAGAGGTACAGGATGTGTCGAGAGGATGGGCCAAGTTTGTGAGGTCATTGTGAGAGATCCTCCTATGGGGTCTGGAGATTCTAGTGGCCATAGCCAAGGCAGACATTGATGCATTACAGGTAGTTCCATGGGGATGGAGGGATGGTCCAGAAGACCCAGGGACCATAGTGGAGTATGATCAGTTGTGGGCAGTACACAGACCAATTTCATTAAAAGATCTAAAGCAGCTAGCACTGGTAGAGCAGAGAGGGATAGGTCCACAAGGCAGGCGGGGTAGAGGCAGAGGTAGAGTGTGGCCTTGGGGGCTCATCGATTCATGGCCTTGCCTACGTTGTACATGTAGAGACCTCGTAGTTCAACTTGACTTTGACTAACAAAACTGACTACAAATAGAAGACATGTGTGAAAGTGAATGTGATGAACCCTAATGGACTGACCTAGTGCAGCCTTGAGGGCTCATCGATTGATGGCCTTTCCTACGTTATACATGCAGACACCTCGTAGTTTGACACGACCAATGACCTTTTCATATAGACATATGGATTGAGTCATGATTTTATACAGACAAACCTAAACGGACTAACCTAATGCCTCGAGGGCACATTAGCATATGGCCTTGCCTATGTCTAGTTGTAGAGGTAACGTAGTTTGACAAACGACAAAGACTGACAAGTGCGACTGACTCTAACTCTATTTTTGGATTTTTGAAATGCTTTGATTTTTTTGTCTGTTTGAAGTTTTATGATGTTTTTGTGTTCTCTCAGGTCATTTTGTGATGTTTGTGGATTTTTCCATGGTTTTACGTCTTCAACACATCCAATGGAAGAATCAATATGACACGCATCAAGTGTTTGCCCCTAGTCGAGTATAAGACCAAATGATTATGAATAGGGTAATATGGGGGATATGAAATGCACTCGATATCAATTGTTCTAGGTTATGGGAAAGACTACCACTTATCATGAATTGTATATACAAGCGATGGATATGAAAGATAGGGGATATGTATAGGGATAGGTAGTATGCACAGGGATAAGGAGTATGTACAGGGATGTGGACTAAACACCCCCACTAATAGAAATAGATTTTGGTCTTGCAACAAAAATGTCAATAATGATGGGGTAGTTGATGCTAAAATTATACAAGCAGGACCACTCATCACATTATAGGAACCTCATACTTTTTCCAACACACATAATGTTTTCAATCAACCTCCTAACATAGTACAAAATACTCAATGTCCACAATAACAAAGGAGGTTTCAAAAATGTGAGTTCACTCCCTTAGGGGAACCCATTGAGAGGCACAGTATATGAGTTGTGGTACCACACTCTTGATGGTCTATGCATGGGAACACATTGCAATCTTCCAGCCACCAGTGACAGTAGATGTACCACATGGAGCTCCGTACGCCTTCCGTTATGTGGGGGCAAACACTCAGTCACACATAGGAGATACAGGTTATTTCAGGCATGCCATAAACATGATGGTGCAGTTTACATGGAGACCATACTTGGGCTGCGCAGATTGGTCAGATGAGGATGAGCATTTGTCATTTTTCCAATAGGTATAGTTCTTGATTGGGTGGACAGTGCCACATGTCCACATTATAGAGCATCATTTGCCAGATCATGTACTGCGGTAGTTTGGAGAGGTACATGATGTTCTGAGAGGACGGGCTGAGTTCGCAAGGTCGTCGCGAGAGATCCCCCTATGGGGTCTAGAGATTCCAGTGACCACAGTCGAGGAAGACATTGACGCACTATAGGTAGTTCCATGGGGATGGAGGGATAGTCTAGCAAACCCAGGGACCACAGTGGAATAAGATCAGTGGTGGGTAGTACACAGACCGATTCCATTGACAAATCTAGAGTAGCTAGCACTGATAGAGTGGCGAGGGACAGGTCCATGAGGAAGGTGGGGCAGAGGTAGAGGTCAGGATGATGGAGGAGGCTGTGGTGATGGAGGAGATGATGGTTGAGGTGGATGGCAAGGGGGCAGGAGAGGAAGATGTGGATAGAGGGGACGAGGGCCACCATTGTCACCAATCCATGAGGAGGGATGAGGGGAGGAGGATATGGCCATACCAAACATTGGGAGAGGATGGGAGGAGGTGGATGTTGCGATAGGCAGAGGGGAGGAGCAGCTCACAAAGGAGGCCATTCCAGATATCTCGGTAGGGGAGGAGGCAGACAGAGAGGAGGCAGGTAGAGAGGAGGTAGAAATTGATGCCTTGGGCTTGTTGGGTGTCTACCAAGAGGATGACAAGGAGGATGATGATCATGAGAGAGAGATACGTGATCAAATTTTAGAGTTGGATGAGGAGAAGGATGGGGTAGTGAGGACTAGATATGATGACATAGGGGTAGTAGATCCTGGCTCAGCCACATTGCATGCACAAGTGGCATCCTTGGAGGAGTAGATGAGAGTCCTTATGTTCGAGAGGGATGTGTATCAGATGGAGAGGGACAGAGCGGTGATGGACAGGGATTAGGCCACAACTCAGAGATAGGAGACTAAGCAGAGATTTATAGAGCTCAGGGCTTTGTGTACTGGACCATCAATTGCCTTTACCAAGGAGTTAGTCAGAGTTGGGGAGAGAGAGACTTATTACTGTGATTTATATGAGGTAGAGGTTCCTCCAGAGAGACAGGCTCCCAACTTCTCATAGGCATGTAGCAGTAGGTCACAGACCAGGACCCACACGAGGACAATTAGTACAGAGGGTGTGGAGCAACCATGCAGAGAAGGTCCATATGATAGGCCTCACTCATCTCATAGGTCATTGAGTTCCCGACATCATTCATCTGAGCACTCCAGCCATGATAGTAGTGGCAGTTCAGGATAGGGGCACTTCTTGATATGCATCGAGACATTTTATTATGATTCTATATCCTGTGGGCTTCCATGTATTATTGATACATTATGACATTTTGATGTAACATGATTAAGCGATATATATATATGATTTTGGCAGCAATTCTCATGATATGCATTTCTATTTATTGATTATGCAGCTGTTTATTTATACATGTGATGGTTATATGATATGCCTATGTGATGGATGATTATATGTACCTTATGATGTTTATGTAGCTAATGAGATAATGTTGATTCTATGTGATGTTGATTCTATATGATGTATGCAATATGATGTTATGTGTACAATGCATACATGTGATGCTATACAAATGTAATGTAATGCATGTATTTTCATTGGGGATGTACATGGAGTACTTATGATATGTATTGCATGATGATGAATGTGTATTATGCCTTGATGTCCTAAATATGATAAATGCCTATATGTATGTATTTTTCTAACATGTATGTGTATGCAGGATGACGTATATTTTTGTGTTACACGACTCCATCATAATGCAAGAAAGAATAATTGTGAGTGTGGAGAAAAAGATTGAGATAGAATAAAAGAAATGAGATAGATGTTAGTATTAGCAATCTTCGATGTTTTGCTGTATCACAAAAGGTATTACACTTTATCATCATTGGGCAAGACTAATACAAATTGAGACAAACACCATGATATGAGATAGATCAAGGTGTGCAAGGTCAGCCACTTGCTAATAACAGACAGTCGCAGACAAGCATTGTCATTAACTCATACTAAGGGCATAAGTTGCCCCAGTCTTTTTGTCAAGACAAACCACAGACAACAATCAAAATAAAAGACGGGTCATGAGACGTTGTCACTTCAAATCCTTCATGGGACATCCTTGAGGAAACTAGTGACATGAGTCCAAATCAAATTTAAAAACACAGTTGACAGACAACAGTAAAATAAAACATAATTCTGATACATTGTTGCTTCTCTAAATCCTTTATGGGACATCATTAAGAAAGCTAGTAACATAATTCCTAGTCATCAATTCAAGATAAATGATAAGATAAATAAGCAATAAAGTCAACAAGCCAATAAAATATTTTCCAAAACTTGATCTGTTTGTTTGATTTGTTTTGATTGATAGAGCCTGATGTTAGGAGATACACATACCGGATAAAACTATGAGTCTGGTTTCGATGTTATGACTATCTGTATAAGGCATGACAAAGCCTGGTTTTAGAAAGACATGTATCATATAAGACATTGAGTCAGATGTTGTTGATGTGATAACCTATGTAAGGCTATGTTTGATTGTTTGACAATGTCGATTATACAAGGACTCATCCTATATAAGACATAGACTATTTTTTTCATATCAGTATCCAGGAAGGACTCATCCTGAATAAGACATAGGTTGATTTTTTTGATAATGTCTATTTTCAAGGACACATCCTATAGTAGACATTAATTGATCTTTTTTTATTGTTTTGTTTGGCAAGTTGTTTGATTTGACTCAGGTACATTGTTTACGTGTTCACCAGATTGATACATGACTTGATACGATGTGTTGACAATTGACTGTGTGTGACGACAAACCCTAAATGACTAACCTAGTGCGGCCTCAGGGGCTCATCGATTGATGAACTTGCCTACATTGTACATGTAGAGACCTCGTAGTTCAACTTGACTTTGACTGACAAGACTGACTACAAATAGAAGACATGTGTGAAAGTGAATGTGATGAACCCTAATGGACTGACCTAGTGCAGCCTCGGGGGCTCATCGATTGATGGCCTTGCCTACGTTATAAATTTAGAGACCTCGTAGTTTGACACAACTGATGACCTTGTCATATAGACATATGGATTGAGTCATGATTTTATACAGAAAAACCTAAACGGACTGACCTAATGCCTTGGGGGCACATCGACAGATGGCCTTGCCTATGTCCAGTCACAAAGGAAATGTAGTTCGACAAATGACAAAGACTAACAAGTGCGACTGACTCTGACTCTATTTTTTGATTCTTGAAATGTTATGATTTTTTTGTCTTTTTAAAGTTTTTTGATGTTTTTGTGTTTTCTCAGGTCATTTTGTGATGTTTATGGATTTTTCCATGGTTTTACATCTTCAACATAGCCAATGGAAGAATCAATATGAGACACATCAAGTGTTTTTCCCCAGTCGAGTATAAGACCAAATGATTATGAATAGGGTAATATGGGGGATATGAAATGCACTCGATGTCAATCATTCTAGGTTATGGGAAAGACTACCACTTATTATGAATCGTATATACAAGCGATGGATATGAAAGATAAGGGATATGTATAGGGATAGGTAGTATATACAAGGATAAGGAGTATGTATAGGGATGCAGACTATGTATAGGGATGTAGACTATGTACCAAGGTGAAAACCATAAAATCAAAAAAATCATTACCAAGGTGAAAACCTGGCAAATAGGCGTCTTGGTAACACCAGAAAAATTAGATAATCCAAAAAATAGTAGACAAATAATTCATCCAATAGTGAAAAATAGTTCGGTGGCACTTTGGATGGGTACTATGGTGAAAACGTGGCAAACAAGTGCCATGTGTAGTTGACTCTGCTCCTTTGTCTACTATTATTCTAATCTAGCACATCCCTGTACATAGTCTGCATCCCTGTACATAGTATGCATCCCTGTACATACTCCTTGCCGTACATACTACCTATCCCTGTACATATCCCTTATCTTTTGTATCCATCACTTGTATATACCATTCATAATAAGTGGTAGTATTTCCCATAACCTGGAATGATTGACATTCAGTGCATTTCATATCCCCCATATTACCCTATTCATAATCATTTGGTGTTATACTCAACTGGGGGCAAACACTTGATGCATGTCATATTGATTCTTCCATTAGTTGTGTTTATGGTTTACCATATAGTGCCTTAGTTTTTGGGTAGCAAATACTACTGCAATACAGGCACGTTCAATGGTACTATAGTTGAGCTCATAACCTAACAAAGTCCGACTGATATAATAGATTTCCCTTTCATGACTTTCATTGCCATTCTACGCAAGCAATGCTCTGAGTGATGAATGGGTTGCTGTAATATAAAGAATCAATCGTCTTCCTTCAACTGGTGGCATTAAGACTAGTGGTGTGAGTAAATATTCCTTAATAAATTGAAAGGCCCCTCCACACCTAGCTGTCCATGCAAAGTGTACTTCTTTCTTAAGAAGATGTTGAAAAGGATGTGTATTATCTGCTAACTACACAATAAATCTTTTGCTAGATTGCAGTCTTCCCTGTAGTGTCCTTAGTTGACTAAGATAAGTGGGTGGTGGCATGTCCATGATTGCTTTTACCTTAGCCAGATCCACTTCAATGCTTCGTCTAGAAATGATATAACCTAACAGCTTTCCTGACTTCACTCCAAACACACACTTCTTAGGATTGAGTCTCACCTTATATTTCTCCAATCTTTGAAATATCTTGTCTAAAACATGTAAATGTTCTACCCTTGTCTTGGATTTAACAATAAGATCATCGACATAATCCTCCATAAGAGTGTGTACTAGGTCATGAAAGATGGTGTTCATGGCACGTTGATAGTTTGCTCCAGCATTCTTGAGTCCAAAGGGCATAACATTCCAGCAATACATTCCTCAAGGACAAGTGAAAGTCATTTTAGGTTGGTCTTCAGTTGCAATTCTGATCTAGTTATATCCGGAAAATCCATCCATAAGGGACAACATCTCATATCCTGCTATCATGTCAACTATCATGTCTTTATTAGGTAAAGGGAAGTCATCCTTAGGACAAGCTTTGTTTATATCTCTAAAATAATTGTAGATGTAGATGCCCGCAGTTGGTTTAGTGACTGGTACAAGATTCTAGATCTAATCGGCATAGTCGATTGATCTTATGAAACCAACGTCTAACTGTTTCTTGAGTTCTACCTTGACTAATAAAGCAATCTATGGATGCATTTTTCTCAACTTCTATTTCACTAGCTTGACACCTAGTTGTAAAGGCAAGTGATGTAGAATAAGTTTAGGATCGAACCCCGACATTTTTGCATATGACCAAGCAAAATTTATCTGTCTCTGTGCAAAGAAGTTGTGGAACTCTGGCTGCTCTTTTGTTGTCAATGACGCTGCAAAATAAACCAATCGAGGATTCTCTTTTGTGCCTATGTTGACTTCTACCGATTCTTCAACCAACATGGGTGACTTTTCCTATGCAACGGGGAGAATGTTCAAACCTCCATCCTTAAATGTCTCAAAGAGGTTTTCACCTTCGGATGTGTCCTTTCTTTTTACTTATCCTTTTTATCTGAAGTGTTTATTCTTTTTCTCATTTTTGTGACTGGAGGGTTGAACAGATTCCCCAAAATATGCTTTGTTGTCCAATTCAATGGTAAAACTATCTTTGTGATCAGCATTAGGTATCCCTTCTCATAATCCCAGGAACTCAACAATTGCTTCATTGTTCTCAAAAGTGTCTAACACAGGTGTATCTTGTTGATCCCAATCAATGAGTTGGGGATAGACTAAGGGCATGTCATCGTTGGAGTTATGAAAATTTAATGGGGTCAAGGTAAGGATTGAGTTATTCTTATGGTCACAAAATTCTCGTACTAAATCTCATTTGCTCTTAGGTTTAGGTCTAGGCAGATTGATAGGTGGGCCTAATGCCAAGGTTTGATTATTTGAAACAGATGTATCGGGTTGCCAAGAGGTAGGATCAAATGATTCCCAATAGTAGTGTTTAAACCACTCCTCCTTTGTCATTTTCTTTGGTGGACAGGAATTCAATGGATTTGGGGAGGATTTTAACATTAAGTCAAGTTCTCCAAATAGTTTGTCAAGGTCCATGGAAGAGGTAGAGGATAAGGAATCCCACTCATAGTCATTAGAGTTAGGGGAGTCATAGTGATATTGCTTAGATGGTTCATGATATATCTCAAGATCTTCTTAGGCACTTACTTCCTTTATTAAGGGTGATGTGATACTAGGAATGCCAATCTAAATCGGTTGAAACCCTAGCCCCACTCCTTTTGGCCATTGAGAAACAAAGATTGGTTCAATCCTTCCATCTTGATTTAAGCCTAAGCCACTCTGTCCATCATATCCATTGCTCTGTGTAATTTTGAAACCCTTACCATATAGATTTGTAGGAATGTAAGCAAGTGAGAGAGGTTCCTCCTGATCTTCCTTATACAAGCAGGAAGTGACGTCTTTTGCATCTACAACCTCTTTGCTTAATTCAACCCATTTAGTAAAAGTTGTTGTGGGAGGAATGTGTATAGTGACCATAGATTGTCTCCTATCTAATGTAGGTAAATTGTATGACTTAGGAGGAATCAAATGGCTAACACAATAGGATGTCTTCATATAATACTCTCCACAACCTTTGTCTTGGATCTCAACCCTAGGAGTAGTAGGTATGGAGGGAGAAATAGATGTTCGAGTGAGAGTAGATGGATCAACATAGGACAATGGATTGGATGATGAAGCTTCTTGGTTTACTGGCACTTGAAGTTGGGGGAGCTCTTTTAGATTGGTGCAATATTGGAATGGATCTGGGTCACCATCTATGGTTATCTCTATGCCATTGTAAGGGAATTTAAGACATTGATGATACATGGAAGGGACTGCCTTTGTGGCATGAATCCATGGTCTGCCTAGTAGTAGGTTATAAGGAAGGGTGAGATCCAAGACCTGGAACTTTGTCTCCATCACCGCAGGACCAATTCTGATAGGAAGTGTTACCACTGCCTTTTATTTTCTTTCCTTATCATCATAAGCTTTAATGACAATAATTTTGGTCATGTCTATGCATGTTTCTGAGATACCTAATGCCTTAACTAGTTTTAAAGTGCATAGATTTAACCCTGCTCCTCCATCTACCAAAACTCGTCTAACTTTGGTGTCATCAACAAGGACTTCTAGATGTAAAGGGTCATTGTGGTTCCTCTTTTCACTTGTATAGTCTTGTTCAGAAAGTGTGGCATGGTGATTATTGGTCAAGTAGCCCACCATTTCCTGGAAACAATTGACATCAAGGTAATTAGGGACCGTGGTGTTCTATAAAGCTTTATCAAGAACAGATCGATGCTCAGGGGAAATACGCAACAGTTCCAAGATTGAAATTTGGGCTGGGGTCTTCCCCAACTAGTCAAGTAGGTTATATTGTAACTTGGAAGGCTATGGTGTTTGTTTTAATGGAGGGCCTTGGATAGTGAACTTAGTACGATGATTATTGACTATGTACTCGGGATTTGTATTGATAGTAATAGTATTGATATTCTCATCAGCAATGCGAAGGTGATGAATGATTTTTCCGCTATTATAATCATGCTTGATATTGGCATAGTTGGCTGAAATATTTGTCTTAGTACTCTAACTGGGGATAGTTCCTTTCCCATGGTCATGTAGTGGGTCAAAAAAGACTTGATGATTAGTGTTCAATGACTTTTTTTTTTGTCCACTAACTTCAATAATCCTCCTTTTGACAAGATCTTGTATGATATTCTTTAGTTGTCGACAGTTTTGTAAGTTATGTCCCTTAGTTCTATGATAATCACAAAAGGCATTATCATCCCACCAACTTGGTTTAAATTGTCTTGGATCATATTGTCTTGGTTCCTACAGTTGTATAAGATTATGTTGTAAAAGTCGTTTGAATATGGACTCAATGGATTCCCCTAAGGGAGTGAACTCACTTTTTTGAAACCTCCTTTGTTGTTGTGGACATTGAGTATTTTGGACTATGTTAGGAGGTTAATTGACAACATTAAGTGTGTTGGTAAAATTGCGAGGTCCCTGTAATGTGATGAGTGGTCTTGCTTGTATCATTTTAGCATCAACTACCCCATCATTGGTGACATTTTTGCTGTGAGACCAAAATCTGTTTCTGTCAGTGGGGGTGTTTTTTGCACGATTGGATTTCTATTGGATGTTGATGTCTTAAGTTCGCCTTTTTCAATGAGATCCTTTTCTATTATAACCCCTTTTTCCACTAGTTCTAAAAAAGATGTACAATAATTTACTCTTAAATTACTTCGTAGTTTCACATGAAGGTCTTCTTGGAACATAGTAACTTTTTGTTTTTCAGGTATCTTGACAGGACACCAGCTGGCTATAGTCCTCCACCTCTGGAAGAAAGCGATAAATGTTTCACCTGTGTCTTGTGTTGTGTGACACAAGGTTGCTATATTTATTTCATGGTCTATGTTGAAGGAGAATTGCTCCACAAATTTTTCAACCAGTTCATGCCAAGATCTGATGCCAGAGTCTAGACCTAAAAACCAATCTAGTGCAATTCCTACAAGACTTCTTGGAAATAGTCTCATAAGATATGCGGGGTCATAGGCAACATCTATGCATATGGTAGAAAATTCCCTTATATGTTCTATTGGATTTTGTTTGCCATTGTACTTAGGGAGATTCAGTATGACATATCCATGAGGGAAAGGGGTCATGTACAATGATCTATCAAAGGGAAATGGGCATATGTCCTTTGTTGAAAAAGATTTCTTATTTTGACATCGACATGTTATCCATTTGTGTTTGTAATGCATGCATCTATGTTTGTAAGACATCAACCTGGGTCAAGGATGTGCTAGGCGGGTTATGCGGATCTGTGTATGTATTCTAAAATCCAAAGTCTCGTGATGGGTTTCGATTGAATGTTGGTATTTAAGGTGGGTTTGGATTCAAAATGTTGGTAAACGTGTTTTGGGTTGGAATCTGCATAAAATGATTTTGACTTGGGATTTGTGTGAATGGATTCTGACTACCAATCTGAGATAAAGGATTCTAATTTGAAATATGTGTAAATTGGTTTTGACCTGGAATCTGTGTGAATGGATTCTGACTACCAATTTGAGAGAAAGGATTCTGATTCAGAATCTGCATGAATGGGTTCTGATTTGGAATCTGCGTGAATGGGTTCTGATTGCCATATTGGAAGGAGGGAATGCCTCTTTTTTGTGTAATCTATGGTATAGTACTAGTGACTTGAGCACTAGTTATGGCCATCAACTGTGGTATGGTGCTCATGATACTAGCATTAGGTGTGGTCATTGACTGTGAACTTGTGACACCGACATAAGTTGTAGAGGCTGACGTTTTAGGTCTTTTACTCCCAACAAGAGGATCAAAGGGAGTAGATGATGAAGCCCCTACAGTGAAATTAAATCCCGATGTCATGTCGGATGCACCAAATTGAGACGTATGGATTGTCGTACTCTGTGTAGGTGTGCCAGATGGCATAGTTGTGTTGACCTCAGGTATAGTAGTACTAGGAGTCGTTGTATTTGTCCCTTGTGTAGGTTGAGTTTGTAAGGTGCTGATATCAAATCCTATAGGTAGGGTAGCACCTTTAGCTAGCAATTTGGCTAAGTATCATTGACGATCATTTGCTAGATACTCATCTATGAAAGAGGCAAACTCAGGGTCTTGTGTAGCAGCCTCTATGTATTTTGTTGTAATGTGACCTTGAGTGTTTCTAGTGGTGAATTTTTCTAATAGAGTCTTGTGAGGTCTTGAGGAAAATGGATTGATGAATTTGTTTGGTTTCAACATGTTTTCTCTCTCTGTTCTAGTCTATGTTTTTGGGATTTTTGAATGAAAAATAAGGAATACTCTAGGATGACACTAGTCTAAAATATAAAGATGCAAATTCTAAGCAAGGTTATAAAATAATCAATTCTATAAACCCAAGATGGAGGGACCAACTACCTAAAGTCTAACCAATGTAGGACGAGGATCAAAGACAAGTTGAGTTTCCTAACTAGACTGATGAGCTAGGAGGACTCTCTATAGGACAAAGGATAAATTGATAAAACTAGGTTCAATGACAGATTTCGTTGAAGCTATGATTTTTCTAGAGTGTAGATGGTAAACTTATCCTAAAGTTTGTAAAAGTGACCTTTCTAGAAGTTTAATGCAAGGTAATATGTATTCTAAGATGAAACTAAACTCTGAATTAAGACAACTATGGTAATGACCGAATGAACCTAAAAGATGCAAAATTGAGCAAATCGTTTCAATTTTCTTTTCAAGGACTGTTTGTGGAAAGAGAACTAAAACTGGTATAATCATGTTGACTGGACAGTGATTGTGAATAAAGTTTTCCATGATCAAGTTTTTGCAAACAATGAAAATCATAAGACAAAGTGTTTTCAGTTTGATTTTGCACTCAAAAGAACATATAAGTTGACAACAGACAAGCATATCCTAATAGGCCAAAAGGCCAAGGGTTTGTATACTTGGTATAGCCCACCTAAATACCCTGGATTGGTGATAAACTCCTTTCCTTCTTGAGAGCGAATAGCTTAGAAATTTTGTGGCATTGGCTCCCATCCACAACTCATTAACATCATTCGAGCACACCAATTTTGAATTCTTTGGGCAATGACCTCCCAAGAATTGCTATCTCTACTCAAGGGGATTAGTAGTGAGTGTCTTCAGGCATGATACTATACTCTGCACTATACTAAGCAATGGCTAAAAAATGGTTGGTCTCTAAAACAAAAGGGGTTTAGTATGGGCATTCCGTTCATGGGGCATGATCCATGCAGTGAGAGTCCCCTTTCGTATCCATCTCGTCAGAACCATACTCGTGATTCTTGGGATTTCCCCAAGAATCCACTTTTATATACTGGCTGGAAGTCCCTCAGGTTCAGGTTGCTACCGATCTGAGTCATCCTGGGGTGAGTAATCTTTCCCACCAGAAGAGGCCCAAGTTCTAGATTTGGTAACCGTTTCTCTTACACCTAGGATCACATGGATGCTCAAGGGGATGTAAGGAAAATATGCAGCCATAGAATGACAATTTCCACATAACCCAAATCTGAAAACATGCAAGTAAAATACTCAACATCAACATGCAAGAGAATAGACAACATACCCATCAAAGATGACACAAGATATGCCCTGGGAAAACCCTCAAGAGGGAAAAACCCAGCCTCCAAAAGCATCCACACTCCATGTATTATTCAGCAATGAAAACCCATCACAATACATCTGCAGAGACTCCATGAACACTTCTGAAGCACAAGCTATCCATGCATTCCATGTGACCAAGCATGAATCCACACATCCCATGCCATGCTTCAAACCCTCACACATGCACGAGCTCAACCTTGACCAACTTTTGATCCAACCCTAAACAACTACCCTTGTGGTTGCTTTTATAGAAACAAGGTCCCACAAAACCACCAAGTGGTATTACATAAACCATGTGCCCAAAATACTACAACATGTGACCCCACATTTAATATTGGGTACTTTATTATTTTTTATTATTCCCCAATATTAAATAATTACATTTGACAATTATGTCCCAATGTTACATACAACAAAGTGGCCCCAACATTATAACTCCTTGTGATGCACGTTCACCTAGAAAACCCCTAGGTGCACCACACACATAATAAATAAATAAAATAATACAAACATTATGCAAGGTGTACAACACCTAATTCTAACAATCTCCCACTTGTTGTATACATTGCATAAGGGGGTAACAAATAAACTCCATAGGCAACATGTACCATCCTAGAATCCAAGTGCTCCATGTGCTCCATCAAGATACCTGTAACAAGAACCAAGGTGACCACCATCTCATCCATGAATGCTCCCATCCTCCACCATGTCAACTACACTAAGATATGAACACATCCAAAGAGATGTCACACTAACTGTCACAAAGAAGCATAAACCTGCCTCAACCTGATATCTCAAAACACAAACACTGAATCCAATATGCACCAGTAGCTGTCAAGAATAAATCACCATAGCTGAAATGACATCAACAACAAATGCCAACACATCCAACTATCCATACCTCCAAGGTATACATATCATAGTAAACTCATGCCAACAACATATCCACCCATAAACCACAATGACAAACTCCATGTACAAACCTGTCAAAAGCATGACATACACATCCAAGAGCTCCCACTGCATGGGCAATGTCAAGATGAATGCAAACCTGGAATGAGCACATTCAACACATCACTTCGTTAACATCCCAAAAAAGGAACCATCACAAAGGCATACCAAGTCTACTACCAACATCTCATAGAAGTAAACATGTAGTACCAAGGAACATCCACAATGATAAGCAAAACCCGCAAACCAAACCCTGTAGCATGTCCTCCTACACACACACCTCTAAATGCCAACTGTGTCAAGTATGATCTCCTCCATAATACCCCATAACAAAATCCATAACCACATCCATCCATCCAATCACCAAGATCAAAGATATCATATGTAACTAACATGGATGTAAGCATCTCAAAACAAGAAGATCAAACTCAAAGTAACCATTCCTAAACCAAGGAAATCAGCCCAATAAACCATCTCCTAAACTTAACATGTACAAGGAGATAAGCATGCCAACATTCCTCAAATTAACCCTCTAGAAACCAAATATCCATGGCTCAAGATCCATATCCATGAGAAGACAAAGCATAAACATAATGCACCTGAAAGAATAATGGGCAATACCTCTCAAGTGAACCACCGAGTAGACCAAGAGTGGGAATGAGAATGCTCCTCCAAGATATCCAAGTCATCATGACTCAACCAAGAACACTCTCCTCATTGGTCCATGTTGAACTCACGTCCAACCAAGGTGTAGGCTCCCTTAGACTTCCTGCTAAAACCTCATCAAGAGTAACCATATCAATAACATGTCTCTAATCACAAGATAACACCAAGCCTCACCTAAGTCTCCAAGTATCCATGAGCACCTGTAACCGATCAATCCATGCTAAAAACTAAGCAAATGATCAATGTACTCAATACAAAGAGAACCAACCAAGATCAAAATCATAGCTCCAACTACAGAATCAGGAACATAAACATAACACCATGATCTCACATCCTCTCAAAAGAAGATCACATGAATAAATCATCATAACATATACCATGCCACAACTCTAAACTAGTAATCAAGAGTATACCATGACATAATAACACAACCATCCTACAACCAAGGATCACCTGTCAAAACCAACAAGTCATAAGTAATACCTCAACATCTCCAACACCTGATGTCAAAGAACTCTCACTGTAGCACACAGAATCCAAGAGCTCCTCCATGACACCAAAGATCACCTACTGAAGATAACCATCCATAATCAACAATGGATCCACATCATTGCAAAATGCTCCCACTAAACCATGATACTGAGCAATCCCATGGCACCATGATGCACAAAACCATCACTATCATAAGCTCACACAAAACCTGTGAATCCAATCTCTCAATGACAACATGATAACCATCCTCTAAAGCAAGAAGATACACCGCAAAACCATCATATCCATCACCACCAAACCATCACTGTCACAAGCTCCCACTGAACCGTGTAACCAAGCTATCTATGACATTGTGATACCAATCTCCTCAAACCAAGAAGATACACTGCCACAACCATAATCAGGAAGCAATCCAACACCACCAACAATGCACCTACATAAACCATCATAACATGCCAAAGTCTCTAATGCACAAGAAACATTTATGACATCATGATCACCACCAAATGTACCAACAAAACAACCCAACCATGTCCACATATCTGCATAATCATAGTCAACTGCATATATCTCATATCATGACTGTACCTAGTAATACCATCTCACCTCCTCAACATGACAACCAAATCAACAAACCAAGTGACTAAACCAAGCCACTAAAACTGATCATGCATCAACACTGAAATATCAATGGGAAAAGACAACCCATATCCAAGTCATAGGTGCAACAAGTAAGTATAGACCGCCTACAACATTGCACAACTTGTAAATACAACAATGCAACATACATGCTGATAACCATCTAAAAAATAGAACAAACTGAGATGTACAATTGATCATACAATGAATCCAATATCAAATATCCCAAATCCGACAATCCATAAGCTCATAATAACACCATAGTCAAAGAG
This sequence comes from Sequoia sempervirens, assembly GCA_007258455.2. Lineage (NCBI taxonomy): Eukaryota > Viridiplantae > Streptophyta > Pinopsida > Cupressales > Cupressaceae > Sequoia > Sequoia sempervirens. The sequence goes on from VDFB02270651.1 coordinate 198,443,502, forward strand.
ACCCATAAACAGCTCAGATAAAGAAAACAGCAAATAAACCATGCTAAAATAACTCCAAACCTAATCCACTACATAGTGATCTGAACAAGATTTCCGTTGACTATTTGAAGTCCAAAATTCGACTCCGTATGCACCCGATATGCCCTTTCAAAGCTCAAAATAAACATCTAACTTCAACCAAGAAAAACATTGTCAAAACTGTAAAATCATGGAACAACACTTGTACCACTGTGTAGTGCTCAGAACCAGCTTTCTAACGACTATAAGAAGTCGAAAATCCGATATGCTGGGCAAAAGTTATATGCATTTGAAAAAAACTGCTGTAAATCAACCTTTAGGTGGCTCTCCGGTGGTGCTTGGGTGGCGCGCCGGTGGTGGGAGGGTGGCGGACTCCAAAAAATCATTAAATATAATTTAATTTTTCAAAATAAAAATTCCCCCCCTACGTAAGGACCCGATGCAGCATTCAACTCCATCTTTTAAAATTTTGAAGTCCGTTTAAAAAAATTGAATGGCGGAATTTTTCATTTCATTTGGCGGATTTATTTTTTTTTATTTTAAAAATTTTGTTTATTTTTGTTCTAAAAAGCCCAAAGGGCTTGGCGGTACACCTGCCCATCAGCGGTGGTGGCGGGGTCAGGCACCCTGCCGGACAAGGTACCCACCGGCGGCTTGTTCATCGGCCGGCAGTACCCTGTCGACAGGGCCTGCCACCCTGCCGCCTGCAGGGTACGGTGGCAGCCGAGGGCGGGGGGCGTCTGCGGACCCCCCCAAACCCTTTCAGAAATTTTGTTTTGTTTTTCAATTTTTTATTTTTTATTTTTTAATTTTTTCTAATAATAATTTTTTTGTTTTTCGTTTTGCAGGTACAAAAATAATTTCGACGGGAAATTTTTTTTTTGGATTTTTATTTTATTTTCTGAGTACGACGTCCGTACGGCCGAACAGGGGTTTTTATAAAAAAAATTGCATTTTCTTCCAATAACCAAAATAGGGAAAATTATATGTCAAAAATTCTCTCTCGGCCAACCTGAATCCAACCATGAGGTCCATTTTGTCCTAGGAGGTCATCAGTGAAAACTCACCCCCAAAACCCTCATTTAAATGCATGACCAAGAAACCCTATTTTGCCAAATTTTCTTATACCCCAAATCTACAAACAACCCATCATAACAGCAAACCCAAAACCCTCAGATCTGCAATAAAACACCTGCAAAACCCTATATCTTGCCATTGTCTTTCATTCTCTCATGCAACCTAGGGTTATCCAATCCAATAACCAAAGCTCTGATACCACTTGTAAGGAAACTATGCAGCCATGAAATGACAATTTCCACATAACCCAAATCTGAAAACATGCAAGTAAAATACTCAACATCAACATGCAAGAGAATAGACAACATACCCATCAAAGATGACACAAGATATACCCTGGGAAAACCCTCAAGAGGGAAAAACCCAGCCTCCAAAGCATCCACACTCCATGTATTATTCAATGAAAACCCATCACAATACATCTGCAGAGACTCCATGAACACTTCTGAAGCACAAGCTATCCATGCATTCCATGTGACCAAGCATGAATCCACACATCCCATGCCATGCTTCAAACCCTCACACATGCACAAGCTCAACCTTGACCATCAGCCCTAAACAACTACCCTTGTGGTTGCTTTTATAGAAACAAGCTCCCACAAAACCACCAAGTGGTATTACATAAACCATGTGCCCAAAATACTACAACATGTGACCCCACATTTAATATTGGGTACTTTATTATTTTATTATTCCCCCAATATTAAATAATTACATTTGACAATTATGTCCCAATGTTACATACAACAAAGTGGCCCCAACATTATAACTCCTTGTGATGCACGTTCACCTAGAAAACCCCTAGGTGCACCACACACATAATAAATAAATAAAACAATACAAACATTATGCAAGGTGTACAACACCTAATTCTAACAGGGGAGAGGATACTTCAATGTACTAAATTTTGAGGGTAATTGAACAATTGCGCTTTCGCACCAAACACACTAGACACTTGTTAATTTTAATCCAAATGAAAGATTTACTACACTACCAAACAATCTGTTTCAAAAATTTAACTAGGTTCTTCAACATGTGTTCTGCAAAAATATTCATTAGTAGTTTTCTGTATTGTCTTTGCCAATCATTCTTCAAAAAATCATTAACTCCTCAACACACACACTGAAAATAGAAGATTAGTGCAAAAAAAAAACTTAAATGAAAATAGCAAACTAAAATATTAATAACTTTCTCAAAACTAAACAAAATTTTAAATAGTAGATATCTATAGAAAGCTAAGACATAGACCTTCAAAACCTAGAAAATGTTTTGCAAAATCCTGCAAAACAAAAGTGTTATAAAGAAAAGAAAAGTCGTGTTTTAACAGTTAAAGCTTAAAAAACTGCAATCACTAAAACGGCTATAACTTTCTCAAATCTTAACGACATTTTAAACCGTTTGAAGTTCTAGAAAGCTGAGAAAAAGGCCTTAAAAACAAGAAAATGTTTTAAAATATTTTATGCGCATATTTTTCTGTGCTCAGAAGAAGATGACGGGATTTCATATGAGTTTTTGGCTATAACCTGCAAAGTAGCAAAAACAAACAAGAAAACAAACCAATTTCTCTATAAGAAAATTCATGTTGGGTTCACCAAATGTAATACCTAGAAAATGCACAAGACAAGATTAAGAGCAAACATGCAAAACATATCTAAATGCAATCTAATGTTAAGCAACAAAGAACAAAGGAAAGTAAAAACGTAAATAAAACTTGAACAATCTCACCAAAATTGTACGTATTTCCATGATTCATCTCAATTGCCCTTCTCCATTTTGATTGTAGTAGTATAATTGCCCTTAGATTTCTCGTAAGTTCATGCAAGTATAGCCTATGATAAAGATTTAGCAAAACATCGAAGATTCAGGATAAGTGCTCTCAAAAGTCATAAGATTTCACGAGTTTTCGAGAGAGATTGGAATGATGAAGGATATATCAATTTATAGAAAATTGATTGTTCGAACGACAGGCCAAGATCAAAAGATCAACGAACGGTTGAGATCGACAGATTAGACATGCATTCTAATGATAGTTAGTAATGACATGAGTGATATAAATTAGAAATAGAATTAAAGATTAAATAAATGATTTAATCTTCCAATTTGGTATTCAAAAACAAAAGAATTATCTTTGCATGACAAAGATGAAGATTGATTAAAGCAACTCTTGTTCAAATGCATGCACAAGGTTTAACTAATTAAATAGGAATATTTAATTAATTCCCATGTACACGAAAATGAGTTAGAACTAGATGATTGAATGATTTGACGAAGAGATTACTCGAGAAAGCCACTCAGACATTAAATCAAGAGTTAACTGAGTGATTTGAATAGATCTTTGAGTCGAGTAAAAGTGAATACTTAGATAACTCACATTATTATCTAAATATACAGGAATATATCAAAATAGAATTCATGAATTAAATAACTCATTTAATTCAAGATTTGATATTTGAAGAATAATTAAATAAATAAGATTTATTTAATTAAGTGATGAAGGGATTTAAATGAATAATTAAATAAATAAATAATTTATTTAATTATAGTTGAAGTATGATAAAGAGTAAATTAAATAAGAATTTATTTAATTTGACAAGAAGGATAAGGTTAATTAGTAACATAATTAAATAAAAAGTGTTTATTTAATTAATCAGATAGAATAAAGAAAAGTGTTAATTAATTAAATAATTAAGATTATTTAATTAATAGAAGAAATGAAGACTATAGAGAATAATTAAATAATTGACACTATTTAATCATCACTATGAAGAATACAAATTATGAAGAATATTGAAGTCATAGGCTTAGACCAAATTTCGGTGTCTACACCCTCAAGGAAGGAATCTTACCTCAATAGGAAGAATGGATTCAAAACCAAATATTAGTGAATATGGATTGGAACTAGTGGGAGTACAGATTCTTGTGCGATAAGCCCATAAGGTGGGATTAAGTTGTAAATGCCAATTGCGGCCAACATCATTGATAGTATTTTTGAGGATTCTAATGATATTTTTGTTAGATGCCTCTGCTTGGCTATTACCTTGTGCATAGTATGGAGTGGAAAAATGATGTTGAATATGAAATTCATCACAAAGATGGCAAACTTCTTGGTTCTTGAATGGGTGGCAATTATCTATGATTATGGACTGAGGGACACCATACCCATAGATGATATAGTTCAAGATAAACTTAGAGATATGTGTGTCGGTAATGTATGTCATGGGAATAGCTTCAATCCACTTCGTAAAGTACTCAGTAGCAGTGATGATGAGCTTGTGGCCATTGGATGATGTAGGATGGATCTTACCTATGAGGTCGAGTCCCCATTGGGTGAAGGGCCATGGTGACGTTATGGGATAGAGCTCTTGTGCTAGTGCATGTATCAAATCTCTGTGAACCTGACATTGGCGACATTTCTTTACAAAGACATAAGTCCTTTTCCATAGTAGGCCAATAGTCACCTAATCTCATAATATTTTTAGTTAAGGTAGGACTGCTAGAATGGGAACCACATATACCCTCATGCACCCCAAGCAAGGTTTCTTGTGCTTCATCAGAATCAAGACATCTCAATAGGGTATTATCTAAGGCATGTTTATATAAGGTGTCTTCGACGATGGTGTATCTGGTTGACTTACAAAGGAATTTCCTATGTTGATTATTTGAAAGGCCAGGGGGTATGATTTCGGCATGGAGGTAGTCATAGATTTCTTTGTACCATGGAGAATTAGAACCAACAATGTCACATACCATCTCAGAAGCTGGGATATCATAGGTTGGGACCAAACTTTGTTCTACCAAGAACTCAAACTTAGGCACATTGCTAGGAATGTCTAGAAGTGATGCAATTGTAGCCATAACGTCTGCTGCCTTGTTTGGAACATGAGGTATCAAATGAAATTCAACCTTGTCAAATTAGTCCTTAAAACTATCTGCCATGCATTTGTATGGAGCAAGATTCTCATCCTTAGTCTCATAATCATCATTTACCTATTTGATTACTAGTTGAGAATCGCCATATACCTGTAGGTTCTTAATTTTGCACTTGACAGCCATGAGCAACCCTATCACTAGAGCTTCATACTCTGCTATGTTGTTGGTACATGGAAATGTAATCCTAAATGACTTAGGGATGGAATCACCCTATGGTGTGATAAAAAATATACGAGCCCCTGAGCCATGATTTGTATGTGAGCCATCAAAGTATAGTTTCCATGTTGTGTTTGTGTCAATTGTGAATATAAACTCATCAGGAAAGTCTGCAACTAGTGGGTAATTTGCTTGTGTTGGTGCATTGGCTAACTAATCGGTAATGACTTGTCCTTTAATTTCCTTTCTCTCTACATATTGTACATCATACTCACTAAGTATCATAACCCATTTGGCCAGTCACCCTATTAATATTACTTTGCTTAAAAGATATTTTAGAGGATCTATATTGGCAATCAACATTGTTTGATGGTTTAGCATATAGTGCCTTAGTTTTTGAGTAGCAAATACTACTACAAGACAGACACATTTAATGGTACTATAGTTGAGCTCATAACCTACCAAAGTCTGACTGATATAGTATACTACTCTTTCATGACCTTCATCAACATTTTATGCAAGCAATGCTCTGAGTGATGAATGGGTTGCTGAAATATAAAGAATCAGTGGTCATCCTTCAATAGGTGGCATTAAGACTAGTGGTGTGAGTAGATATTCTTTGATCAGTTGAAAAGCCTCTTCACACCTAACTGTCCATGCAAAGGTACCCCTTTGTTAAGTAAATGTTGAAAAGGATGTGTCTTATTTGCTAGCTGCACTATAAATCTTCTTATGGATTGCAGTCTCTCTTGTAATGTCCTTAGCTGACTGAGATTAGTTGGTGAAGGCATGTCTATGATTGATTTTACATTGGTTGGATCCACTTCAATGCCTCATCTAGAAATGATATACCCTAAAAGCTTTCCTGATTGTACCTATTATGTCTTGCATAACCACCCCCATTTCGAGTTGGAACAAAATGGGTCCCCATTTCTCTTTCTAGTTTCTTTTTTCTTTTGGTTACTTCCTTTTCTCTTCGAAATTATTTTGTTTTCCTCCTAATTTTAACTTTTGATCTATCTGATTTAATCTTGGTTCTGTCTCAACCTAAGTTGGTTTTCTTCTTGCTAGGAATTCAATAAAATAATTATAAGCAATGGTGGATTTATTATAATATGTCTTATATGCTTCTAAGGACTAATGCAAACCTTTATTTTGTAGGATTAAATCCTACACATGATGATATTTGCTATGGGAGCTCAGTTGGAAGGCATGCCTCAATATAGTTGGTCTTAAAAAATAGTTAAGGGAAAAGTCAGCAAGACCCCAGAGATGTCATAGCAAGCGAAATTCATATGCAGTCAACTATCAGCAAGACATCAATCGAGGTCCCGGTGATAGGAAGAACACATTTCGGCATGAATATTTGACCTCACCATAAGGTTGTGATGAACTCCTTATGTATCACCGACTAGTGCAAACAAGCATACACTTTGGCGGGAGTCACCCTCTTCATTATATGGTCTTACCGAATGCCTTAAGTCTTGCCGACCACTAATAGAAAATTCACATCTCGGTATGAAAATTTTCTCTTCGGCAAGAAATCTTGGTAAACGCATTGGGTCTCACCGAAAAAGTATGAAAGGGAGTCTATCGGCATGAGGTCTTATATTCTTGCCGACACAAAATGTTATACTGACATGCTGCTTCTTCGGGGAGAGAACAAGATTGTCTCGGTGACCAAGTGTGCTTATGGAGATTCCTTGGTGAAACATAGGGCATCTATAGGACATCTCCCTGACACAGGAGGGTTATAGCAACACATGTGCAATCGAAGAATACTCATAAGTGGGACTACAGAGGGGTTTCCCCGAAATGAAAGTTTGGAAAAAGGTTGTGTTGTCAGCATAAAGTCTTGGCAACACGGAAGTGGTATCGCCAGAAGTCTCGCCGATAGGAGGTCCCACCAAAGGTCTAAGCTCGACGATAATTTTTCCTTCAGCAAGAGGTCTGGCCGAAACAAAAAGTTCTAAATGAAGGGTCAGTCTTCAAGGTAACATGAAGGGATCGGGGAAAGGTCTCACCGACTGGGAGAAGTCTCACCAAAATGAAGAGGCATCAGCATAGAAGTTGGAGCTTGCTAATAAGTCTCGGTGACCCCGAAATGTCATGGTGATAGATCAAGTGAGCTCAAGGGAGAAAGAAATCAGCAAGAGTCTCCCCGACTTGGTTGGGTATTCTCTAAAGGAAGAAAGTTTCGCCGAGATGTCTCGGCGAGAGGAGCTCGTCTCCCCAAAATGAAGAGGATCGCTAAAAGACCTAGGGTTCGGTGTAATCTCTCACTGACTCATAATGGTCACACCAAAGCGAAAGGGACCCCACTGGAAGAAGTGGAGGTCGTCAAAGGATCGTGCTGCACCATAAGGTCTTGGAGAAGAAAGGAGATCATACCAAAAGAACAAGTAAGCCCAGGGAAATAAAAGCAACTTGAAGGGACTCTCTACGAATGGAATAGGTTCGGCAAAATGTCTTGCTAACGCGATAATGTCTCAGCGGTAGGAGAAGGTTGTCAGAGGGGGCCCGCCGGGAGATAAGGAAGACTTTTCCATGAGGTCACAACAATAAGCGATGGTTTCCCCAACATGAAAAATGTGATCATTGAAGGATTCAGAGGTTCACCGAGATGTCACACAGACTAGCGACTATCTTGCCGATGGTCTTTGTGAGCTCGGTATGACTTCTACAGCTTGGTGAAGGGTCTCATCGACTAGTCTGCACTATACTGATGACTGCTAGAAGACGAAATCACATCGCAGAGACACGATAAGTGTCTCACCAACATTTTATTTAAGGAAGACTGCTCTTGACTGCTCAGGAATCTGGCATGGCATGTGATCGTCCAACCAGAAGGAGCGAAGGTGGGCCATTGATCGATTGACCACCCCTATGGAAAAAACTAACAGAAGACCATGTGATGATGAATCAGCTCAGGCAATGATATTCAAATTTGAAAGGAAGCTCAACGGTGATTCCAGAAGACAGTCAACGTACAAAGAAGTCTAGAACAAAAGGAAGTCGAATGAAAGAAGAAACTGTGACTCATAGGGATAGCTGTAGTGACTACTAGCAAGAAGGTAGATCAACATTAGTGGAGATATTATAAGCATTCAAGGTGACCCCAACAGAGTTCAAGGGTGGACATGAAGACAGGAGAGTTAATGTTGCAGCTGCAAAAAATAGATCTAAAAATGCTTCTCCTAGGGATAGAAATCCTTCATCAGCATGGACAGCAGGGCTTCACATTGAATTTTGCTTTGACCCTCCTCAGAAAGATCTAAGAGATGACCCTCTTGCAGTCAGGAGATATTTTTGAAACCTTAATATGGGGACAACACATTCTTTCGGTACATTCTATATATATGGCCTTTTGGCCTCTTTGTGAAGGTTAGAACTTTTAGAGAATTTCTAAGGTTAGACAATTAGAGTTAGAATAGACAATTAGAAGAAAATATGGGAATTAGTAAGTTAACAGAAGGAGATAGAGTTGCCTCCTAATTCTTTGTAATAGGAGTTTCTTATGTCTTCTTGGTTAGGATTTAGATTCAGATTCATAATAGACTAATGTACCTTTTAGTTTCCTTAGTGTAAATGGAAACAATTTGAAATCACTAATTATCTATACACTGGTGATTGTGCCAACTTTGTAAATGTTGCTTATCTATTTCACCAACAATAGAAGCAACCAGATTAAAATCTATTTCATGTTGTGTTTTAGAATGGTGTTTGTCTTGAGTTAATCATTTGATTTGTGAAGTCTTCAAGGAATGAAATGTTATTTTATGTTTTGTTTAAATAGATGAATTGCAATCTGCTATCGAATCAGCACTGGGAATAAATACAACTGTGTGTTAATCACAAGTTAATCTTGTTCTTCGATTTTAGTTTACCATTCCTTGAAGCTAACAAGTTTGGTTAGCATTGGATGAATCATTATTCTTTTCTGTTCCAAAACCCTAACCTATCTTTTGTTGTTTCTTTAAAACCCCTAGTTAGAGTAGGTATTAAATTCATGCTTGATCTTAGAACTATCCAGAAGCTCAACAATAGTAGGCCCCTTGAACATTACTATTACATTGACCAATTGAACAACATTAGCATAGTTTAGAACCAACTATAAAGACCTTGGGAGCTAAGATATCCATGTGATCATCTTTTTCTTTCAGGAGAAACAGAGTAGCAATATTTTGTTTGTATGTTGTTGTGCCAAAACACACGTCAACAAGAACTGGCACTAGAAGGAGGGCCTAGAAGGGAAAGCTGGATAATACTGAGTTTTTCTCACTAGAAAGGTTCGTAGAGTTCTTTGATCAGCTAAAAATCCACCACCCTTGATAGAACTCAAGACCCCAATAAGACACAAGAGTCATAAGCCTGGCTTAGCTATCGTACCACCCTTGTTAGCTCCACTCACTCCACTAGGATTTTCACGAATACCCCAGTGGGTACCCATCAATTCACCACATTCATCTCAATTGTCATCATAGCTGATTCAACCCATACAATAGCTGGCTCAACCACCACCACCGCCACCAATGGCATTCTTCCAAAATAATCCCTCTCCATTGGGGACTATCCCTAGAGGTTTACATGACCTGCCTAAGAACCCTAAGAAATTTTGTCCTAAGTACATTCATGGTGAATCAAGGAGTTCTAAAGAGCACATACAAGCTTTTAAGGATGCTTGTACTAGAGCTCAGATAGCCCACCATGATGTATTCTGCAGGTTGTTTCCTTATTCCTTAGGGGATATGGCCTACAATTGGTACCTTAGTCTCCCTCAAGGTTCTATTCTGACCTGGACACACCTAGAAAATGCTTTCATTAATTTGTTTAGAATCTATGTGGATCTAGCTCTTTTATATCACCAATTCGCTACCATTAGAAAGGAACCAGGTTCCAACGAATGTATAGGAGATTGCAAGATCCCTATCTAGTCACCGATAATAGTACCATTCAAGCTTACTTTAGGGTTATAGACCCCTTGCTTGGCCTGTTCTTGCAAAGGACCTATCAACCAGCAGATATTGATTCTCTATCCAAAGTCTATCATCTAGCTACCAAGCTGTAGCAACAAATCAGTTCTCAACAAGGAGGCTTAGGAGGAGGTTTCCCTCCAATAGGATATCAAATGCACAACCCAACTCCTCTATTCAATATTATCCCAGGAATGTCTCCTTCCCACTATGGGGCTATATTTGAATTGAAAACTCAGCCTCCTGTCCCATTCTTTGCTATTGAAACTTCTGATCTTTTTCAACAATCATAGCTTCCTCAAAGTTCCCATGGTCATCAGAACCAAATTGGAACACCAAATCATAGTGATCAGCCACCTACTGCTAAGAATGTGGAAAGTGAGAAGACAATCTAGCTTAAAAATGAGGTAGAAACCTTGAAGAAAAACACTGTCTCAGGTTACAAATGACATGGCTCAGCTTCGATTGAATCCCCCTCAAAGCCAAGGTAATTATCCCAATCAAAACAACAACAATCAAGGTACTTATCAGAATAACAACAATTACAACTAAAGGGATTATCAGGGCCAAAACTCCTCTAATCGGGGTTATCAGAATCAGAATAGAGGGTATAATCAAAGGCCAAACAACAACAAACAATGGAGCACAGGGTCCAATAATGGGGGAGTTTCTCATAACTATCAAGTGAATGAGGAGAGGGCACATATTGCAAACATAGCTGACCTCAACTTCATGACCAATTGGTGTAGGTTACATGATACTGCAACCCATTCTAAGGTGAACTACCCTCAAATGGAGAAATTTGTCAAGATGGCACACGAAGATGCCCACACCTTCCTGGGGAATTCAAACAAAGGAGGTGATTAAGTGGATACTGCAATGGCTTATGACCTCTTTGAGGAAGAACCTTCTTTCCCAAGGCAAGAGGAGAATAAACCAGAGGAAGATTCATATGATGCCCAAGCCTTTCAGACCAAAGAGGGACACTTCTTGAGAAATTAGAATAAGGGTCCACTCACTACATCCACACCACCTAGTCACATGGTGCCTCCAAATCAAGGTGATGATAATAATCCTCCTCCACCAAAAGGCCCACTTGAATTCCATAACAAGGGTAACTCTCCTGGTGTTTTCAAAGGTAGTGCGAGTTATAATATAGAATTTGATATTGTTTCTGAGATGCAAAAATAGAAAACTTCTCTGTCCTACTTTGACATCTTAAAGTTCTTCCCTGCTCAAAGGGAGATAGTGCTGAAAGCTTTGGAGCAAGCTGACAAATCAAAAGGAAAGAACAAGGTGGCACCTGCTGGGGATGTGAATGTAGCCTTGTATAGCAACAAGGTAGGTACTCCACCATTTCTCTTAAGTTTAAGGATTTGTGGAAAGAATTTAGTTTGTTGGATTCAGGGGCCTCAGGCAATGTCATGCCATATTCTATATGCAAGAAATTGGGATTGAACCCTGTCCAAACTAGCAAGAAGGTCATCCAACTTGATAAAACAGAAGTTAACATAGTTGGAGAGTTGAAAAACATACATGTCCAAGTAGGATCAGACCCTAGGATTCAAACCAACATAGATGTCAAAGTGGTAGACATCCCAGAGACTTATGGTATGTTATTGAGTAGAGATTTGATGAAAAGTTTAGGGGGATATCTTTCCCTTGACTTTTCACATATGTGGCTACCATGGAGAGGGATCCCAACTCATATTAGGATTGAAAGTGAGCCCTGCCTCAAGCATATCGTCACAGAATATGATTGCCCCAATGAGGTAGCCTATTTATAAACCGGGATAGGGGTGTACAAAAGGGAAGAAATTTTAACCTTTTCTATCCTAGATCCTAAAAAATTACCAATACCAAAGTCTCTTGATCTTATGATTGATGAAAATCAGCGGGCATTAATCAAAAAGTTGCAGCAAGATCAGCTGGTCTTGGGAGAAGATGTAGATCTACAAAGTCTCCTGCTCCCCAATTGGTGTAGGGTACATTACCAAAATCACTCTGAATTGACTTGCCAACCCTGCATTGATATTTTAAATCATGTTTCCAAAGCTGAGGAAGCTAGCACAAGCCACCTTGAGACCATTGCAAACCGCTTCTCATTTGAAGCCAAGGAAGCAACAATGCTAACTAGGGATAGGACACTTCCAAAAGAAATTCCTTCCCAAATTGAACTGGCCTTAGTCACATGTCTTAACTAGCATACTCATGTAGAACAACCCCAAGGTTTGCTCGACATCCCTGCACTCACAATTATGTCGAAACTTGGCGGATCCATCAAGGAGGCAAGCAAATGCCAGAAGGAAAACCTTGGGCCACATGATGCACCTAAGCAGGGATTGGAAAGTATACCCAAAGAAACTACAAAACACTTTTTCCCTATATCTGATGTGGAAGGTCAAGTAGTCCCACCCCTGGCCAATCCTATCCAAATTCCTACAACAACCCTCAAAGAACCAACCCTAGCTTATGATTAGCTATGGACCCTCACCTTTGATGGATCTAAATCCAAGATAGGCTATGGTGTTGGAATTGTATTAACCAACCCAAAAGGGAAAGCTTTCTTTGCCTCTTATAGATTGCAATTTGGATGTACCAACAACGTAGCTAAATATGAAGCTCTGGCATGGGGACTGATGTTTGCATACAAGAAAAAGATCATAGCCTTGATGGTCAAGGGAGATTCAAAAATTGTCATCAAGCAGGTGCACAGCCAGTACACATGTCACAACAAAAGGCTGGCAGCATATAGAAATAGGGTATGGAACCTGATTGATGACTTTGATGCCTTTGGGATTAGCTTAATCCCTAGAGAAGAAAATCAGGTAGCTGATTCATTGGCTGTTGCTGCAAGTACCCTGGAATCTATGCAAGGCTCCAAGCTCAAGAAATTCTTAGCTAAATTAATTTCCACCCCTGCAGTTCCTGATAATATCAGGAACTTTCAAGTCTTTGATGATGATTGACATATTCTTGCTTTCTTAGCAAGCTCAGATGTTTTCGAGGGGAAAATTATTGATGAGTCCAACAGAGATCAAGGGGATTGGAACCTTGAGGAATGTGATACAGAAAGAGTCCTTAACTTAAAGAATAATAACATTCCTAAGGGAATGGTGGCCTTGGAAATGATATTTGATTCAAACCCAAGGGCTCGAGAAAAGATATCAGCTGAAGAAAAGGGAGGCGAATATGAGACAGTTAACCTGGCCAATTCTAGCCTTGAAAGCAATGTCTACATAGGGAAGGCCTGCCCTAAAGAAACCAGGAAAGACATATTAAAGGCACTTAATAAAGATATTTCTGCAATTGTTTGGGGATATGAAGACCTAAAGACATTTGATGCTACTATAATGACTCATACTATTCCCCTAAAGCCTGAAGCTAAACCCTTCCAACAGAAGCAGCGCCCTATCAATGCCCTGATTGAACCATTGATCTATAAAGAAGTTCAGAAATTACTCTCAGCAAGGATAATTTTCCCTGTACACCATTCAACTTGGGTGGTTAACTTAGTTCTAGTTCATAAGAAAAACGGGGAGATTAGGCTGTGTGTCGACTTAAAAAATTTGAATAGAGCCTCAAAAAAGGATAATTATCCACTTCCTTCTCTGGATGAAGTTTTATAGACTATCAACAGATCTCAAATGATATCATTCCTGGATGGTTATTCTAGATATAATCAAGTAATGGTCAACTGTGAAGATAGAATGAAGACAACCTTCACTACCAAATGGAGAACTTTTGCATACAGAAGGATGCCATTCAGTTTGATAAATGTTGGAGCAACTTTTCAAAGTGCCATGGACATAACATTCAAGGACCTAATTGGTAAGTGCATTATTGTTTACATGGATGACCTAACAGTGTTCTCCAAAGACTTGCTGAATCATGCTGCGGACCTAGTCAAATTTCTTGAGAAATGCATCCGATATGGCGTCTCATTGAATCCAAAAAAATGTGTGTTCGAGGTTTCTAAAGGGAAGCTCTTGGGACACGTAATTTCTGAAAGAGGGATTTCAATTGAACCAGATCAGTTGATTCCATCCTGAAAAGCACCCAGCCTGGGAGCAAGAAAGAGTTAAGATCTTTCTTTGGAAAGATCAACTTCGTAAGAAAATTTATCACAGGCTTTGCAGAGATTGTAAAGCCACTAAATGAAATGATGAAGAAGGGTGCCAAAACAGAGTGGACTGAAGAGGCAAAGGATGCATTTTCACAAGTCAAGTGATCCATCTCAGAAGCACCTATCCTTACTAGCCCCGACTACCTCAGGCCATTCTACGTCTACTCTTTTGCCTCTGAGCATTCATGCGCAGCTGTTTTAACTCAACGAAAAGGAGAGGACAATTGCATTCATGAGATCTCCATTAAAAAATGTGGAAATCAAATATCCACCTTTGGATAAGCAAGCTTTCATGATAGTTTAGGCTGTCAAGAAGTTCTGGCATTACATCCTCCGAAGCCAAGTCATCGCTATAGTTTCTGACACGGCTGTGAAGTCCCTATTCATCCAGAGTGAGCTAGGAGAAAGGAGAGGCAAATGGATGTCCTTCTTGCAAGAATTTGACTTGGAGATACACCCTATTAAGCTAGCTAGGGGCATGGGTTTATCCAATTCCATAGCAAACGTTGGCGACAACATCATCTATCAATAATACATGACCTAAACTTTCTCTAATGACCCATGGTATGCTGATACCATTTGCTTTATGCTCAACAATCATTGTCTAGAAGGAATGAATGTGACTCAAAGGAGAGCCTTGAGGATGAAGAGTTCTCATTACATGCTCAAAGGAGGGTTACTATACAAGAAGAATTATGAAGGAGTATACTTGAGGTGCCTTGATCATCAAGAGGCTAGACATGTGATCTCAGAGTTTCACATAAAACATGACACAGGTCATGGGTTTGCAGATTCTTTGGCACACCAGATCCTCAGATCTAGTTATTATTGGCCTTATGTATTCAAAGATTCCCATCAACATGTGAGGACATGTCACACCTGTCAAATTTCTACACCAAGGGAATGCCATTCAGTCATGCCTTTGCAACCTGTCTATGAGATAAGGCCATTTGCCCAATGGGCACTAGATTTCATTGGGGTGATTAACCTGAATTCTTCTGCAGGAAACAAGTTTATCTTGACTGCTACTGATTATTGCACAATATGGATAGAGGGTATACCCTATAAGAACAACACCACTAAGGTAGTGATCAAGTTTCTCACCAAGTGCATCACTACAAGGTTTGGGGTACCCTTCGCTTTGGTATGTGACAACGGCTCTGCTTTTTCCTCTGCTGAGTTTATTTCCTGGGCATATGATCTCAAAATTGTATTAAAGTATTCTTCAAATTATTACCCACAAGGCAATGGAGTTGCAGAGTCAACTAATAAGAATCTCTTAGGGGTAATTAAGAAACTATTAGAACATAACCCTAGAGATTGGCATACCTAGCTAAGATTCACATTATGGGCAGATAGGACTAGGATTAAGGCTGCTTTAAACACCTCACCCTTCAAGCTGGTATATAGCCAAGAGCCTGTCTTTCCTATCCATCTGCAAATACCTATCCTTGAGTTCATGCAAAAATTCTACTCTAGTGACAATAGGATAGAGGTGAGACTAGCTGCTTTGTTAAAATTAGAAGAACATAAAGATGTTGCCTTGCAGCAATTCTCTAGGCACCAGGCTGTTGTCAAATGTTGGTTTGACAAAAGAGCTAAAATTAAAGCTTTTAGGATATTAGACCTTGTGTTGCTTTGGGATAAAGCTAGTGAAAAGAGGGGTAGTCACCAGAAATTTGATAAGCCCTGGCTAGGTCCCTATCAAATTGCTAAGATCCTAGGAGAAAACGCTTTTAGATTGAGTACTCTAACTGGAGAACCAGTCCCATTGCCTATTAATGGACAAATTTTTAAACACTATTTTGAATCATGAAGTTGGAATTTTGTTTGGTGCTACATTTGTATAAATAATTTTTGCTTGTAAATAGCCCTATTCTTTATGTGAATAATCTGCTGCTCTTTGTGTAAATAATTTGCTCATTTTTTGTAAATAGTTTGTTGTTTGTTTGTCTCTCCTTTTTGTCTTTCTGTTTCCCTTGTTCTGTGGTTTTTGTTTTGTTTTGTTCTTTGGGGTTTATCCATTTCTTTCCTTCTTTAAATGGTGGTTGTCTTATTTGAAGCATAATTTGGTCACTAGGAAAGAAGTGGTTTAGGTATTTTCAAGCTTTTTGATTGGGTGATTTTATCTTAAACTCTTTGTTTCATGCTTGTTGTCAATACGAGTTGTGATATTTTTGAAGACAAGGTGCAAAGTAAGTAACCTTCATTAGCTCCTCTGAATCTTTCACAAATCATTAAGAACATCTCCTCTTGTAAGGGTATATTTGTCCTAGGATTATGGTGTTGCAAGATTTGAGTGAAAAATATGATTCCTAAGTGTTGTCTTGAGGTCCATGGTAGTTTTCAACCCAAATCAGATGTTAAACATCTAACATATTGAAAAAGAACTAAATGGAACATCTGAAACTCTATAAGAAAACAAAAAAAAAAGAGAAGAAAAAGAAAAGAATTATCTAAAAGAGAAAAGGATTCAATATGAATGGGTGATTCCAGTATCTCTACCGAGGCTCTGGACACCTGACCGGCAATAGAGAAATGTTGTGAGGAAACTAGAGGTATCTCCATCGGGGCTATAGACACTTGACTGGCAGCAGAGCAATGCCTAGGATATCATTGCATGATAGCTAAAAGGAATCAACTCATGTAGCTCAAATCTTGCACATTGTTGTTTGAAAGATAGGAAAATTTTTATGAAAGGATGATGCACTGTCAAGCACAAACATAAATTCAAGGCTAGTTACTGTTGCTTACATTTGAGATTCTAGCTCAACCTTGCTTGTTAAAACTAACCCAACTAGAGTTGCGATGGTCATGTACCAGGAGTTCTACGTAGTTGAAGCCTTCGGCTTCTTGAAAATGGTTAAGCCATTTTCCCAGTCGAGTCACCATTTTTTATGCCTTGCATAACCCACCCCATTTTGAGTTGGAACAAAATGGGTCGCCCTTTCTCTTTCTGGTTTCTTTTTTCTTTTGATTAATTTCTTTCCTCTTCAAAATTCTTTTGTTTTCCTCCTAATTTTGAATTTTGATCTATCTGATTTAATCTTGGTTCTGTCTCAACCTAAGTTGGTTTTCTTCTTGCTAGGAATTCAGTAAAATAATTATAAGCAATGGTGGATTTATTATAATATGTCTTATATGCTTCTGAGGACTAATGTAGACCTTTATTTTGTAGGATTAAATCCTACACATGATATTTGCTAGGGGAGCTTAGTTGGAAGGCATCCCTCAATCCAGTTGGTCCTAAAAATCAATTAAGGCAAAAGTCAGCAAGACCCCAGAGATGTCATAGCGAGCGAAATTCATATGTAGTCAACTATCGGTAAGACATCAATCGAGGTCCCGACGACAGGAAGAACACATTTTGGTATGAATATTTGACCTCACCATAAGGTCTCGGCAAACTCCTTATGTCTCACCGACTAGTGCAAACAAGCATACACTTCGGTGGGAGTCACCTTCTTCAGTATATGGTCTTACCGAAAGCCTTAAGTCTTGCCAACCACCAATAGAAAATTCACATCTCGGTGGGAAACTTCTCTTTGACAAGAAGTCTCGGCGAATGCATTAGGTGTCACCGACAAAGTACAAAAGGCTATCAGCATAAGGTCTTGTAGTCTTGCTGACACAAAATGTTATACTGACATGCTGCTTCTTCAAGGAGAGAACAAGATTGTCTGGGCGACCAAGGGTGCTTATGGAGATTCCTCGGTGAAACATAGGGCATCTATAGGACATCTCCCTGACACAGGAGGGTTATAGTGACACATGTGCAACCAAAGAATACTCATCAACGAGACTATAGAGGGGTTTCCCTAAAATGAAAGTTTGGCAAAAGGTTGTGTCGTCGGTATAAGGTCTAGCTGAAGTGCTAAAGTCTTGGTGACACGGAAGTGGTATGGCCAAAAGTCTTTCCGATAGGAGGAGGTCCCACCAAAGTTCTAAGCCTGGAGATAATTTTTCCTTCAGTAGGAGGTCCAGCTGAAATAAAAAAGTCTCACCAAAGGGTCAGTCTTCGAGGTAACATCAAGGGATCAGGGAAAGGTCTCACTGACTGGGAGAAGTCTCACCGAAATGAAGAGGCATCGACATAGTATTCGGAGCTCACTAAGAAGTCTCGACAACCCCGAAATGTCTTGGCGATGGATCAAGTGAGCTCAAGGGAGAAAGAAATCAGCAAGAGTCTCCTCGACCTGGTTGGGTATTCCCTAAAGGAAGAAATTCTCACCAAGATGTCTTGGTGAGAGGAGCTCATCTCCCTGAAATGAAGAGGATCGTTGAAAGACCTAGGGTTCGATGTAATCTCTCACTGACTCAGAATGGTCACACCAAAGTGAAAGGGACCCCACTAGAAGAAATGGAGGTCATCGGAGGATCGTGTCATCGCCATAAGGTTTTGATGAAGAAAGGAGGTCATACCGCAAGAACAAGTAAGCCCGGGGAAATAAAAGCAACTTGAAGGGACTCTCTATGAATGGAACAGGTTCGGAAAGATGTCTTGCCGACCCAATAATGTCTCAGTGATAGGAGGAGGTTGTCAGGGGGAGCTCACCGGGAGATAAGGAAGACTTCACCATGAGGTCATAGCAATAACCGATGGCCTCCCCGACATGAAAAATGTGATCGCTGAAGGATTCAGAGGTTCACCGAGATGTCACACCGACTAGAAATTGTCTTGCCGATGGTCTTTGTGACCTCGGTATGACTTCTACAACTCACTAAAGGGTCTCATCAATTGGTCCATGCTGTATCAATGACTGTTAGAAGACAAAATCGCATCGGGGAGACATGATAAGCATCTCACCGACATGCGATTTAAGGAAGACCGCTCTTGACTGCTCAGGAATCTGGCATAGCATGTGATTGTTCAATCAAAAGGAGTGAAGGTGGTCCATTGACTGATTGACTGCCCCTGTGGAAAAAACTAATAGAATGTAAGCAAGATGGATCCCTTCTTAGAGCAGGTGACGATGACTTGGCTCGGGAAACGGTGTTCAAATCTGCAAGGAGGCCCAATGGTGCTTCCAGAAGATGGTCAACGTACAGAGAAGTCCAGAACATAAAGGAAGCCAAAGGAAAGAAGAAATTGTGACTCACAGGGACAACTGTAGTGACTACTAGCAAGAGGGTGGATCAACATTCAAGGTGACCCCAACAGAGTTCGAGGGTGGACACAAAGACAGGAGAGTTAATGCTACAACTACAAAAAAAAGATCTAAAAATGCTTCTCCTAGGGATAGAAATCCTTCATCGACATGGATAGCAGGGCTTCACATTGAATGCCTCTTTGACCCTCCTCAGAAAGATCTAAGAGTTGACCCTCTTTCTGTCAGGAGATATTTTTGAAAACCCTAATATGGGGACAACACATTCTTTTGGTACATTCTATATATATGGCCTTCTGGCCTCTTTGTGAAGGTTAGAACTTTTAGAGAATTTCTAAGGCTAGACAGTTAGAGTTAGAATAGACAGATAGAAGAAAATATAGGAATTAGTAAGTTAACAAAAGGATATAGAGTTTCCTCCTGATTCTTTGTAATAGGAGTTTCTTCTATCTTCTTGGTTAGGATTAAGATTCAGATTCAGAATAGACTAATGTACCTTTCAGTTTCCTTAGTGTAAATGGAAATAATTTGAAATCACCGATTATCTATACACTGGTGATTGTGCCAACTTTGTAAATGTTGCTTATCTGTTTCACCAATAGTAGAAGCAACCAGATTAAAATCTATTTCATGTTGTCTTTCAAAATGGTGTTTGTCTTGAGTTAATCATTTGATTTGTGAAGTCTTCAAGGAATGAAATGTTATTTTATGTTTTGTTTAAATAGATGAATTGTAATCTGCTATCAAATCAACACTGGGAATGAATACAACTGTGTGTTAATCACAAGTTAATCTTGTTCTTCAGTTTTAGTTTATCGTTCCTTGAAGCTAACAAGTCTAGTTAGTGTTGGATGAATCATTGTTCTTTTCTATTCCAAAACTCTGACCTATCTTTTGTTGTTTCTTTAAAACCCTTGGTTAGAGTAGGTATTAAATTCATGATTGATCTTAGAACTATCCAGAAGATCAACACCAGTAGGCCCCTTGAACATTACTATTACATTGACCAATTGAACAACATCAGCATAGTTGAGAACCAACTACAAAGACCTTGGGAGCTAATATATCCATGTGATCATCTTTCTCTTTCAGGAGAAACAAAGTAGCAATATTCTGTTTGCATGTTGTGCCAAAACACATGTTAACAGTACCCCAAACACACATTTATTGGGATTTAGTCTCACTTTATACTTGTCTAGCCTTTGAAATATCTTTTCTAAAACCTATAAATGTTTTTCCCTTGTCTTGTATTTAACTATAAGTTCATCGACATAATCCTCCATAAGATAGTGTTCAAGGTCATGAAAAATAGTAGTCGTGGCACGTTGATAGGTTGCTTCAACATTATTGAGTCTAAAGGGCATAACATTCCAACAATATATTCGCCAAGTA
Organism: Sequoia sempervirens; assembly: GCA_007258455.2. Lineage (NCBI taxonomy): Eukaryota > Viridiplantae > Streptophyta > Pinopsida > Cupressales > Cupressaceae > Sequoia > Sequoia sempervirens. The sequence continues at coordinate 198,464,282 of VDFB02270651.1, forward strand.
CATGTGAAAGTTGTTTTAGGTTGGTCTTCAGTTGCAATTATGATTTGATTATACCCTAAAAACCCATCCATAAGGGACAACATCTCGTACCCTACTATTATGTCCAATATCATGTCTATGTTAGGCAAAGGGAAGTCATCCTTAGGGAAAGCTTTGGTGATATCTCTGAAATCTATGTAGATGCAGATACCCCTATTGGTTTAGTGATTGGTACAAGATTGGAAATCCAATCTGCATAGTCGATCTATCTAGTGAAACCAAGGTCTAATAGTTTCTTAAGTGTTGCCTTGACTAGTAAAGCAATCTGTGGGTGCATTATCCTCAATTTCTGTTTCACTGGCTTTACACCTGGTTGTAAGGGCAAGTGATGTAGAACAAGTTCAAGATTGAGCCCAGGCATGTCTACATATGACCAAGCAAAATTTATCTATCTTTCTGTAAAGAAGTTGTGGAAATTTGACTACTCTTCTTTTGTCAATGATGCTACAAAATAGACCAGTCAAGGATTCTCCTCTGTATCTATGTTGACTTTTACTGATTCTTCAATGAGCATGGGTGACTTTTCGTATGGAAAGGGGAGAATTTTAAAACCTCCATCCTTAGGTGCCTCCAAGAGGTTTTCTCCTTCAGATGCGTCCTTTATTTTTTCTTTTTCATTGTCTAGAGGTGCCTTTCGATTTTCATCTAGAGACTCATCTTTTTTATCTTTTTTATTATTTTTCTCATTTTTGCGACTAGAGGGTTGAATAGATTCCCCAAAATATGCTTTTTTGTCCAAGTCAATGGTAAAACCAGCCTTGTGATCATCACTAGGTATGCCTTAACTTAGTCCTAGGAACTCATCAATTGCTTTGTCATTCTAAAAAATGTCTAAGATGGGTGTGTCTTGTTGGTTCCAATCAATGAGTAGGGGATAAACTAAGGGCATGTCATCGTTAGAGTTGTCAAAGTTTAATGGAGTCAAGGTAAGGACTGAGTTGTTCATATGGTCACAAAAGTCTTGTACTAAGTCCTTTTTTCTCTTTGGTTTAGATTTAGGTGGATTGAGAGGTGGGCCTAATGCCAAGGTTTGGTTAGAGGTATCAGGTTGCCAAGAGGTAGGATCAAGAGATTCCAACTAGTAATGTTTAAACCATTCCTCTTTTTTCATATTCTTTGGTGGACAAGAATTCAATGGATTTGGTGAGGATCTCAACATTAAGTCAAGTTCTCCAAACAACTTGTCAAGGTCCATGGAAGAGGTGGAGGATAGGGAATCCCACTCATATTCATTTGAGTTTAGGGAATCATAGTAGTGTTGGTTAGATGGTTCGTGAGATGTCTCAATATCTTTTGAAGCACTTACTTCCTCGATTATGGGTGATGTGGTACTAGGAACACCAATTTTAATTGGTTGAAACCCAAGCCCTAAACATTTTGGCCACTGAGAAACAAAGATTGGTTCAATCTTCCCATCTTGATTTAAGCCTAAACCACTTTGTCCATTATATCCCTTGCTCTGCATGATTGTGAAACCTTTTCCATATAAATATATAGGAATGTGAGCAAGTGAGAGAGGTTCTTCATTATCTTTCCTATACAACCAGGAAGTGACATCTTTTGTATTTATGGCTTCTTTGCTTAATTCTCCCCATTTAGTGAAAGTTGTTGTGGGAGGAATGTGTATAGTGACCATAGATTGTCTCCTATCTGGCATAGGTAAACCATATGACTTAGGAGGAACCAAATGGCTAACACAATAAGATGTCTTCATGTAATATTCTCCACAACCCTTGTCTTGGATCTCAACCCTACGAGTTGCAGGAAATGAAGGTGAAGTAGATGTCTGAGTGAGAGTGGATGGATCGACATAGTGAGATTTATTGGATGGTGAAGCCTCCTATTTTACTAGCACTTGGCGTTGGGGTATCTCTTATAGATTGGTGCAATATTAGAATGGATTTGGGTCACCATCTATTGTGATTTCAATGCTATTGTAAGGGAATTTGAGACATTGATGATACATGGAAGGGATTGCCTTCATGGCATAAATCCATGGTCTGCCTAGTAGGAGGTTGTATGGAAGGGTGAGATCCAAGACCTGGAATTTTGTTTCCATTCTTTAGAACCAATTCTGATAGGAAGTGTTACCACTCCCTTTGATTTTCATTCCTCATCATCATAAGCCTTAATGACAATAATTTTGGTTGTCTACACATGCTTCCAAGAAACCTAATGCCTTAATTAGTTTTAAAGTACACAAATTTAACCCTGCTCCTCCTTCTACCAGAACTCATCTAACTTTGGTGTTTTCAACAAGGACCTTTAGATGTTAAGGGTCATTATGATTTGTTTTTTTAGTTGTGTAGTCTTGTTTGGAGAACATGGCACGATGATTATTGGTCAAGTAGCCCACTATTTTTTAGAAATGATTAACATTGAGATCATTAGGGATAGTGATGCTTTGTAAAGCTTTGTCTAAAATGGATTGATGCTCAGGGGAGATATGTAATAGTTCCAAGATGGAGATTTGGGTTGGGGTCTTCCCCAATTGATCAAGTAACTTATAGTGCAACTTGGAAGTTTGTAATGTTTACTACAATGGAGGTCCTTAGATAGTGATCTTAGTACGATTAGTGTTGAAAACAAACTCAAGAGTTGTATTGATGGTAATGGTATTGATATTCTCATCAGTGGCACAAAGGTGATTAATGATTTTTCCACTATTATAATCATGCTTGATATTTGCATAGTTGGCTGACATATTGGTCTTGTTACTCGAACTGGGGACATTTCATTTCCCATGGTCATGTAGTGGATCAAAAAAGACTTGATGATCAACGTTTGATGACTTTTGTTTTTGTCTGCTAACTTCAATAATTCTCTTCTCGACAAGATTCTGTATGATATTTTTCAGTTGGTGACAATTTTGTAGGTTATGTCCCTTAGTTCTATGATAATCACAAAAGGAATTGTCATCCCACCAAACTGGTTTAAATTGTCCTAGATCGTATTGTCTTGGCTCTTGAAGTTGTATAAGATTATGTTGTAATAGTTGTTTAAATACATACTCGATGGGTTCCCCTAAGGGAGTGAACTCGCGTTTTTGAAACCTCCTTTGTTGTTGCAGATGTTGAGTATTTTGGACCATGTTGGGAGGTTGATTGACAACATTAAGCATGTTGGTAGAAGGGTTAGGTCCTCGTAATGTGATGATTGGTCCTACTTGTACAGTTTTAGCATCAACTACCCCATCATTAGTAATGTTTTTGTTCCAAGACCAAAATCTATTTCTGTCATTGGGGGTGTTTTCCACTATTAGATTTCTATTGGATGTTGGTGTCTTAATTTCTCCTTTTTCAATGAGATCCTTTTATATTATAACCCCTTTTTCCACTAGCTCTAAAAAGGATGTGCAACAATGTACCCTTAAGTTACTCCTTAGTTTTGCATGAAGGTTTTCCTAGAACATAGTGACTTTTTTGTTTTTAAGGTATCTCTACAGGGCATCGGCTGGCTATAGTCATCCATCTCTAGAAGAAAGCAATGAAAGTTTCTCCTTCATCTTGTGTTGTGTGACACAAGGTTGCTATACTTATCTTGTGGTCTATGTTGAAGGAGAATTGCTCAACAAATTTCTCAGCCAATTCACTCCATGATTTAATGCCTTGGTCTAGACTTGAAAACCACTTGAGTGAAATTCCTACAAGACTTCTTGGAAATAGTCTCATAAGATATGTGGGGTCATAAGCAACATCTATTCACATGGTAGAAAATTCCCTTATATGCTCTATTAGATTTCATTTGCCATTATACTTTGGGAGATTCGGTATGAAATATGCATGAGGGAAAGGTGTCATGTACAATGATTTATCAAAGGGAAATGGGAATATGCCCTTTGTTGAAAAGGTTTTCTTAGTTGAAACTGCCATTTTATCCATTTTTGTTTGTAGTGCATGCATTTGTGTTTGTAAGACATCAACCTGGGTTAATGATGTGTTGGGCAGATTATGTGGATCTATGTATGTATTATGAAATTGAAGGTCTTGTGATGGGTTTTGAGTGAATGTTGGTATTTGATATGGATTTGGATTCAGAAAGTTGGTGAATGTGTTTCAATTTAGAATCTATGTGAATGGGTTTTGACTTGGAATCTGTGCACGAATGGATTCTGATTCGAAATCTGTGTGAATGGATTCTGATTACCGATCTAAGAGAATGGATTATGACTACCAATTTGGGAGAATGGATTATAATTTCCATATTGGAAATAGGGAATTCCTCTTGTTTGTGTATTCTGCAGTATAGTACTAGTGACATGAACACTAGGTATGGTTGTTGACTATGGTATGGTATTAGTGACACTAACATTTGGTGTAGAAGCTGACATTTTAGATCTTTTGTTCCCAACAAGAGGACCGAAGGGAGTGGACGATGATGCCCCTATAGTGAAAATAAATCCTGATGTCATGCCAAATGTACCAAATGGAGATGTATGGATTGTCGTACTCTGTGTAGGTATGCCAGATGGTATGGTTGTATTGACTTGAGGTATAGAGGTACTAGTAGTCATTACATTTGTCCCTTGTGTAGGTTGAGTTTTTAAGGTGGTGATATCAAATCTTGTAGGTAAGGTAGCACCTTCAGCTAACAATTTGGCTAAGTAGAGTTGGCGATCATTTGCTAGATACTCATCTACAAAAGAGGAAAACTCAGGGTCTTGTGCAACAGCCTCTATGTCTTCCAATCTAATGTGTCCTTGAGGGTCTCTAGTGGTGAATTTTTCTAACAAAGTCCTATGAGGTCTCAATGAGAATGGATTAATGAATTTGTTTGGGTTTGACATATTTTATCTCTTTTCTCTTAGACCTAGTTTCAACCATGTAAGATAAGCTCAATATGTGAGGAATGAAAAACTATGTCTATGGATAGTATGACTCTAGTCTATGTTTTTGGGATTTTCTAAATGCAAAATAAGGAAGGTTCTAAGATGATGCTAGTCTAAAATGACAATATCTAAAGATGCAAAGTCTAAGAAAGCTTCTAAAGTAATCAATTTTGTAAACCTAAGATGACGGTACAAACTACCTAAAGTCTAACCAAGGTGTCAATTTAGTTATGTCAAGGAACTAATGTAGGACTAGGATCAAAGATAAGTTGAGTTTCCTAACTAGACTAATGAGCTAGGAAGACTCTCTATAGGACAAAGGATATGATGATAGGACTAGGTTCAATGAAAATTTTTGTTGACAGTATAATTTTTCTAGAGTGTAGATAGTGGACCTATTCTAAAGTTTGTAAAAGTGACTATCCTAGAAGTTTGATCTAAAGATAATATGTAGTCTAAGATGAAAAACTTAGAATTAGGATGGGTATAGTAATGACTAAATGATACCTAAAGGATGCAAAATTGAGCAAATCATTTCAAGTTTTTGTCCAACGACTACTGTGAAACTACATATCAAAAACTGGTATGACAATGTTGACTAGACATTGACTATAAATTCTAGTTTTCTAATACTTAGGTAGATGGGTCGCAAAATTTCATAGATGCGGTTATGTTTCATAGTTGCAATGTTCTGGTAATCAGTTGCACATTTTTGGTAAAATTCAGTATCTTATATCAGACAGATGTCGTGTATTTTCTCATAAATGTGACTCATGATGGCAATTATGGCTCAGATTGTAATAGATGCAGTTTTTCTAAACTTTGTGCACTGGAAAATTTTTGTGACAGTGGAAAATGCATCGTTCTAGACTGTAGTTGCGGCTCACCTTTTCAGATGCATCACAAAATTTCATAATTGCAGTCTTTTAAAGTAGATACGATTTTCTATAGAGAAAATGTGAGCTAATCTGGAAGATACAACTCTAAACTAAATAGACGTGACTCGAAAGAACAATTATGACTCTGTGGTGAATAGTTGAGACTCTATTGACAGTTGCATGTTTTCAATGAATGGAGATATAAAACTAGCATTGTTTTTCATAATGAAATTATGGCAAACAAAGACAATCATAAGACAAAGTTTTTTTAGTTTAATTTTGGACTCAAAGAACGTTTATTTTGACAAAAAATGAGCACATCCTAGGCTGTATAAGACAGTATTTACTGAGTTCTCACTTGGGTTTCCCCAGCTACACTTATTCAAGGTAGATGATTAGTAGCTTGACCCCTCTAGCTCCCCTCCATGGCTCATTAACGCCATTCGGGGTAGCCAACCTATAGTACCCATGAACATCCCATGGAATACTTTCATCTCTATACATGAACTGTAACAATATGAGATGGCTTCATAGGTCTGACTTGTTGCACCAGTAAATAGAAGGATTTTGGACACTACAAACAAAGGTGTTTAATTCAGGCATTTCGTTCGTAGGGCATGATCCATGTAGTGAGACTCCCTTTTTAGATCCATCTTGTCGGAACCATATGCATGATTCATTGGGATTTCCCTATGAATCCACTTTTATATACCAAGTGGAAGTCCCTTAGATTCAGGGTGCTACTGGTCTAAGTTGTCCTAGGGTGAGTACTTTTTCCCACTAGAACAAGCCCAAGTTCTAGAGTTGGTAACTAGTTCTCTTACACCTAGGATCACACAAATGTGCAAGGGGAGAGGATACTTCAATATACCAAATCGTAAGGGTAATAATACAAATATGATTTCACACCAAACATAGTAGACACTTGTTAATTTTAATCCAAATGAAAGATTTGCTACAATACCCAAAAATTTGTTTCAAAAATTTAACTAGGGTCTTTGACATATGTTCTGCAGAAAGATTCATTAGTAGTTTTGATATTAGTCTTCAACTATCAATCTGCAAAAACTTTGTTAACTCCTCAAGACACACTGAAAATACAAGATTAGCAAAAATAAAAACACGTAAGGAAATTGTAAATTGAAAATATAAACCTAAAAATTTACTAGTTGGATGCATTGTTTTCTCTTTTAGATGTGTCGCAAGATTTTACTGGTTAATTAGTTACAGCTTATAAACTAATAGATGCTTAAGTATTCGTCAAATGTGTTGTTTCCAATATTAGATGCGGTATAGTATTTTAGTTGCATCATTTTATCAAGCAGCTGCATCTTTGAATGTCAATTGTGTTGTTTTGTCAAATAGATGTGTCATTCCATACAAAAGCTTGCAAAAATTGAAAAAAATTCTATGGATACACGAAGATGGTGTTTTCACGTCGAGTTCACCAAATGTAACATCTAGAAAATGCAATGAAAGGTTAAAAGCACATAACAATGCAATCAAATCTCTAATGCAATCTAAGTTAAACAACAAAGAACAAAGGAAAGCTAAAACATAAATAAACTGAACAATCTCACCCAATATCTACATAATTCCATGTATAACCTTGATTGTCCTTCTTCATTTTTCCATTGTAGTATAATTTCCCTCAAATTTCTCTTGTGCAAGTATAGCCTGTGATACTGACTTAGCAAAACATTGAAGATTCAAATAATATATATGCTTCCAAAAGTCATAAGATTTCAGGAGAGATTAGAATGATGAAAAATAGATCAATTTATAGAAAATTGATCATTTGAATGACAGGCCAGGATTGAAAGATCAACGAATAGTTGAGATCAAAAGATTAGACATGCATTCTGATAACTGTTAGTAGTGACGTGAGTGATAAAAACTAGAAATAGAGATAAACATTAAATAAATGATTTAATCTTCGAGTTTGGTATTCGAAAACAAAAGAATAGTCTTTGCATGAAAAAGATAAAGATGGATTAAAACAACTCTCTATTTGAATGCACACACAAGATTTAATTAATTAAATAGAAATATTTAATTAATACACATGTACACACAAACGAGTTAGAACTAGATGACTGAATGATATGACAAAGAGTTTATTCATGCAAGCAACTCAGACATTAAATCAGGAGTTAATCGAATGATCTAAATAGGTCTCGAGTCGAGCAAGAGTGAATATTTAGATAACTTACATAATTATCTAACTATAGAAGAATGTGTTAAAATATAATTTATGAATTAAATAATTCATTTAATTCGCAATTTGATATTTGAAGAATAATAAAATAAATAAAATTCATTTAGCTAAGTGATGAAGGGATTAAATAAATAATTAAATAAATAAATTTATTTAATTATAGTTGACATATGATAAAGGGTAAATTAAATAAGAATTTATTTAATTGAAGAAGAAGGATAAGGTTAATTAGTAACATAATTAAATAAAAGTGATTATTTAATTAATCAAATAGAATAAAGAAAATGTGAATCAATTAAATAATTAAGATTGTTTAATTAATAGAAGAATTATAGTTAAAGTGAATTAATCAAATAATTAGATTTATTTAATTAATAAAAAGTGAAGACTTTAGAGAATAATTAAGTAATTATCATTATTTAATCATGACCATGAAGAATATTGAAGTCAGGCTTAGACCAGATTTCAGCAATATACAATATTGTATGTACCTTATATTGATATATATACTCATAAATATATATATATATATATATATATATATATATATATATATATATATATATATATATATATATATATATATATATATATATATATATATATATCTAATGTGCTTACATTAGCATTTGATATATATATAAATATATATACATATATATGTAAATACAATTATTAATGGATATATATATATATATATATATATATATATATATATATATAAATACAGGTCATGGTATTTAAGTATATATATGTATATAATATATAAATATATATAATAATATATATTATACATATTATATATGATAATAGAGATTGACTATCTCTTATTTATTTGAGCCAATTTGAAAGGTTGACTTATAGTCGATATAGACTACAGAGTAAAGGTCGATGTTGACCATGTCTTTAGAAGCTGATTTAATAGCTATCAACTGCTACTGGAAACCAATTATCCATGTGAATAACATGTGATATATTGATGCAGAGCAGGGGAATGCAATATCTACACACACACAAACAACCACTCTTTCAAACCCATAGTCTTCAAAAGGTGGACTTTCCTTCACAAACCCCTCATTATTGCTAGTAGCCTCTCAAAAAGAATTTTTGGGAATAACTCTTAAACCAGAATTGATCTAAAAAAGGAATACCTTTTTTAGACACCCATTTTTCTATTCTCAAACATATCAAAAATCTAGGTAGAGTTCCTTTATATAGAAGGTCCCAAAATTTGTCTGTCCTACTTCTTGACTACACCTAATTAAGCAACTAGGCATGGCACAACTAGGTTCAAGGCTTCCAAATGTCTCAACACCTATTCCAAAAACCTTCAACATATCCCAAAAATTCCTAAAACAAAAAATCCTACCCCAAGGATCATTCTCTAAGAGCACACAACAAATTTTCCCAAGTCACTAGGGCTTCTATGACTATCAACAAGGCCAAATTCACCATACTGTCATTAAATGCTCGTCCACATGTGTAGAACTAGGCCTTAGAATTTGTAATGAGATCAAATACATTAGGACAAGATTTTGTACAAATTTTCAATGGTTGATCATGGTGGAAACTTTAGATATGACAATTTCATGGTTTATTTTAACCTTAGGCAGGGTTTGGAGTGAGTTTCAGTAAATCAATGATATATCCTCCAATACTTCATGAAATTTAACCAAACTAGAAGAAGAAAAAATATAGAACAATCCTTCACATCATACATCCATTATTCATACCGTACAAAGCACTGTAAGTCCATACAAACATGACAAAGATCTACAAAATGTAGGAAAACACCAAATTTTACTATGAAATGCAACAAACTATCATTCATAACTTTAACTTAGCACTAAATTAGGTCAATCAATCTAGTCATATTGTAGATAACATAGTTATATAGTATTCATCCAATTTTTAGAAAGATCTAATAGTGAGAACAAATGTTATGCCATTTATCCCAAAATAGATAACTCTAGGTAGAGATTTAGGCGAGTTTTAGTAAATTTGCTATAACTTTCAAAATACTCAATGAAAAGGCACCAAAAAAAAATGCAAATGAAAATTATTTTATCCCTCTATAAAAGAAAAAATCAAGACTATACCAATCTGTACCAATTTGTACCATGCAATGGAGCAGCAATATTGTAGAAAAGTAATATAGAAATTATCTCCATATTGATTCAGATTTTATTCACATCTTCAACCAACCCACCTCCAACCTTCCCAACCTTGGGATTCATGTTTACATAATCATTTTGTGCCATTACAATCATATTTCAACCTCCCAACCAGCCATAACCTCTTTTTTTAATGCTAGTGACATTTTTACAAGATTTGTTGCATTTTGACAACTTTGCAACTTTTACAATTTTGACAATTTTTTGACAACTTTTGCATTATGACTTTAAAACATTCTAAAATGGTCTAGAATGACTTCAAATGGTCTCATAAGACCTTATTAACATGAAACAAAACAAAAAATAATAAAAACTCAAACTTTCCCTCCTATAGGCCTCAGGTCCTGAGGGTGCTTCTACACCACATATAGTGTGGCTTTGCATTTGATATCTACTGGCTGAAGAAATATTGACTTGGTCAACATATTAAATGAGACCATGCTTGACTATTTCTCACATATTAACTGGATAATGTCAATTCAATCACCTTTTGGATTGTTTGAAACCTTTTTTCATGTTATGGATATTGACTGAGTTTTATGGCACCATATGTGAAGGAAAAGGAATAGCAGATGGCGACACCTTTGATGTTTGATTTCCTATAGATGTATTTCATTGAAACAATTGAAATTCTTCCATGTGCATTTGCAATAATCATTAGATTGTTTTCAAAGAAACTAGTTGATCTATAGGAGGTTTTGTTGAGTTTAAGCTTAGTTGATCACCACCTTATTGCTCAGTCACTTTGCTTGAAGCTTGTTGTCATTTTACATGCCTAAACTATAGGCTTTGTGGTTGCTTCATTGCTCTATAAATAGATGAACCAATTGATTCTGAGGGGTGCATTCCTTTTAAGATATTATACATCTTTTGCAATTCTTAATTTTTGCACTATAAACAATCTTACTTTGCTTAGCTTTGAGAGAGAGATATGAAGAGAGTTATTGTTTGTGAGGATATTATATTTTGAGAGGAGTAAGTTATCAACTTGAGAGGTGGAGATGATAGTGAAATTTCTTGAGAAGCTATTTGTCAAGACAATTTTTGTTGGAGAAGGATGCATTGCTATCATTAGTTTGGATAAAGAATAACAGGAACGAGGATCTCTTCTTCTTTATTATTTTATGTTATTGATGTGTCTTTCATGCATGCTTATGATGTATTTTCCAATATCAGTATTAGAGAATGTAGATTTTTTTGAAAAGGAAGTTGAAGCTATTATGTTTTTTCATATTGTGTTTTTAAAGTACTCCATAATAGAGGATGAGTGTTTATCATAGGTATTATATACTAGGTATGATTAAACATGAAAAGTACATATGTGTTTTAAGATAAGTTATTGATTTAACTAGTATAGCATATGCCATACTCCTAGGATAGATAATCCAGTATGGGAGGGAGATTAAAGTACTTACAAGTAAGGAGGATTATCCAAGTATATAGGTTATCTTTGGAATGATGGATTATCCATAGAAGGAAATACCTAACTTTTGTACTTACTAGTTAAGAAGGTTTATTTGAAGTAGATTAATATGTTGTAGGTTATTTGGGATGATGGACTATCAATTGAATGAAATATCTATGTGTAGCTCATGATAACCTTAAGTCAAATGAGCCCTGAGTAATGTATGTGATAGATGACTTCTTTCAAAGTATTGAATGAGAATACTTTGGCCAATGTAGTGTGAATGTCCAAGACTCCACCTTAGATTGTGTGACTATCGAGACTAAACACTGTCAGTTCACCATGATCCAGTATTACATGCTAGACAAAGATTGTAGGGTTACAAGTTCTAGCTATGTAGGACACAACACTATGCTCAGTTGATTTTAGTTATTGGTTACTCTACCAATCTCTTTGTCAAAGGGAAAGCTCGTCTATCAAATGATAGATTTGTAGGGGACCACATTATGAGTCCATGGTTGGTGAAAAAGCACTTATGTGATGCTTGTCATCCATAGCAGGTGACAAAAGAACCAATATTTGAAAGGAAGGATCCTAGACTGTCTTACAATGATTTTTTTTAAAGCTCTTTGAGCTATGTATGTAATTTTGTGCTTTATTACATTGATGTATCTATTAAATGAAAATGAATTCGTGTTGTATTATATTTTGTATATTGATTGGAAATTATCAATAAAGAAAAGGATAAAAATTATTTGCAATGGCATGTTATGTGTTTATTTACTTGTTTGGTGTAAAATTAGAAACTTTTACTTCATAGAAGGGTTAGTACATTACATGGCACTAGAAGAATGGCCAACCCATATTCCTTTTGGTTTTGTTAGGATGGAAGCTGGAGTATCGTAGAGTCACTAGGTCTCAATCTAGTGATCCTCGTGTGACATTAATCAAACGTAGTGGTCATATGCCATCTAGACCCGAAGGGTCCAAAAGTGGAAGCATGATACCACAAAATCCGAGCATTGTTATATCACCCCTACTCACAATGTTGGCTTTCTTTAATGTACAATCACTGATTCATTTTTCTATGTACAAAGCATATCAGTATCTTTAAGGATACATGTTTCGAAGCAAGGATACAACATGAAGATGTTGTATGTAGGTTGTTCCCTTACACTTAGAGTAATTAATTTTACCGGTGGTACATCAACCTACTTCATAATTCTATTAAAACATGGAAAGATATGGAAAGTCATTTTTTAGCTAGTTTTAGAACCCCAATTGATCTTGCCTTGCTATATCATCAATTCACTCAAATGAAAAGGTTCGATGGTGAACCTATAACTGCTATTAACAATAGGTTTCAATAAGATTATTCTAGGTTGCAAGCACCTTATGTAGTAGATAGTTTTTCTTCCATCATTGTTTACTATATGACAGTAGATCCTTTAACCACTATGTTCATGGAATGAAGGGAAAATCATCCTACTACTTTAACCAAAGCCTATGTTGAAGTCATATGTGTAAATTTAGAAATGAAACACCTCAAAATTGGGTTACCTATAAATGTCAGAAATGGATTGAATAACTATCCCAATATGAGTGAACATAGTTCCATTAAATCATCCAATGATTCATAATTATTTTCCTTTAGTGGTCTAGAATGGGACATTTCCTCAAAATAGTTTCTTTCAACTAGGAAATAATCTAGCTTTAGTCCCACACCCTGGTCCAACTATCATAGAGTTGCATCCTAATGGGAATTATTTATTCTCATAGACTTAAGAAAGTTAGAGAGTCAAAGCCTTAGAAGATAAAGAAGAGATTAAGGAAATTATACCTCAACTTAAGAGATTAACCACAGACGCTACGCAACTAAGAAATCATAATTTTTACTCTCAAAGTAATAATCAAAATTCACAGAGTCGAGCATATAATGCTCCTAGACAACCTAGAACTTAGAAAATGTGACCAAATAATAGAGGAGTATCCACACCTTTAGATAATGCTAATCCCTCCAATGATCAGTCTATGTAAAAGATAAATCTAGCTGACCTTGTGATGAATAATTGGTGTTAGATTGACAACACAAATGCTCATTTAGAAGTGGATTTTCCATAGTTTAAAACTATGTCAGATATTTTTTTGGTTGTTATGCATTATATTTTTTAGAGTAACTCTCACCTACCCCAAGGGAATGAGTTAGTTCTAGTGGGATATGACTCCACTTTAGTTCTTGAAAGTTATAAATGCTTTGAGTCACCTATTGTTGTCAGGAGTCCTACTTATGAATAGGAAGGAGACAATTCAATAATGACTATAGAAACCTACATGTTTCCTTATCAAGATGAAAATGAACCTCATTTAGAAGCTGACAAAATTCATGCTTTCCAATAATATCCAAAAGGATATAGCTACAACTTAAAAAGTAATACGAATGGTGGAAGTAGATTCAAAGGTCCATTGACCATGTCAATCCTTCCTAACAAATTTAACACTCCACCTAATGATAATTCAAGTAACACTCCAGGGTTACCTATGGTAACCTTTCAATATAATTCATCAAATGTTTCACAAAGTGGAAAAGTAGAACCTACTAGTAAAAATAATTTGACTGATTATTTGGTGAAAGAAATAAAAAAAGTAAAAAATAGCCTCTATCATAATTTCTCAAAATGCTTGTGATCAAGAAAGATTTCCTAAATACTTTAGAAGATTCTCCCAAAGAAAACACATTTTTTAAAGAATCATAGGTGATGGAAAAATCCATTAAGTCAATATAAAAACATAGTTCCTATGGTGGATAGACAAGTAGCCTTTTACAACAGAAAGATAGAATCCTACCATTTTTTCTCACAATGAGAATAATTGGTAAAAATCTCCATAATTGCTTGGTAGATTTTGCTTAGAAATCTACCAATGTGATTCCTTTTTCCATATGTTAGACTCTAGGTTCAACTCCAAATTTTTTTTTGAAAAAAGTTGGTCAACTTGAAAAAATTGAAGTAAATTTAGTCGAGGAACTAACCAATATTCTATAGTAAAACTAGGTAGTTCTATCCTAGCCTCAAATAGACATTGATCCACCTTTACTCTAGTCTAGTTTGCATACTCTACATTCTAAGACATTGCCATGTGTCTTTCCTTTCTACATAATTGTTTAGCTATTCTAGGTGAAATTAAATTCTTAGTTACACTCGTATTAAAAAGAATAGAAATAGGTAGGAAAAACAAAATACCTAGTATTTTGACTAGAGTTACTTTGTACTCTGCTTGATGATTGTCCACTATTGCATGTATCTTATGCTACAACAATGCTTGTTGAGTGGGTAATGGATTACTATTTGATCACGATTCAAATGTTTTATTAGGGCACTCACTCGCATGGTGATCCCCTCTGCATATAAAACATCCTGTAAGTTGTCCTCTTTTCCCTATGGTTTCTCCAGACTTGTTGGTACTATCGCTAGCTTTATTAGTATTACCCATCCTAGAATCATTCTTTTTTTCTCTCTCCTAACCTCTTTTCCATTATTATATAATCTTTTCCCCTTTTGCCTTGGAAAATTTGGCACTAATTCCTCCTTCTTTAGAACTATCTTGTTGGGAATTTCCACTTCCTTCTTTTTATCCTTTCTTTCTTGGCAAGAGGAATTAGCCCTAAGCTTTTTCTCTTTCTTAAATTCTTTCTCATATACAAGATCCACTGTTGTTGTACTGTGCATATCTACTTCTCCTCCAATCTAACTATTGAGTCCCATTATAAATTTCCTAATGTGGAAGTGCTCATCCTTATGATATATGGGAACATAGCATAGAAGTTAGGTGAAATTCTCCTAGCATTTGTTAATCGTCATGTTACCTTGTCTCAAACCCTAGAAATCCAAGAGTTTTTTGTCATAATAAAGTTGTGGTAACCATATTTTGTGAAAAATATCCACAAATTCTCCCCAAGTTAGCTTCCATGAGTTGATGTTAAGTTCCAACTTCTTGTTTATCCACCAGTTAGAGGCCTCCCCTGCTAACTAATATGCACCCCATGTGGCTTTAGTAACTCCATCATAGTTTCGTATTTCAAAATTTGTTTCCCTTTGTACAAGCCACACCTTAGCCTCATCAACTCCAACACTTCCATAAAACTTAGGTGGAAATATCTTCTTCATGTCCCTGGAAAGCTTGGAAGCCACAAGCTTCTTATTCCTTTCCACACATGGCATAGGTGATTTTTCCTTCTCATGTTTATGGTTTTCACTATTCCAATGGGAAGAATTTTTTCCCTCTTGATTGTTAACGAGTACTTCCTTTTCTACCCTAACCTTAGCTCTCTCTCGTTCAAGGTTAGCCAACCTTTCCAAGATTAGGTCAAGCCTAGCCTCTACTCCAGTGGTTCCTTGGCCAATCTCTTGGCTTCCACTAGGATTAGTTCATGTCTTCACCATGCTTGTGTGATTGGTTTCTACCTAAATGTTTTATCCATGTTAGACTAAATAATGTTATCAATTATCTTATGGTAAGCATAAAATCAAACATTCACATGTGCAAAATAATTACACATAAGATTAAGTGCATGCTTCTTTTGATAAACACATAATTTTATTCATTTCTTGAGGATTTCAATATCCTTTCGATTACATGGAGTGACTATTTAGATAGTCGACTAGAGAGTATCCTTCAGATTCACTCTCTAACACATAACTTAAAGGAGTGTAACCTATAGACTAAGACAATTGTTGTTCCCTATCTTTCTGTCCCTCTCTCAATTATTAGTAACAATCCCAAAAAAGGATAATAAACTTTGTATTTATCATCCGATACATAGTTACGAGAAGCAATGTCAATATGGTGTTCATCAACAATGCAGTCTACACTTTTCACAGATATTTGTTCGTGAGACTATTTCTTGTTTGGTAGTGTCCTCGGTACATATCCCTTAGACTCTTTACTAAAAGAAATTGTGTAATGTCCCCTTATCAAGATTGACCTAAATCTTGTCTCAAACTTACCAGATCAATGTAGTTAGAATTGTGACTTTTCACTTAAATTCTCCAAACCAAATAATCCTTGGTTTTAGGTCCAAAACTTCTTATGGATAATTCTTGCAAATATTACTCATTGTTGATGGTTCACCCTTTCTTGGATATTGGCGATCTCTTTAGATATCTTGCAATCTTGGAAGGGGTTGTATTTTTTCCATTGATGATGTTTCTCTGGATAGTCACTGCTTGTAAGCGGTAATACATGTTTAAGTTTCCTTCTATGTCATAACTACTACTCATAAATGCGGCTACTCTTATAATTTGTATCCTTCTACATAAGCATTGTAAATTGAATTTTTGTCACTCTCAATTCAAGAGTAAGTGAATTATAATTAGTTTCAATATGTTCTCTTGTTTTTCTCATCATGACTCTCAACTATTAGTTTCCTTACAAGAGGATGCTAGAGTAATTGTCATGCTTGATGAAACCTTGTTACATTTAGTGGTGGCTGGGTCTGATATTCTTATGTTCATTACTTCATGATCCTAAAGATCAATTAAGGGAAGTGTGATATTCTATTTATATTCATATATTCTATTGGAAGTAAAACTTGACTTCGTAAACATATCTTGTACTTCTATGTCATTGGATTTTGTTGATCATAATGCAACTCTTATTTGTGTAGCTAATAAAATTGATCAGTCTATCCTCCTAGAATATACTGATTTTCTTTATAAAACATGCATATATCTGCAATAGTAATCCCTTAGATCATTGTGGCTCTACATATAATTTTTTGGAATGTGTCTTTAATAAGTGTGATTCTCATAAGTTGTTCCCTGTATACTACTAGAGATCTCACTTCCTGAAATTGTATTCTTACATCCTTCCATGTATGCATACTTGCATCCCATATCCATGCTATTAAATGATCTACATGATAAGAAATCCTAATATCAAATACACCTCTCAATTGATCTATTATCATACTCTCTAGGTTTTTTACATGATTGAGGCCTGACTGCTAAGAATTTCTTTGTACGCTAGAACTTCCTGTTAACATCAATGTGCCCACCCCAATGATGGCTATCTACTTCAAAAAATTCCATTAGTATATGTAAACTGGAAGTGGGATATATATGCCCTCATGTGTGTGATGATATCACTCAGTTTTGGGTGCAATCTCCAATCACTATGATTCTTCTATCTTTTACTATTTGATTAACCCTGCCTCAGTAAAGCACAACATTTGCTTGAAGCTTGAAGTGTTTATAAATGATTAAGTTTATCCTTCACCCCATCCATGCAATCACTAATAGTGATAATAGATATATAGATTGAACTTTGATACTGTATTCCCTTCCTTGTTGACTGTGAGTTTTCCCTTAACTCCCAGATGTCATCATTCACATCATAGTGAATCTTCTTTCTGTTCTCTCCTGATTTCCATCCATTTCCTCCTTTTATTCCTTTTGATTTGAGATTATCTCTTCTTTAAGTACCCACATATGAGCTTTCAATACATCTACTTGCTGGGTATGTGCAAGATCATCATGGAAAAAATAGGCCCTTAAGTGGTGAAAAATTCAGAAAAATCAGAGTTAGGCAACTTGATGTAAAAATTTGAATAAGTTATCTATATTATTTCAAAAATATGTAAGAACAGAATTTGTAGAAAATTGAATTTAGTTTCTAAACTACCAGGTTTATTTATTTTTAAAACCCATTTGGTGAAAATTTGAAATCTCCCCTAATGCAAGAGTACTTAAATTCCTCAAAGGGAAAAAATAAGTAGGTATCCTGTCTCAATTCAATCTCTTAACCACAATGAAACTTATTAATATTTTTATAATATTTTTAAATATGAGAGTAGGAGGACTCCATGTCCCGACAGATGCATTATTTTTGTAATTCTTTCCAAGTAAATAATTAGTTATGAATTTTTTATTACAACTTTTAAAAAATATAAAAACTCATATGTTTGACCACCTTATCTTGGTCAAAACTTCATGAAATACAATTTTTTTAATCCTATAGTATGTGAAGCATAGAATGTGATTCATCTTTTGTATTCAAAAAGTGTGATACCATTTGAAAGTTTATATAATTTTTTCTTTTAACTCTCATCCTATCAACGTGACTCCTTTAGTCATAATTCAAATAGAAAAATGAATAATAATTATTTATTAAATTCAAAGTAAAGAATAATTTATATTGGTGGAAAGCTAAGAATCTCGTTTAAAAACCCTTTTCATTTAATCAATTTTGGGTTAAAAAAAGTCGTCATCCACATACCCATCATATCACCACTTTTTGGCCCATCATGATCCTACACATACCCTGCTGAGGATCATGTCTTTTAGGAATCAATACTTTCATTGTTTGATTAGAATTCATTCCTCAAGAAATTTTATTACTTATTTATCTAAAGTTTATTAAACATAGTGTATTTAATAATGTTTGCTTGTTTTAGTTTATTTAGGGATTGCTAAATATTGGTTTTCTCTCATTTGATATTATATTATATTTTATTTCAATTAATTTATCACATAAATTATTAATTCAATATTTATTTTATTATTTATTTTTGTATATAATAATTATAATTATAATATTAATTATAATGGTTTTTTATATTCTTGTATCTTTAATATTTATTTTATTATCATATAAATTGTTAATATTTATATATTTATAATTGCAATATTATCTCATGATAATTGTAATTATAAAATATTAGAACGATTATATTTTCTTCTATAATCTTATTATGTATTGTGTTATTTGTTTTCACTTATTTGTATATCAGGGTGTTCTAATTTTGGGGACATGATAGTCCTCCCCTCCCAAATTTGCTTGTCCTCAAGCAAAAACATCTTAGTTCCTTCTAGGATCTCTTCTTCTAGTCTGTCATTAATGACACATAGGTTAGTCATGTTTATATATATAATTTAAATGAGAATATTTCATAATGATTACTCTATTTGAATGTGTAAAACATGTTACTATATATCCATTAAAAACATAAATATATGAAATATATACTTATCTTTGTGATGAGGAAATCATAAGTCTCCCCCACTTGTCTTTGCTTGTCCTCCAACAACCTTATAACTCTTTTCTTCCTTAATCTCTCGATGTTCTTGGCTGGTATAGTTGTCTTCATCTTGGAAAAAGATTGTAACATCTTGTTACATTTAGTCTCTTTTCAGGCCTTCTAGATACATCATTATTGAGTATATCCAACCTTGTAATCTTGGGAAAAGATTATAACATCTCTTCCCAAGACTTCTGAATACCTTACTCTTAAGTGTACTCAGCCTAATAATCTTGGGAAAATATTGTAACCTTGTTACTCTTAATCTCTTTCCAAACCTTTTGGATACCTTTTTCTAAGTCTATCCAGCCTTATAATCCTGGGAAAAGGTTGTACACCTCTTCACAAGCCTTTTGGATACCATAATCTTAAGTGTACCCATCCTTATAATCCTAGGAAAATATTGTAACATATCTTCACATGCATTCTAGATAGCTTACTCTTAAGTGTATCTAGCCTTATAATCTTAGGAAAAGATTGTAACATCTCTTCCTAGGCCTTCTAGATACCTTACTCTTAAGTGTATCTAACCTTATAATCCTAGGAAAAGGTTGTAACACCTCTTTCCAAGCCTTTTGGATACCTTACTCTTAAGTGTATCTATCCTTATAATCTTGGGAAAATATTGTAACACCTCTTTCCAAGCCTACTAGATACCTTACTCTTAAGTGTATCTAGCCTTATAATCCTGGGAAAAGGTTGTGACACCTCTTTCCAGGCCTTCTTGGTACCTTACTCTTAAGTGTATCCAACCTTATAATCTTGGAAGTTAGTTTCCCCTTCACAGGCCTTATGGATACCCTATTTGGGTATATCCATCTTAACTCTTATATGCATTCATTGTTGTAATGTAATATTACATCTGTGATGTTCCCAGATTATTGATAGCCTTTGAAAATTAGATATATTTAATCTTCATTGGATCCTTCTTGTTTTAACTTTCTTCAGCAGGGATGCTAGGTTACATGCTTTGATATGTAATGCCCATTAGAATAACTAGAAATGTGTTGTTGCAAATGTGTGTATAAGGGTGTATTAATTTTTTATTTTTAAAGTATAATTATTAAGTTAATTAGTTTCATACATTCATTAAGTTACGCGACGTTACACTACTTTGAGTTTCCATAGACGACTTTAGTATTTCACATTGCACATATAATTAATTAACATAAATATTAAGATAAACATTGCATAACATTTAAAACTCCATTCAAGATAACATAAAGTACAAATTTGTTTTCCATACATTGCATTTGATAAAATAATACAATACTCATCCATCTTGATGAGGTAGCTCAATAATAATTACAATTACATTTACATTGTTCACCTCATATACAATTGAGGGATGTTTTCAAATACAAGATTT
>VDFB02270651.1:198485366-198558690 GCA_007258455.2 Sequoia sempervirens
TATATATATATATATATATATATATATATAAATACAGGTCATGGTATTTAAGTATATATATGTATATAATATATAAATATATATAATAATATATATTATACATATTATATATGATAATAGAGATTGACTATCTCTTATTTATTTGAGCCAATTTGAAAGGTTGACTTATAGTCGATATAGACTACAGAGTAAAGGTCGATGTTGACCATGTCTTTAGAAGCTGATTTAATAGCTATCAACTGCTACTGGAAACCAATTATCCATGTGAATAACATGTGATATATTGATGCAGAGCAGGGGAATGCAATATCTACACACACACAAACAACCACTCTTTCAAACCCATAGTCTTCAAAAGGTGGACTTTCCTTCACAAACCCTCTGTAATGCCCCTCCGTGATTGTGGTCTTACATGTTGAATTTTTTGTGAGGATAGGTTTTGATTAATGTTTAGTTTAATTTGATTCTTTTTGGCCAATAAATGTTTTTGTGTAGGTATCGCATTAAAATAGTATTATTGAATTAAACTTGACTATTATAATAAAATAAAAAGTGTGGGCAATAAATAATAAATAATAAATAACTTAAAATGCAATGCCTTACCTATATTTAGAATTTGCATCTAATGATTTTGTTACCGCCTGCATGGAAAAGTGACATGTATCTGAAGGAGAACATGCATTGGATGCTTTTTAACATATTTGTTCTAATTGAATGCTTGGTAACTGATTGTTCTCTTGGTGACTGGTTTGTTACATTTTGCATGCATCGCACTGGCTTTCTGGTGAGGAGGAAGGAAGAGGAAAGATCAAAATAATTTTCTGAGGGGTCTGTTGTGAAAGATTATGGCGATGCATGAAAAAAAAAAAAAAAAACATCTCCAATACTTTCTTCGGGGAGACAATGATATATGGAATAAGATGGGAATGAAGGGAGAGCAGGGCAGTGGATGGAGTAGAAGGGGATTTCCATCTGCACATTGCCTTTGCATGTAAGTTTCTTAAGCCCTCTTTGCAAATCCATTTTTGTGTATTTAATGCATTCATTGCAGGACACAAGACCACTTTTCTTCTAAGAATGCATGTGAGGTAGTTCGCATGTCCTTTCTATGCTTACACATTTGCATACATGTCCACTGTAACTTTTATATTTTCAAGTTTTGTGAAAATCCTCTACCCTTCATGCTTGATGAACATTCTTACCCTATTCCAAAGCCCCATTTGGAACGAGGTTGTTGTAAAAGTTGTGGTATTTGGTTTACCTCTTCCAATTGCTTTTTCTTGAAAGTTTCTTAAGCCGCTTCAACAAATCGATGTTGTGCTTTTCCTGTGATTATACTTTCCTTTAGTTAATGTTGCTTTGAGTCGTTTTGTCTAACAGTTCAAGCATTGTCTTGTGGATAACATTTAGGATTTGATAATAATGCAAGTAGATGGCGATATTTCCAAATTCCAATATTCACTTTCTAATATACTTGGCAACCTGTCTCAGCTGTGCACTTGAACTTAATAGGAAGTTTAAAGGTTTAAATAATCTCTCTGATTTCATTGTCAACCTGTCACAGTGGTGCACTTGAACATGGTAGGGTGTATAGATTTAAATAAACTCCCTGATTCTTTTGACAACCACTCACAGATGCAGCACTTGGACATAGAAGGCTGCAGAGGTTTAAAATATCTTTTAGATTCCTTTGGCAACTTGTCACATCTGAAGGCCGTGAAAATAGAATGTTGTAGAGATTTAAATAATCTTCCCTAGATTCCACTATCAATCTGTCATAGCTAAAGCACTTGAATAAAATAGAAAATTTTAAAGGTTTATGGAATCCTTTTGATTCCATTGGCAATCAATGTAGCCGCAACATTAAGCAAAAGCCTTGAATCTGGAGTGTACCCCGCCACCTTCTTCTACAAAGCCATTCTCTCCCATACCTTGCTTTGACCCTCTTTGACATGCTAGAATCCTTTTAGCCACTCTGAGATTTGCCCCAACAATTTTAGGAAGATGGTCATGGTTGAAACTTTCTCTCGAAGTAGTGTCTTCATGATGTTTACAATATTTTCTGTGAAGATGTCGAACTTGATATAGGTTATAGTTTAATCCATTAAGTACATTCATTATAGGCTTGCGTCATGGTCATTCATGGGTTAAAATGGAAGTTAAATTTCATAGATCATCTCTAAATCAGATTATAGTAGATTTTATTTTTTTGTTTTTTTTTTAATTTCAAGATTGCTCTTAGTAGAAAAGAATAGTAGGGATTCCATAAGAAAAGTTGTATATTGGATTATATAGTTCAGCCAAGATAAGCATGGAAGACATTTGTTCTAAATTGATCAATCTCTCAATTTCGAGTTAAGAATACCCTTATGTCTTACAAGAGTTATAGGCGTTGTGGCTTGACTAAACCCTTATTATAGAAATGCTTATCCTGATGAGGTTTCTATTGTTATGGCATGAAAATTCAATTTAGTTAATCAAGTTTCTTATAATCAATGAGTTATCATTGAGTAGATCCACTGATTCATCGTTTGCCTATAGCAAATCATTCTCCGTAGTGGTGATGAAGGATATAGTAGGACTGCAATTGTTGGATAAAGTACTTCACTTGAAATAGTTTGTATTAAAGGTATTGTGGGTAGGCTCCTCTGCTTGGTTGCTTTACTATGGATAGCATGATGAAAATTATAAAACAAAGTCTTAATAAAAAAAACATGATAGAATACTTAGGAGAGTCACTTGATCTAATTGGAAATGATTCAGAAGAATAAAATGTTATGAGTGTCTATTAGTAATTCTATGTAGATTTAGCATTTGGAGAATTGACAAGTTGATGTTACATTCTGTTGGATTATTTTAATTTATTAATTTAGCTGAAAGAATGAATTAATTGTAGAGTTCGGTGTGTAAAATGTCTAGGGAATTTGAGTTACTTTTTTATAGACAAATAGTCTGTGAATAGAAATAATGAAAGAAAGTTGACATGCATATATCGTGATGAATAAATGTTTGATTCCTTAATGATTATTGATAGTAGTGGATGTCGTGGTTGTTGTGTTTTGTTTTTTTTAGTCACATTTTAGCCAAGATGTATGTTGTGTGGTTATAGTAGTCGGGTAACCTATGAGGAGGAAATAGAGGTCTTCCTCAAATTCTTGATGGTTGACGTTACTAGTGGTACTTGTGGTGAATTCTTGATAATTTTATTCTAGTGTGTCTTCCTTTTTAGGTATCTTGATTATGGAGTTTTCACTCGTTGAACTTGTGTTGTGATTTATTTGGAATAATGTATTCACCTCGTAAATGGAGGATTAGAAATAGTTCTTTGAGGTCTTGCAATTATTGTTGCCAGTTCTTTGATGAGGAAACCCTAGTGTAAGTCTTTTGAGAGTCTTCCAAAGGCTTGATTTTATTGTTGGTCAATGTTCCTCATTTTATGTGCCATTGACATGGCAAGATATTAATTTGAAAGGGTTGTACGAAACTTTGTGAGATTCTGATTATGTACTTGTTAGCGAGATGGGCTATGCCTCGCATGCTTTTATGTTGTGATTCTATGTTCAAATTATGATGGTACAACCCTTGGTTTTGATGTTTGTTGGGAATTCTAGGGAGAGTGGCCCTATGTGGGTGTCGGTGCACAAAGGGGCTGTCAGGATAACCCACATTAGAGTTATTGTGAAAAGTGAAAACCTAACTAATAAATTAGGGGATGGGTAGTTAAATAATAAAAGATAAATATTGATTCCTCGCTCACCTGTTAGGGCTTCCAAAGACTAAAGGTGGCTGAGAAGGCCATGGTTGGCATAATCATGATCTCGTTTCCATGAGTAATGCATGATTCCGCATGAGTCACCCTATGGGGCAGCGCCTTGAGATAGGCTGTCAGGATAACCATAGATGGAGGCGACACCTAGTGATAGGTTGTCTGGATAATCCATGTATAGATGGAGGCGGCACCTTAAGTTAGGATGTCTGGATAATCCATGTAAGGCCATGTGATGACACTCTCCTCTAGCTTTCCCTTTTTGGAGTTGCTTCATTGAATTCCTCTGGAAGTGGTCTTTTGATTTTATGGCTTGAGATTTATTGATTTTATGATATTTGATTTATTGTTATTATGTTTGTGAAGTGGTTTATCACTATTGTGAAATGATTTGGATGTCATGTTTCCTGGTCATGCTTTAATTGATGTTGTAACTATCTTTGGGTTTCATGTTACTCTTGTATGATGTTGAGTCTTGTGGTTCTCTTTTGGATGTTCTTGGTTGAGGCCTCTTTCTTGTTAGCTCCTTAGCATGGGGGGTGGGTCTTTGGACCCACGTGGTCAGGTGGAATGTGCTAAGCACCTCATTGGGTCCCCAATTGAGGATCAAGAGGTGCAGATCAATGTCATTTATAGTGACTCCAGAGTTGTATCCGTCTTTGAGCCAGTTTTGATACTTTGTATTTATTTGATTAGCTAAATCATTCTTTATGGTTTCCCATTCATGTTGGGGAACATTGTTGTATCATTGTTACTCTGGACATCGTACTGTAATGTAATGTTAAACCTTGTGTGGATATTGACCCATGGCAGTTGTTATTCAATGTGTTGAGTTAATCATGTTTATGTTGTATTTACGTACACAGATGGTTTCTTATCAAAGATTTATCATGTATGTGTTACATTTGTTAATGTTTACTTTGTCATGGATTATATCTTTGGCTTTCATTCTTTATTGTTGTATGGAATTAAGTTTGTAATGTCTCCTCGTGTACCCCATGGGACGTAAGTGTAAGTGAATTTGTTTAATTAAGTTTTATAAATTTTGATTTAATGTGCATCACATGTATGTTTGGAATACTTTAAAAAAAATAGTACAATAATCATTGTATTGATGTCCTTTGTGGTTCGCATGACGGGGTGTTACACCCTCATTATTGCTAGTAGCCTCTCAAAAAGAATTTTTGGGAATAACTCTTAAACCAGAATTGATCTAAAAAAGGAATACCTTTTTTAGACACCCATTTTTCTATTCTCAAACATATCAAAAATCTAGGTAGAGTTCCTTTATATAGAAGGTCCCAAAATTTGTCTGTCCTACTTCTTGACTACACCTAATTAAGCAACTAGGCATGGCACAACTAGGTTCAAGGCTTCCAAATGTCTCAACACCTATTCCAAAAACCTTCAACATATCCCAAAAATTCCTAAAACAAAAAATCCTACCCCAAGGATCATTCTCTAAGAGCACACAACAAATTTTCCCAAGTCACTAGGGCTTCTATGACTATCAACAAGGCCAAATTCACCATACTGTCATTAAATGCTCGTCCACATGTGTAGAACTAGGCCTTAGAATTTGTAATGAGATCAAATACATTAGGACAAGATTTTGTACAAATTTTCAATGGTTGATCATGGTGGAAACTTTAGATATGACAATTTCATGGTTTATTTTAACCTTAGGCAGGGTTTGGAGTGAGTTTCAGTAAATCAATGATATATCCTCCAATACTTCATGAAATTTAACCAAACTAGAAGAAGAAAAAATATAGAACAATCCTTCACATCATACATCCATTATTCATACCGTACAAAGCACTGTAAGTCCATACAAACATGACAAAGATCTACAAAATGTAGGAAAACACCAAATTTTACTATGAAATGCAACAAACTATCATTCATAACTTTAACTTAGCACTAAATTAGGTCAATCAATCTAGTCATATTGTAGATAACATAGTTATATAGTATTCATCCAATTTTTAGAAAGATCTAATAGTGAGAACAAATGTTATGCCATTTATCCCAAAATAGATAACTCTAGGTAGAGATTTAGGCGAGTTTTAGTAAATTTGCTATAACTTTCAAAATACTCAATGAAAAGGCACCAAAAAAAAATGCAAATGAAAATTATTTTATCCCTCTATAAAAGAAAAAATCAAGACTATACCAATCTGTACCAATTTGTACCATGCAATGGAGCAGCAATATTGTAGAAAAGTAATATAGAAATTATCTCCATATTGATTCAGATTTTATTCACATCTTCAACCAACCCACCTCCAACCTTCCCAACCTTGGGATTCATGTTTACATAATCATTTTGTGCCATTACAATCATATTTCAACCTCCCAACCAGCCATAACCTCTTTTTTTAATGCTAGTGACATTTTTACAAGATTTGTTGCATTTTGACAACTTTGCAACTTTTACAATTTTGACAATTTTTTGACAACTTTTGCATTATGACTTTAAAACATTCTAAAATGGTCTAGAATGACTTCAAATGGTCTCATAAGACCTTATTAACATGAAACAAAACAAAAAATAATAAAAACTCAAACTTTCCCTCCTATAGGCCTCAGGTCCTGAGGGTGCTTCTACACCACATATAGTGTGGCTTTGCATTTGATATCTACTGGCTGAAGAAATATTGACTTGGTCAACATATTAAATGAGACCATGCTTGACTATTTCTCACATATTAACTGGATAATGTCAATTCAATCACCTTTTGGATTGTTTGAAACCTTTTTTCATGTTATGGATATTGACTGAGTTTTATGGCACCATATGTGAAGGAAAAGGAATAGCAGATGGCGACACCTTTGATGTTTGATTTCCTATAGATGTATTTCATTGAAACAATTGAAATTCTTCCATGTGCATTTGCAATAATCATTAGATTGTTTTCAAAGAAACTAGTTGATCTATAGGAGGTTTTGTTGAGTTTAAGCTTAGTTGATCACCACCTTATTGCTCAGTCACTTTGCTTGAAGCTTGTTGTCATTTTACATGCCTAAACTATAGGCTTTGTGGTTGCTTCATTGCTCTATAAATAGATGAACCAATTGATTCTGAGGGGTGCATTCCTTTTAAGATATTATACATCTTTTGCAATTCTTAATTTTTGCACTATAAACAATCTTACTTTGCTTAGCTTTGAGAGAGAGATATGAAGAGAGTTATTGTTTGTGAGGATATTATATTTTGAGAGGAGTAAGTTATCAACTTGAGAGGTGGAGATGATAGTGAAATTTCTTGAGAAGCTATTTGTCAAGACAATTTTTGTTGGAGAAGGATGCATTGCTATCATTAGTTTGGATAAAGAATAACAGGAACGAGGATCTCTTCTTCTTTATTATTTTATGTTATTGATGTGTCTTTCATGCATGCTTATGATGTATTTTCCAATATCAGTATTAGAGAATGTAGATTTTTTTGAAAAGGAAGTTGAAGCTATTATGTTTTTTCATATTGTGTTTTTAAAGTACTCCATAATAGAGGATGAGTGTTTATCATAGGTATTATATACTAGGTATGATTAAACATGAAAAGTACATATGTGTTTTAAGATAAGTTATTGATTTAACTAGTATAGCATATGCCATACTCCTAGGATAGATAATCCAGTATGGGAGGGAGATTAAAGTACTTACAAGTAAGGAGGATTATCCAAGTATATAGGTTATCTTTGGAATGATGGATTATCCATAGAAGGAAATACCTAACTTTTGTACTTACTAGTTAAGAAGGTTTATTTGAAGTAGATTAATATGTTGTAGGTTATTTGGGATGATGGACTATCAATTGAATGAAATATCTATGTGTAGCTCATGATAACCTTAAGTCAAATGAGCCCTGAGTAATGTATGTGATAGATGACTTCTTTCAAAGTATTGAATGAGAATACTTTGGCCAATGTAGTGTGAATGTCCAAGACTCCACCTTAGATTGTGTGACTATCGAGACTAAACACTGTCAGTTCACCATGATCCAGTATTACATGCTAGACAAAGATTGTAGGGTTACAAGTTCTAGCTATGTAGGACACAACACTATGCTCAGTTGATTTTAGTTATTGGTTACTCTACCAATCTCTTTGTCAAAGGGAAAGCTCGTCTATCAAATGATAGATTTGTAGGGGACCACATTATGAGTCCATGGTTGGTGAAAAAGCACTTATGTGATGCTTGTCATCCATAGCAGGTGACAAAAGAACCAATATTTGAAAGGAAGGATCCTAGACTGTCTTACAATGATTTTTTTTAAAGCTCTTTGAGCTATGTATGTAATTTTGTGCTTTATTACATTGATGTATCTATTAAATGAAAATGAATTCGTGTTGTATTATATTTTGTATATTGATTGGAAATTATCAATAAAGAAAAGGATAAAAATTATTTGCAATGGCATGTTATGTGTTTATTTACTTGTTTGGTGTAAAATTAGAAACTTTTACTTCATAGAAGGGTTAGTACATTACATGGCACTAGAAGAATGGCCAACCCATATTCCTTTTGGTTTTGTTAGGATGGAAGCTGGAGTATCGTAGAGTCACTAGGTCTCAATCTAGTGATCCTCGTGTGACATTAATCAAACGTAGTGGTCATATGCCATCTAGACCCGAAGGGTCCAAAAGTGGAAGCATGATACCACAAAATCCGAGCATTGTTATATCACCCCTACTCACAATGTTGGCTTTCTTTAATGTACAATCACTGATTCATTTTTCTATGTACAAAGCATATCAGTATCTTTAAGGATACATGTTTCGAAGCAAGGATACAACATGAAGATGTTGTATGTAGGTTGTTCCCTTACACTTAGAGTAATTAATTTTACCGGTGGTACATCAACCTACTTCATAATTCTATTAAAACATGGAAAGATATGGAAAGTCATTTTTTAGCTAGTTTTAGAACCCCAATTGATCTTGCCTTGCTATATCATCAATTCACTCAAATGAAAAGGTTCGATGGTGAACCTATAACTGCTATTAACAATAGGTTTCAATAAGATTATTCTAGGTTGCAAGCACCTTATGTAGTAGATAGTTTTTCTTCCATCATTGTTTACTATATGACAGTAGATCCTTTAACCACTATGTTCATGGAATGAAGGGAAAATCATCCTACTACTTTAACCAAAGCCTATGTTGAAGTCATATGTGTAAATTTAGAAATGAAACACCTCAAAATTGGGTTACCTATAAATGTCAGAAATGGATTGAATAACTATCCCAATATGAGTGAACATAGTTCCATTAAATCATCCAATGATTCATAATTATTTTCCTTTAGTGGTCTAGAATGGGACATTTCCTCAAAATAGTTTCTTTCAACTAGGAAATAATCTAGCTTTAGTCCCACACCCTGGTCCAACTATCATAGAGTTGCATCCTAATGGGAATTATTTATTCTCATAGACTTAAGAAAGTTAGAGAGTCAAAGCCTTAGAAGATAAAGAAGAGATTAAGGAAATTATACCTCAACTTAAGAGATTAACCACAGACGCTACGCAACTAAGAAATCATAATTTTTACTCTCAAAGTAATAATCAAAATTCACAGAGTCGAGCATATAATGCTCCTAGACAACCTAGAACTTAGAAAATGTGACCAAATAATAGAGGAGTATCCACACCTTTAGATAATGCTAATCCCTCCAATGATCAGTCTATGTAAAAGATAAATCTAGCTGACCTTGTGATGAATAATTGGTGTTAGATTGACAACACAAATGCTCATTTAGAAGTGGATTTTCCATAGTTTAAAACTATGTCAGATATTTTTTTGGTTGTTATGCATTATATTTTTTAGAGTAACTCTCACCTACCCCAAGGGAATGAGTTAGTTCTAGTGGGATATGACTCCACTTTAGTTCTTGAAAGTTATAAATGCTTTGAGTCACCTATTGTTGTCAGGAGTCCTACTTATGAATAGGAAGGAGACAATTCAATAATGACTATAGAAACCTACATGTTTCCTTATCAAGATGAAAATGAACCTCATTTAGAAGCTGACAAAATTCATGCTTTCCAATAATATCCAAAAGGATATAGCTACAACTTAAAAAGTAATACGAATGGTGGAAGTAGATTCAAAGGTCCATTGACCATGTCAATCCTTCCTAACAAATTTAACACTCCACCTAATGATAATTCAAGTAACACTCCAGGGTTACCTATGGTAACCTTTCAATATAATTCATCAAATGTTTCACAAAGTGGAAAAGTAGAACCTACTAGTAAAAATAATTTGACTGATTATTTGGTGAAAGAAATAAAAAAAGTAAAAAATAGCCTCTATCATAATTTCTCAAAATGCTTGTGATCAAGAAAGATTTCCTAAATACTTTAGAAGATTCTCCCAAAGAAAACACATTTTTTAAAGAATCATAGGTGATGGAAAAATCCATTAAGTCAATATAAAAACATAGTTCCTATGGTGGATAGACAAGTAGCCTTTTACAACAGAAAGATAGAATCCTACCATTTTTTCTCACAATGAGAATAATTGGTAAAAATCTCCATAATTGCTTGGTAGATTTTGCTTAGAAATCTACCAATGTGATTCCTTTTTCCATATGTTAGACTCTAGGTTCAACTCCAAATTTTTTTTTGAAAAAAGTTGGTCAACTTGAAAAAATTGAAGTAAATTTAGTCGAGGAACTAACCAATATTCTATAGTAAAACTAGGTAGTTCTATCCTAGCCTCAAATAGACATTGATCCACCTTTACTCTAGTCTAGTTTGCATACTCTACATTCTAAGACATTGCCATGTGTCTTTCCTTTCTACATAATTGTTTAGCTATTCTAGGTGAAATTAAATTCTTAGTTACACTCGTATTAAAAAGAATAGAAATAGGTAGGAAAAACAAAATACCTAGTATTTTGACTAGAGTTACTTTGTACTCTGCTTGATGATTGTCCACTATTGCATGTATCTTATGCTACAACAATGCTTGTTGAGTGGGTAATGGATTACTATTTGATCACGATTCAAATGTTTTATTAGGGCACTCACTCGCATGGTGATCCCCTCTGCATATAAAACATCCTGTAAGTTGTCCTCTTTTCCCTATGGTTTCTCCAGACTTGTTGGTACTATCGCTAGCTTTATTAGTATTACCCATCCTAGAATCATTCTTTTTTTCTCTCTCCTAACCTCTTTTCCATTATTATATAATCTTTTCCCCTTTTGCCTTGGAAAATTTGGCACTAATTCCTCCTTCTTTAGAACTATCTTGTTGGGAATTTCCACTTCCTTCTTTTTATCCTTTCTTTCTTGGCAAGAGGAATTAGCCCTAAGCTTTTTCTCTTTCTTAAATTCTTTCTCATATACAAGATCCACTGTTGTTGTACTGTGCATATCTACTTCTCCTCCAATCTAACTATTGAGTCCCATTATAAATTTCCTAATGTGGAAGTGCTCATCCTTATGATATATGGGAACATAGCATAGAAGTTAGGTGAAATTCTCCTAGCATTTGTTAATCGTCATGTTACCTTGTCTCAAACCCTAGAAATCCAAGAGTTTTTTGTCATAATAAAGTTGTGGTAACCATATTTTGTGAAAAATATCCACAAATTCTCCCCAAGTTAGCTTCCATGAGTTGATGTTAAGTTCCAACTTCTTGTTTATCCACCAGTTAGAGGCCTCCCCTGCTAACTAATATGCACCCCATGTGGCTTTAGTAACTCCATCATAGTTTCGTATTTCAAAATTTGTTTCCCTTTGTACAAGCCACACCTTAGCCTCATCAACTCCAACACTTCCATAAAACTTAGGTGGAAATATCTTCTTCATGTCCCTGGAAAGCTTGGAAGCCACAAGCTTCTTATTCCTTTCCACACATGGCATAGGTGATTTTTCCTTCTCATGTTTATGGTTTTCACTATTCCAATGGGAAGAATTTTTTCCCTCTTGATTGTTAACGAGTACTTCCTTTTCTACCCTAACCTTAGCTCTCTCTCGTTCAAGGTTAGCCAACCTTTCCAAGATTAGGTCAAGCCTAGCCTCTACTCCAGTGGTTCCTTGGCCAATCTCTTGGCTTCCACTAGGATTAGTTCATGTCTTCACCATGCTTGTGTGATTGGTTTCTACCTAAATGTTTTATCCATGTTAGACTAAATAATGTTATCAATTATCTTATGGTAAGCATAAAATCAAACATTCACATGTGCAAAATAATTACACATAAGATTAAGTGCATGCTTCTTTTGATAAACACATAATTTTATTCATTTCTTGAGGATTTCAATATCCTTTCGATTACATGGAGTGACTATTTAGATAGTCGACTAGAGAGTATCCTTCAGATTCACTCTCTAACACATAACTTAAAGGAGTGTAACCTATAGACTAAGACAATTGTTGTTCCCTATCTTTCTGTCCCTCTCTCAATTATTAGTAACAATCCCAAAAAAGGATAATAAACTTTGTATTTATCATCCGATACATAGTTACGAGAAGCAATGTCAATATGGTGTTCATCAACAATGCAGTCTACACTTTTCACAGATATTTGTTCGTGAGACTATTTCTTGTTTGGTAGTGTCCTCGGTACATATCCCTTAGACTCTTTACTAAAAGAAATTGTGTAATGTCCCCTTATCAAGATTGACCTAAATCTTGTCTCAAACTTACCAGATCAATGTAGTTAGAATTGTGACTTTTCACTTAAATTCTCCAAACCAAATAATCCTTGGTTTTAGGTCCAAAACTTCTTATGGATAATTCTTGCAAATATTACTCATTGTTGATGGTTCACCCTTTCTTGGATATTGGCGATCTCTTTAGATATCTTGCAATCTTGGAAGGGGTTGTATTTTTTCCATTGATGATGTTTCTCTGGATAGTCACTGCTTGTAAGCGGTAATACATGTTTAAGTTTCCTTCTATGTCATAACTACTACTCATAAATGCGGCTACTCTTATAATTTGTATCCTTCTACATAAGCATTGTAAATTGAATTTTTGTCACTCTCAATTCAAGAGTAAGTGAATTATAATTAGTTTCAATATGTTCTCTTGTTTTTCTCATCATGACTCTCAACTATTAGTTTCCTTACAAGAGGATGCTAGAGTAATTGTCATGCTTGATGAAACCTTGTTACATTTAGTGGTGGCTGGGTCTGATATTCTTATGTTCATTACTTCATGATCCTAAAGATCAATTAAGGGAAGTGTGATATTCTATTTATATTCATATATTCTATTGGAAGTAAAACTTGACTTCGTAAACATATCTTGTACTTCTATGTCATTGGATTTTGTTGATCATAATGCAACTCTTATTTGTGTAGCTAATAAAATTGATCAGTCTATCCTCCTAGAATATACTGATTTTCTTTATAAAACATGCATATATCTGCAATAGTAATCCCTTAGATCATTGTGGCTCTACATATAATTTTTTGGAATGTGTCTTTAATAAGTGTGATTCTCATAAGTTGTTCCCTGTATACTACTAGAGATCTCACTTCCTGAAATTGTATTCTTACATCCTTCCATGTATGCATACTTGCATCCCATATCCATGCTATTAAATGATCTACATGATAAGAAATCCTAATATCAAATACACCTCTCAATTGATCTATTATCATACTCTCTAGGTTTTTTACATGATTGAGGCCTGACTGCTAAGAATTTCTTTGTACGCTAGAACTTCCTGTTAACATCAATGTGCCCACCCCAATGATGGCTATCTACTTCAAAAAATTCCATTAGTATATGTAAACTGGAAGTGGGATATATATGCCCTCATGTGTGTGATGATATCACTCAGTTTTGGGTGCAATCTCCAATCACTATGATTCTTCTATCTTTTACTATTTGATTAACCCTGCCTCAGTAAAGCACAACATTTGCTTGAAGCTTGAAGTGTTTATAAATGATTAAGTTTATCCTTCACCCCATCCATGCAATCACTAATAGTGATAATAGATATATAGATTGAACTTTGATACTGTATTCCCTTCCTTGTTGACTGTGAGTTTTCCCTTAACTCCCAGATGTCATCATTCACATCATAGTGAATCTTCTTTCTGTTCTCTCCTGATTTCCATCCATTTCCTCCTTTTATTCCTTTTGATTTGAGATTATCTCTTCTTTAAGTACCCACATATGAGCTTTCAATACATCTACTTGCTGGGTATGTGCAAGATCATCATGGAAAAAATAGGCCCTTAAGTGGTGAAAAATTCAGAAAAATCAGAGTTAGGCAACTTGATGTAAAAATTTGAATAAGTTATCTATATTATTTCAAAAATATGTAAGAACAGAATTTGTAGAAAATTGAATTTAGTTTCTAAACTACTAGGTTTATTTATTTTTTAAAAATCTATTTGGTGAAAATTTGAAATTTCAATGCAGTAGTACTTAAATTTCAGGGAAAAAATAAGTAGGTATCTGTCTGACCACCCTAACTACAATAAAATGATAATATTTTCTTATAATATTTTAAATATGAGTAGAGGACTCATGTCCTGATGTGATGCATATTTTTTTGTAATTCTTTTCCAAGTAAATAATTAGTTATGAATTTTTTATTACAACTTTTAAAAAATATAAAAACTCGTATGTCTGACCACCTTAACTTGGTCAAAACTTCATGAAATTCAATTTTTCTTTTTTTAATCCTATAGTATATGAAGTATAGAATGTGACACATGTTTTGGATTCAAAAAGTGTGATACCATTTGAAAGCTATATAATTTTTTTCAATCATCCTATCAATCGGACTTTTTAGTCATAATTCAAATAGAAAAATGAATAATAATTATTTATTAAATTCAAAGTAAAGAATAATTTATATTGGTGGAAAGCTAAGAATCTCGTTTAAAAACCCTTTTCATTTAATCAATTTTGGGTTAAAAAAAGTCGTCATCCACATACCCATCATATCACCACTTTTTGGCCCATCATGATCCTACACATACCCTGCTGAGGATCATGTCTTTTAGGAATCAATACTTTCATTGTTTGATTAGAATTCATTCCTCAAGAAATTTTATTACTTATTTATCTAAAGTTTATTAAACATAGTGTATTTAATAATGTTTGCTTGTTTTAGTTTATTTAGGGATTGCTAAATATTGGTTTTCTCTCATTTGATATTATATTATATTTTATTTCAATTAATTTATCACATAAATTATTAATTCAATATTTATTTTATTATTTATTTTTGTATATAATAATTATAATTATAATATTAATTATAATGGTTTTTTATATTCTTGTATCTTTAATATTTATTTTATTATCATTTAAATTGTTAATATTTATATATTTATAATTGCAATATTATCTCATGATAATTTTAATTATAAAATATTAGAACGATTATATTTTCTTCTATAATCTTATTATGTATTGTGTTATTTTTTTTCACTTATTTGTATCTTAGGGTGTTCTAATTTTGGGGACATGATAGTCCTCCCCTCCCAAATTTTCTTGTCCTCAAGCAAAAACATCTTAGTTCCTTCTAGTATCTCTTCTTCTAATATGTCATTAATGACACATAGGTTAGTCATGTTTATAGATATAATTTAAATGAGAATATTTCATAATGATTACTCTATTTGAATGTGTAAAACATGTTACTGTATATCCATTAAAAACATAAATATATGAAATATATACTTATCTTTGTGATGAGGAAATCATAAGTCTCCCCCACTTGTCTTTGCTTGTCCTCCAACAACCTTATAACTCTTTTCTTCCTTAATCTCTCAATGTTCTTGGCTGGTATAGCTGTCTTCATCTTGTAAAAAGATTGTAACATCTTGTTGCATTTAATCTCTTTTTCAGGCCTTCTAGATACCTCATTATTGAGTATAACCAACCTTGTAATCTTGGGAAAAGATTATAACATCTCTTCCCAAGACTTCTGAGTACCGTACTCTTAAGTGTACTCAGCCTAATAATCCTGAGAAAATGTTGTAACCTTGTTACTCTTAATCTCTTTCCAAACCTTTTGGATACCTTTTTCTAAGTCTATCCAACCTTATAATCCTGGGAAAAGGTTGTACACCTCTTCACAAGAATTTTGGATACCATAATCTTAAGTGTACCCATCCTTGTAATCCAAGGAAAATATTGTAACATATCTTCCTAGGCCTTCTAGATAGCTTACTCTTAAGTGTATCTAGCCTTATAATCTTAGGAAAAGATTGTAACATCTCTTCCTAGGCCTTCTGGATACCTTACTCTTAAGTGTATCCAACCTTATAATCCTAGGAAAAGGTTGCAACACCTCTTTCCAAGCCTTTTGGATACCTTACTCTTAAGTGTATCTATCCTTATAATCTTGGGAAAAGATTGTAACACCTCTTTCCAAGCCTACTAGATACCTTACTCTTAAGTGTATCTAGCCTTATAATCCTGGGAAAAGGTTGTGACACCTCTTTCCAAGCCTTCTGGGTACCTTACTCTTAAGTGTATCCAACCTTATAATCTTGGAAGTAAGTTTCCACTTCACAGGCCTTATGGATACCCTATTTTGGTATATCCATCTTAACTCTTATATGCATTCATTGTTGTAATGTAATATTACATCTGTGATGTTCCCAAATTATTGATAGCCTTTGAAAATTAGATATATTTAATCTTCACTAGATCATTCTTGTTTTAACTTTCTTCCATATGATGGTAAGATTATGCTTTGATACCACTGTAATTTCCCCTTATTGGGATTGACCTAAATATTGTCCTAGACTTCCCAACTTAATGTAGTTAGAGTTGTGACTTTTCACTTAAAAGCTCCAAACTAGATAATACTTGGTTTTAGGTCCAAAAATTCTTATGGATAATTCTTGCAGATATTACTCATTGTTGATGGTTCACGCTTTCTTGGATAACTGTTGATCTCTTTAGATATCTTACAATCTTTGGAGGGGTTGTATTCTATCCACCAGTGATGTTTCTCTAGATAGTCACTACTTGTAAGTGGTAATACATGTTTAAGTTTCCTTCTATGTCTTAACTACTACCCATAACCGTGGCTACTGTTATAATTTGTATTCTTCTACATAAGCATTGCAAATTGAATTTTCATCACTCTCAATTCAAGAGTAAGTGAATTATAATCAGTTTCAATAAGTTCTATATTTCTCATCATGACTCTCAGCTGTTAGTTTCCTTGTAGGAGAATGCTAGAGTAATTGTCACGCATGATGAAACCTTGATACATTTAGTGGTGGTTGGGTCTGATATTCTTATGTTCATTACTTCATGATCCTAAAGATCAATTAATGGAAGTGCTATCTTCTATTTTTATTCATACATTCTATTAGAAGTAAAACTTGACTTTGTACACATATCTTATACTTCTATGTCATTGGATTTTGTTGATCATAATGCAAATCTTATTTGTGTAGCCGATAACATTGATCAATCAATCCTCCTGGAACATCCTAATTTTCTTTGTAAAACATGTATATATCTGCAATAGTAATCCCTTAGACCATTGTGGCTCTACACATAATCATTTGAATGTGTCTTTAATAAGTGTGATTCACAAAAGTTGTTCCCTATATACTATTGGAGATCTCAGTTCTTGAAATTGTATTCTTACTTCCTTCCATGTATGTATAAGTGCATCCCATATCCATGCTATTAAATTCTCTACATGATAAGAAATATTGATATCAAATACACCTCTCAATTGATCTGTTATCGGATTCTCTAGGTTTCTTATGTGAGTGAGTCCCAACTCCTAGGAATTTCTTTGTATGTTGGCAATAGCAACTTCCTATTAACATCAATGTGCCCACCCGAATGATGGTTTCCTACTTCAAACAATTATGTTAGTATATGTAACTTGACACTAGGATATATATTCCCTCCCATGTGTGATGATATCGCTTAGTTTTGGGTGCAATCTCCAATCATTGCGATTCTTCTATCTTATACTATTTGATGAACCTTGCCTCACTAAAGCACAACATTTGCTTGAAGCTTGGAGTGTTTAGAAATGATTAACTTTATCCTTCACCACATCCATGCAATCACTAACACTGATAATAGATATATAGATTGAACTTTGAGACTGTATTCCTTTCCTTGTTGACCATGAGTTTTCCCTTAATTCCCAGATGTCATCATTCACATCATAGTGAGTCTTATTCCTATTCTCTCCTAATTTCCATCCATTTTCTACTTCGATGATTTTTTATTTGAGAGTATCTCTTCTTTAAGTACCCACATATGAGCTTTCAATGTGTAACGCCCCGCTAAGGGACCAAGTGGATTAACACAAAAGACCATCAACACCAAGCCAATTTTTATTTATTTTTTTATTTTTTTAAAGAAACTAAAGTAACACTAACTAATGCAACTCAACCAATTAATATGAATGACATCATTACAATAACATGATATTATTATCACATTATAACCTAAAAGTAATATTGAACATAACCCATTTGCACACCTATCCACCATGGTCCCCTAATGTCGCTACTAAGATACACCTATACTAATTAAGTCTAAAAAATATATTTGATACATTATGACCATATTTTATTAGCACTTGAATGTAAATTAATCTCATACATCAAATTATATATGATAACATATCAAAATTATTTTCAAACCACATCTAACACTATGCCAATATAAATCTATTCTTAATCAATGTTATAAAATAAGTACATAAAGATATATCATATCTACTACTTAATTAAACTCATGAATTATAAATACAACGTTTCTATATTAAACCTCTCTATTACATACTAAACAATAGTAAAAATGTGTATAATCAAGATTGTATCAATTCACTTACTTTTCTTATACAAGAATTCTACCATGAACACGATTCATTAATCTAAGAGGTACATATGTATAAGATACACTAAACATATTTTTTTTTATGAAAATATCACCTGCACATAAATTCAACTATAGAATGAAGTGAAAGGAAAGACTCTTCATGTTGCACACAAATTTGCACCATCTAAATCCCAATGGATGGTTCAGAAATACCACCCTACCACGTGGAACCCTAAGACCCACTCCCTCCGTGCTAGGAGACAACACTAGGCCCCACAATCAAGCAAACAATAGAACAAAAACAACAAGTGGCTGACACTAAACATCCAAAGAAAACTACCAAAATAAGAATCAACCAAAAATTACAATAACTTCACAAATGCTTCTAAGTACTTCTATAGACCCAATCACATAACACAAATGGATAGAAAACTAAAAAGCTTATCATTAAACCACAACACTACAATAAAGTATATTACATCAATCTCACAATCTTATAACATAATAATACACTTTAGTTTAGTAATTCACAATCAAGACCAACAATGTACATCCCTGACATAATTGATTTTTACATATAGAGAAGTCTCAACATAAGATCTCACAAACATGAAGAAATTAACAACATGAAAATAGTAAACACATTTAAATAGAAATGATAAACCCAATACATATCAAAAGATAGTACTATACCCTCTAATGCAATTTTTAGAACTGAATTAATTCCTTTCTTGACAACAATCAAATCTTACAGCCATAAAACAACCATAAAATAGCTATATCAATTCACAATCAAAATCCGTAAAAGACCCATTTCAGATCTGGTTGCCGCCTACTTAGCATTGTGAATAAAATTGAACAAAAATAACTCAAAAAATAATAAAATGCAAAAAAACAAACAGATCTCATAAAACCCTCTTTTCAACAATACCCGATTACAGTCAAGTCAACTGACAGAATAAGTAATCTAATAACCAATTTTTTTTTTAAAATAAAATGTTAAAAACTTAAATTAATTTAACCCATTTCAAATCCCTATAAATCTAAAATTATAATCTTCCATTAACTGGCTACATGGAGAAATAAAAATATTTGCAGTCATAGAGAAACTACTTGACAAAAGATTCATGTTTCAATCATATCTCAAAAACTACGAGTAGATTTTTAAGATTTTTGGAATAATTTAAATGACAAGAAGATAGAAAAACCCATTACAAATCTCACTAACCCAGTTCATAAAAACAGAGTTATGAGGGACGCACTCATACCCTTTTACTGTGAATAATAGAAAATAATAAACAAGTATTCATTTTTATTTTAGAATAAACAAATGTTTTATTCACACACAAAATAAAACTATCCAATATTTATTTTCAAAAATCAAAAGAAAGAATTCAATCAAATCATTCATGCATACAAAAGAAAAGTTTAATACAAGATCTGAAAATCCAACCTGGATCCAACACTTGGGAATGACAAAAATTTGATGCTGAACTCAAAATTTTTCAACTTTCAAAACCCTCAAATTGCAACAAATTTTTCATTGCTCCTTCCTCTTTGCAAGCATGGAAAAATCTCTCAGGAAAAAGAATCCAAATCCAATATGCACTCTAAAAAAGAATAACCCAACAGCAAGGAAACCCTTTCTCTCCTTCAAAATAAAGAGAACACTTTCCCCCAAACCAAAAGACAACCTCCCAGCCACCCTTTTAACTTCTATTTTCGTCACTTTTCATAATGGAGTAATTAGGGTGGGTTCTGGACTCTAAAAAAATAATTTTATAAAATAAAAATACCTCTCACCCATAAAGCTATCACATAAGAAACATTTTAAATCATTAAAACCACATAAAGACTCCATAAAATATAAATTAAGTGACCATTTTAATAAAATAAATCAAGAGACTAATAATGCAAAAATTAAATTCAAACAAACGTAAAACAAATATTACTCAATAAACAATAATCAAATACCAAATGATGATAATAATAAACAATATTTAAATAATTATTCCTCAAAATAATAACATAATAAAACATAACAGAAATAAATGTCACTTATGCATAATATTATATCACACTTCAAACACATTAATAAAAATCATAACAATAAATATGATAGATTCAATATCTAAATTCACTCAAATAATTCACAAACTAAGGTAAAATATAAATCATAAAATAACTTCACATGAAAGAGCAACATTTACATCAAAAGATAAATAACACTAATCACAATCATAACAACACAACTAATCACGGGGTTTAACACCAACAGGTTGGGATCCAAAACTAAGGTTAGACAACAAAATCAAACAATCACATATCACATAAGAAACAATCGAATAAATGCAACACTCCAAACATAGGGTAAAGAAGATCAGACATTGTCTCATG
This sequence comes from Sequoia sempervirens, assembly GCA_007258455.2. Taxonomy (NCBI): domain Eukaryota; kingdom Viridiplantae; phylum Streptophyta; class Pinopsida; order Cupressales; family Cupressaceae; genus Sequoia; species Sequoia sempervirens. The sequence goes on from VDFB02270651.1 coordinate 198,506,324, forward strand.
ACAACCCGAAAAAGTTAACACATTCTTCATCAATTGTCTCTAATTGAGAACAATGGCTAGGGTTAGGTTATAATTTGGGCCTAGATGTTATCTCCTCAACCACCATTGGGATTAGAGGCACACTCAGACCTGCTAATTTAGGTAGAGACGTAGCCTAGTACCTGTTCACTTAAACATACAAATTAGAGCACATGTGGATAATAGTCAAAGCACTAGGAAAGAAGCTCTAGCAATCATATCTCATTTCTGTATGTCTTTCATACGTCTAATGGTATGATGCCACCCTTTCCACTTATCCTAACAAACATACTATTGTATCACTCAGTTATCCAAGTAAATCTCTACATAATAACAATAATATAACAATATGCATCATACTCACCAAAACACTAATAGAAGCTCATGCCCCATCTTGCAACTACAAAGCTTGAATACAAATCAGTATATTTTATGATAATAAAGACAACCATAATCAAAATCATAATAATATGACAACACAATGATAATATATTAGAATCAAGTGAAAACCCCAAAGGTAACAAAACACTTTCATCACATCAATATGTCAATAACATACATCGTAGTAATGGTCATGTCTGAACATACACATCATGATAAATATATCCTTAAACATATATAATAAATCATTTCCTAACCTTTTTACTTAGTCCATAAATTCATGATATACAATATCAATTGGTTAACTTCATTAGCACATACCTTTAAATGTCTCTATTATTTTACTTTCATCTCCAAGTTCCAAAGCCAAACTTCCTGCACATCCACTATGAGAATGGAGGGGCACTACATCCCCCCCCTAAAATTTGACTTACTCCTGGATGTCACAGACTAGGGTGGAAACATAAGACATTAGTACCAAAAAATTTCTATTCTATATTTGATGTACATCCTCTTTCTGAATATTTTTTGATTAAAATCACTATCTAACTACACATTAAAAAGTAATACTTTTCTATCTACCTTTACTTAGAAATCCTTAAATCTCTTATAGTATGATACTTGATTTTACACTAACAATATAGCAATCACTCCAATTAACTCCTTTTTCTATTCCTAATTTACAAAAATCTCCATAATCTTATGCAAGGGATGCACAATTTTTATTTTTTTAATTCAAAAATACACATTGTCTCCTATTTTAGAAACTTATTTTCAATTACAATTTATGATTTCAATAACATCCACTCCATTTAATACCATAGATTGACAATACATTCACATTTAACATAGCATGGTTATCCCTCTTTTACATCAATAAGCAACAACACATAAGAAATATACATCTAACACATACATACACAATCACATCATCGGGAAAAGCACATCACAAGGCTACAAAAGGGTCCATCTAGACACCGGAAAGTAGCATACTAATCTATGATACATAATCCATGAGCCAAGAGCCAATATTCATCTCACATAATCCATACCTCACACTCAGTGGCTTGATGGTGTTAGGCCACACTCACATGGTGAGACCATCCATACAAGACTACAATGACCTACCTCTTGTTGTATAAGGTGGTTAGCCTCAAAGAGATAGTCATCACACATAGGTGGGTAGTGGGTCCTAGCAGTGTAACAGCCTCACATACCCTCATCCTCATGGTTCCTTGCATCTACTTCCTTGTATACACTCACCAAGTTTTCCTCATACATCTTTGGAGAGGAATCACAATACGGCAAATGGCCGACATCGAAAACAATAAGGATAAATTAGTTTAGCCACCAAAGTCATAAATAAATTAAAAAAAAAATCAATTTCAACAATAAATAAATAAATGTGCATAATTTCAACACTAAATCAAATGTAACCATGAGGGCTATGAGTAAATAAGATCACAAAGTGTGGCTAAACCATCACAATCAAATATAAACAAGGTGTCGGCCTTCACAATCACTAGAAATTCATCAATAATTATAAAGGAAGTTCACAATCTTAGAAATTGCACTATACAACACTGCGTGACTAGATACTAGCCACCAAACGAGGAAGGAGGGAACAACGTCTAGCTATACAATAGCCCCCATGTGGTGCGGAGTGAGCACGCCATCCACATGTCCCAGAGTGTGCTACTCAGCTACACCCTGCTTCGCATCGTCACGCGGCATGGACTAGCCAAGTGGCCCTCACACTCCTTGGCTATTTGCATGGGATGTGCACCTCGACCCCCATCCCACATTGCATCTTAGTGCGGCATGGTCATACACTAGCCGGAGAAGGCTTGCACTGGTCGTATGTCACATGGCAGTGTGTCTATGGCTCCACGGAAGTAGGCATGTGCTAGACACACCCCGCATAGCGATACCTCATGGAGAAGGCACAAGCAAGTACTCGCTGTAGCTAGAGGTATACATGGCTAGGATATACCCATATGCTAACTAGCCCAAACAATTTCAAAATCAAACATGAGTATTCCCTCTACAAGTGTGTGAGGCCCCATTACGCTCATCATACAAGTAGGCTATCATTACACAATCTCATAGTGCACCTTCACGTGTCTATGCACGTGGCATTGTGTCCTCGAGCCCAGCTCGCTACCATCAGCAACACGACATCATCACCAGCACTGTGTTAGAACATTAGTGGGGTGTGGCATCATATCCATTGCATCATGTCAGAACATGTGCGAATATGGTATATATAATACATATATGAGTATATGAATATGGGGCTCCCCGAGTTTCACCTCTTATACAGACGAGGTTGACTCGCTAATGCCAACTCAACGTCCCTATGGACGGATAGGCATGCACTAACAAACCAATGTTGTTGTACTCAAAACTATGGGGCTTAGGATGACACATATGGATCAAGTACCTTGACCCATCATGAGGGAAAGTAGTGGGTATACTCCGCGGGGATCGGTCGAGCTAAGGTCGCTACGCACTGCCATTATTCGTGCATCGTACACCCCGCCCCTTGGAGTGACATGGCATCTACTATCCCTCCATAGATTGAGAGACTTAGAGAACCAAAAGAAAAGAATCTATGAAACTATCTTTTGGCTACTCATATATATAAATTTCAACCACACGTGGGTTGGCCCTCAATTAGGTAACAAACATACAAAAACACATAAAGGTATGGTTAATCCCACACCAACAAATACACAATTTTCTCCATGGATGGGTACACAGTATCACCATCCCATGGGCACACAAAGCAAGTACGGGGTATTCACAACACTCAACCAATGCACAGTTACTGGTTTCTCACATTTACAAGGGATAAAATTACATACACAATTCCATGAGAACATTTACTTCCATAATCCATCTGACTCATATCATTACATATGTCAATAACCCTTTATCATCTTTTCTTTCACTCTACTATTTTCCATATATCACATGATGCTAATATGTTAATGTCAAGATTATCGTGATCACTTATCAACTCCACTAAACAAGTTCTCATTCACTTTTATTCATTCAACATAACATTTTATCCTTATAACATATACATATGCAAACTAATTTTTCCTCCACACTAAGAATTTTACATAAGTAGCATGAATTTTTAAATGCATCCAAGAATCATTAATACTTCCACACCATTATTCGTGTATCTGGAGTTCCACTAGTTATACACAAGGTATTCAAATTTTCATAGAACAAAAGGACATCACATATTTTTTTTCAAAACAAAATCCCACATTCTCTCAAACTTTATCTCAGGCCAATACAAGTAACACTAAACCTTTGCATAGTGATTATTCCTACTCAAACATCCATATCTAATACCTAATCTTAATTGTTTCACATGTTACCCCCACATAACAATTCAACATACAAAACATTCAATGGATAAATATTTTCTATTTATACAGAAACAAGAAAGGACATTATATCATAGGTTTCAGCTATACATAATAAACAAGATGTTCAAATACTAATACAGTCCTCATAATTTCTCAAAATACAAACTTAGTTCTATGCACTAGCATCTTATTTATTCCACAAAAGTAGTCATTTCCAATAAAAACATATCATATCATATAATGCAAACTTATTCACATAAATTTATTTCCAAATACATAGATTAAATACCTAGCAACTACACTCAGTCTCATTCATAATTTATCTTTTATGCATTAACCATAAATAAGGAGTACAATTTCAAGAGAATATATAGTCCACCACTCAAGTAAATTCAAACATAATTTCTTTGATTCATAGTCAAGGTTTAAGCATACAAGTTTAAGACCTAAATGATTTTCTATTATAATGTTGTTTAATACTATTTATTTTTTATTTTTATTTTATTAACTGTATGTGGGCTAGGATGAAGAAGAAACAAAATAATTTGATTCAATGCAAGCAATTTGCAAATGCAACATTTCCGAACAAAATATCTATACAAAGGAAAAATAAGTCACACCTTCTACCCAAATTTTAAGTAGCACTCATAGACAAGTTTTTCATTTATAAACATAGCTAAAAACAAAGTTAAAATTCCATTACATCACTCAACATGTATTATAATGATCACAAAATATTGACAATAATTCATTTATAAACCACCTGCATATTTTCCTTAATCTATTCTAAGAACCATTTTACATGCAATATATTCTTAACATTATGAAAACACACTAAACAACATATGGGTGTAAACACTCCTACAAAACATAGAAAAACACATGAATAGATGACATACTCAGGTCAGGACTTCCCTTTTAAACACATAACATACATTTCCACTTACATAAAATGATTTAAGTAGCCCAACTACACAAAATAACATCTTTTCCTAATGCACATTTAGTCAAACAAAGGAAATATACATGCAAACTTAACAACTAATTAATCTAAACCCACAAATACATCCCAAGATTAAATTTACACTTTTAAGGAACTAAAAGTCATAGAAATGAAACAAGGTCACAAAAGAAAAAAATAATAGTTAAAAACATATAAGGAATCACACCCAACAAGAGAATACACAAAGTGTATAATCCTCTATTTAATGTCTCAACTAAATGTATAGATTAAAACAAAGTATCTAGCACAAGGGTCCCTACGACTTTTTAGTCACACATCAAATATTCATCAACACATGCATAAGAAAAGTTACTATAACAAGACATGGGCAACAACATTGGCTCTGATACCAGATGTAATGCCCTGCTAAGGGACCAAGTGGATTAACACAAAAGACCATCAACACCAAGTCAATTTTTTTTTTTAATTTTTTTTAAAGAAACTAAAGTAACACTAACTGATGCAACTCAACCAATTAATATGAATGACATCATTACAATAACATGATATTATTATCACATTATAACATAAAAGTAATATTGAACATAACCCATTTGCACACCTATCCACCATGGTCCCCTAATGTCACTACTAAGATACACCTACACTAATTAAGCCTAAAAAATATATTTGTTACACTATGACCATATTTTATTAGCACTTGAATGTAAATTAATCTCATACATCAAATTATATATGATAACATATCGAAATTATCTTCAAACCACATCTAACACTATGCCAATATAAATTTATTCTTAATCAATGTTATAAAATAAGTACATAAAGATATATCATATCTACTGCTTAATTAAACTCATGCACTATAAATACAACATTTCTATATTAAATCTCTCTATTACATACTAAACAATAGTAAAAATGTGTATAATCAAGATTGTATCAATTCACTTACTTTTCCTATACAAGAATGCTACCATGAACACGATTCATTAATCTAAGAGGTACATATGTATAAGATACACTAAACATAAATTTTTTTTATGAAAATATCACCTACACATAAATTCAACTATAGAATGAAGCGAAAGGAATGACTCTCCATGTTGCAAATGAATTTACACCACCTAAATCTCAATGGATGGTTCAGAAATACCACCCTACCATGTAAAACACTGAGGCCCACTCCCTCCATGCTAGGAGACAACACTAGGCCCCATAATCAAGCAAACAACAGAACAGAAAAAAAAAGTGGCTGACACTAAACATCCAAAGAAAACTACCAAAATAAGAATCAACCGAAAATTATAATAACTTCACAAATGCTTCTAGGTACTTTTATAGACCCAATCACATAACACAAATGGATAGAAAACTAAAAAGCTTATCATTAAACCACAACACTACAATAAAGTATATTACATCAATCTCACAATCTTATAACATAATAAAACACTTTAGTTTAGTAATTCACAATTAAGACCAACAATGCACATCCCTGACATAATATTTTTACATATAGAGAAGTCTCAACATAAGATCTCACAAACATGAAGAAATTAACAACATACAAATAGTAAACACATTTAAATAGAAATGGTACAACCCAATACAAATCAAAAGATAGTACTATACCCTCTAATGCAACCTTTAGAACTGAATTAATTACTTTTTTTGACAATAATCAAATCTTACAGCCATAAAACAACCATAAAATAGCTATATCAATTTACAATCAAAATTCATAAAAGACTCATTTCAGATCTGGTTGTCGCCTACTTATCAATGTGAATAAAATTGACCAAAAATAACTCAAAAATTAATAAAATGTAAAACAACAAACATATCTCATAAAACCCTCTTTTCAACAATACCTGATTACAGTCAAGTCAACTGATAGAATAAGTAATCCAGCAACCATTTTTTTTCAAAATAAAATATTAAAAACTTAAATTAATTTAACCCATTTCAAATCCCTATAAATCTAAAATTATAATCTTCCATTAACTGGCTATAGGGAGAAATAAAAATATTTGCAGTCATAGAGAAACTACTTGACAGAAGATTCGTGTTTCAATCATATCTCAAAAACTACGATATGAGTTTTTAAGATTTTTGCAAATGATTTAAACGACAAGAAGATGGAAAAACCCATTAAAAATCTCACTAGCTTAGTTCGTAAAAACAGAGTTATGAAGGACGCACTCAGACTCTTTTACTGTGAATAACAGAAAATAATAAACAGATATTCATTTTTATTTTAGAATAAACAAATGTTTTATTCACACACAAAATAAAACTATCTAATATTTATTTTCAAAAATCAAAAGCAAAAAGTCAGTCAAATCATTCATGCATACAAAAGAAATTTTTAATACAAGATCTTAAAATCCAACCTGGATCTAATGCTTGGAAATAACAGAAATTTGATGCTGAGCTCCAAAAGTTTTCAACTTTCAAAACCTCCAAATTGCAACAAACTTTCCATTGCTCCTTCCTTTTTGCAAGCATGAAAAATCTCTCAGAAAAAAGAATCCAAATCCAACATGCACTCCAAAAAAGAATAACCCAACAACAAGGAAACCATTTTTCTCCTCCAAAATAAAGAGAATACTTTCCCCCAAACCAAAAGACAACCTCCCAGCCACCCTTTTAACTTCTATTTCACTTCTCCAAACCAAAAGACAACTTCTTAGCCACCCTTTTAACTTCCATTTTCATCACTTTTCATAATGGAGTAATTAGGGTGGGTTCTGGACTCTAAAAAATAATTTTATAAAATAAAAATAACTCTCACCCATAAAGCTATCACATACGAAACATTTTAAATCATTAAAACCACATAAAGACTCCATAAAACATAAATTTAGTGACCATTTTAATAAAATGAATCAAGAGACTAATAATGCAAAAATTACATCGAAACAAAAGTAAAAATAAATATTACTCAATAAACAATAATTAAATACCAAATAATGATAATAATAAACAATAATTAAATAATTATTCTTCAAAATAATAACATAATAAAACATAACATAAATAAATGTCACTTATGGATAATATTATATCACACTTCAAACACATTAATAAAAATCATAAGAATAAATATGATAGATTCAATATCTAACTTCACTCAAATAATTCACAAACTAAGGTAAAATATAAATCATAAAATAACTTCACATGAAAGAGCAACATTCACATCAAAAGATAAATAACACTGATCACAATCATAACAACACAACTAACCACGGGGTTTAACACCAACAGGTTGGGATCCAAAACTAAGATTAGACAAAAAATCAAACAATCACATATCATATAAGAAAATAATCAAATAAATGCAACACTCCAAACATAGGGTAAAGAAGATCAGACATTGTCTCATGACAACCCAAAAAAGTTAACACATTCTTCATCAATTGTCTCTAATTGAGAACAATGGCTAGGGTTAGGTTATAATTTGGGCCTAGATGTTATCTCCTCAACCACCATTGGGATTAGAGGCACGCTCAGACCTGCTAATTTAGGTAGAGACATAGCCTAGTACCTGTTCACTTAAACATACAAATTAGAGCACATGTGCATAATAGCCGAAGCACTAGGAAAGAAACTCTAGCAATCATATCTCATTACCGTATGTCTCTCATACGTCCAATGGTATGATGCCACCCTTTCCACTTATCTTAACAAAAATACTACTGTATCACTCAGTTATCCAATTAAATCTCTACATAATAACAATAACATAACAATATGCATCATACTCACCAAAACACTAATAGAAGCACATGCCTCATCTTGCAACCATAAAGCTTGAACACAAATTAGTATATTTTATGATAATAAAGATAACCATAATCAAAATCATAATAATATGACAACACAATGATAATATATTAGAATCAAGTAAAAAACCCCAAATGTAACAAAACACTTTCATCACATCAATATGTTAATAACATACATCGTAGTAATGGTCATGTTTGAACACACACATCATGATAAATATATCCTTAAACACATATAATAAATCATTTCCTAACCTTTTTACTTAGTCCATAAATTCATGATATACAATATCAATTGTTTAACATCATTAGCACATACCTTTAAATGTCTCTATTATTTTACTTTCATCTCCAAGTTCCAAAGCCAAACTTCATGCACATCCACTATGAGAATGGAGGGGCACTACACAATGCATCTGCTTGCTGAGGGTCGGGTCTTTCAAGAATCAGTTCTTTCATTGTTTGCTTAGAATCAATTCCTCAAGAAATTCTATTACTTCTTTATCTAAAGTTTATTGAACATAGTGTATTTAATAATGTTTTCTTGTTTTTGTTTATTTAGGGATTTCTAAATATTGGTTTTCTCTCATTTTATGTTATATTTTATTTAATTGTCTTTTATTTTATTTTATTTCAATTGATTTATCATATAAATTATTAATTCAATATTTATTTTATTATTTAATTTTGTCAATATTTATATTTATAATATTGTATATGTTGAAATAATGATTCAAGCAGCTCCCTTCGGGTTCCTTTTTGTACATATTTGTGCGCTGGCCTGTGCATCTCCGCGTTTTTCGACTTCCCGGCAGGTTTTGATCTTTCCCTTTGCACATTTCTCACTCCGCAGCTTCGGTTGGCGGCTCCCCTTTCGGCTCCTAAAATGCTGCGCTAGGTGCCCACGTGTCTCACCTACGTGGTTTTTTATTTTCTGTTGCTTTGTGTTCTCTTCGGGTTGCTAAGTCTTCCATAAAGGGCCAGCACTCCTAAGATTCATCGAGGGGCCCACATCTTGGTATGTGGTGGCGTATCGCAAACTTTCCTTACAGGGATAGAATACGCAGCTGCGGGCTGCAAAAAAAAAAATTCTATAGGCCTTCTTTATTTCCTGGCGGGACCTACCTTCAGCCACATGTCAGCGGTTCGCAGCTTTTAAACAGCAGTAGGGATGAGCGCACCGCGGGTTGCAAAATGCGGCCACATGTCTTTTGCCACCCAGTTTATACGGCCTTCCCCCCCATTTTTTCAAAGTGACCTCAGTCTCTTGAACACGTGTCACTTCTCTGCAAGCTCTCAGCAAATAGAGGGGGAGTTCTCATTCAGGCCGCGATTTGTTGCCACGTTCCTTACACTGATTATCAAAGCAAGCTATGGGCTGGCTAAGCGGGATAGTGTTATCGGGTGCTACTCGTCATAGTTCTCTGAAACGGTGGGCGACACTTGTCGCTTCGAAGCTTGGTTGGGACCATTGCCATCATTACAAGGGGCACGCCTATAACCGATTGACTGGATGCTGTGTTCTGACTAGTTGCTCTTATAATGACATTGGGAATATTCTTATTCGGGCATCATTACGGGAGATTGTGGGATCTTTCTGTTACGACTCTCCAAGTGGTGGGATTTTTCTCCCCGGCTATATATACTCTCTCTGTCGAGGAGAGAAAGGTCCAAGATTTTTAAAAAAAGAATACTGGTTTTAGCAAGAGACACCAGGCCTCTTTTGCATGTTTATTCGCAAGGAACTTTCAAACTGTGCCTATTGTTTGGCTTTTCTATTTTTCATGTTTTGATTAAACTGTAAACTGTGCTTCTTATTGTCTTAAGCATTTCATTTGAGGAGACTTCTATATATTGAATGCAAATTTGCTTATCTAAATCATGTCTTAATAACTCTTCTTAGCAGTAAGAATGTATGTGATACTATTTTATGTCAATTAAATGAATTGTTCATGCTATAGCTTTAAGTTTCTAACGTTTTGGAACATAACAATAATATTCAAGCCCTTAAGTCTATGATTTATCGTGCCTATCAGTAAGCTTTGGCGCATCGCCTTAGATTAATATTTGTTTTATTATATCCGCTTCCTTTTCCCTTTCCAAAAACTATTATAGAAGAAGCCAACTTCTTTAAAATCTGGAGGTCACTCAGTTTGGCGCAAAGGGGTCCCCCTTGAACTGAGTTTCCCATAAGGCACTGTTATCTCATCAAATTTTGGCGTCAACAGTTTGTCCCTTTTTTTGGCATGCCCGGTGGGACCCAAACTAATGAAATTGTCTTCTAAAGGGGTGTATGAGCCATCGGCCTATAACTAGATCCCAAACTGCAAATAACCCAGGTTTACTAGTGCCTCCATTAGGGACAGTCCAGGCCGCAAATCAGTTAGTAACCGTTCCATTCCCACTACCCTTTCCTCTCACCATGTTGCCGGCCGCGAACAGAAATTATGTAGCATGGGATGTTGGAAGCCCGCTGGTAGCTCCGGTAGCACCTGCTGTTTGGGGCGCTATTTCGGTTTCGGCCCTGAAAGCTCTTCCTAAATTCGCCGGAGATAACACAAAAATGCCAGCAGAGCATTTGCAGGACGTAGCAGATGTATGTCTGGTACACGGTATCACAGCGCAGAATGTAGCTCTAAGGCTCCTTGCTGCGTCCTTCAAAGGCAAAGCTCTGGATTGGTACCGAACACTGACTCCTAATACCATTCACACTTGGGATGACCTCGGAGATCCATTCTATGAAAGGTTTTCAAATGACGGAGATCGTTCTTCGCTATATTATCAGTTATCCATCATCAAACGAGCACCCCAGGAGGCTCTGATGGACTTCAATGCCCAATTTCACTCAAGTTGGCGAAGGATTCCTGTAACTATCCGCCTGACCCCAAAATTGGCATTCATGTTTTATCTGAAGTCCATCAATCCTGACATTTCTATGATGATCAAGTCTTTGGGAGGAGCCACTTTACCAGATGCATATGCCACCGCTATCAAAGCAGAGAATCACTTGATAGACTGCGGGAAATTGTCTCCTCGACCTGTTGTGCCAATATTTCCTGAGATATCAAACGCAGCACAAGAGGTTGCATCGACCAGTGCGCCAGCGACTCCCCAGTCAGCGTACTCATATGCAGCCACTCCTGAAAACTTGGCCTCTACATCGGGTGCTCCCAAGAATAAGATGGGCGACCTCAAGGAGATGTTGCGGACTATGGCGAACGATATAACAACTCTCAAGCAGAACCAAGCAATGCCTCCATGGCCTGCATATCAGAACTATCAAGGTGGGCGGCTGACCTATTAGCAAAATCAATATCAGAATGTGCCTCACACATTCACTGGTGGCGGCTACAAACCAAATGGTTCCGGTGCCTACACCGCTGGCAGGTGCGTCGCCAAACTCTAGTAGAGAATTAACCACGGGACAAAACAACCTTATTGATGACATCAATCCATGGTGCTTCCCTTGCAACGATGCGCATATGCCCCGAAATTGTCCGCGTGGCAACTTATAACAAAGGGTAGCAGAGCAACGTAGTAAAGGTATTGCGACAGAGAACGAAGAGTACATATATGCCTCGGCAATGGAGAATGTGGTCCTTACCACACAAATACAGGGAATGTCCCTAGAGCAAGAGTCCGATATTGTTCCTGATCATGCGCTCTTCTCATGGATGGAAGACGAGGAAATGGTGTTTGCAAATGACACGTCCACAGCCGAAATGCCACGGGTACAGTCTGACTATAACACACGCTCCAAGAGAAGATTCACCGGTGAGCCCGTTGTTTCACTTTCGGACAACCCGCAATGCAAGACGTTTCAGATCAAGTTCCTAGTGCTCTGACCGTCTCTTTGTCTTCTCAACCGCGGAAGGAAATTATTATAACAAGAGCAAAGGAGTAGAAATCTCTGAGCTCCTCACCTTTTAATGTGGTGGAGCAGTTGAAGAAATCATCCGCTAATGTGTCTTTATGGGACATTCTAGCTATCCCGGAACAGAAAACTATACTCCAAAAGGCGCTTCAGCAACAGATGGACCCAGCACTAACTGAGCCTTCGGCCAGTACCGAGGCAGTTTATCAAATGTCACCGGCTAAGGTTCTCGCAAGCAAAGCGAAGGAATCCCATACGCATGACGGAGGTAGGCCAAAACCTCAACCCTTCTTCTTGACCCTCATTATAGGGGAGAAACTATTACACAATGCTATGATTAATTCTGGCGCTAGTACAACGATTATGCCAAAACTGATAGCCAAAGCCTTGGGACTCAGCTACGAACCTATGAAGAAAGGGGTGATGCAGTTAGATGGAAATAAGGTTGATACTGTGGGTGTCATCAAAGCACTTCCGCTAACTCTATTCGCCTGCCCAAGTATCACGGTCCCGCAAGATACAGTGATCATAGATGTTCCACCCATGTTTGGTCTGTCTTTCTCGAGAATTTACTTCGAAGGTGGGCAGCTATTTGTCTTTAGATTGGTCACATCTGATACTTAGGACCAAACATGGCACGAAGATGAAGATAGAGTCGGAGGCTCTACATTCCGAACATGTGGCGAATGAGGCCCTGATTAACTTTGAAGCCGCACATACCTCCATCACCAAGCAGGACATGTACAATGTCGAACTGCTAGAGGAGGAGAAGGTGAACGGAGACCGAAGTGATAAGGAAGATGCTCTGTTGAGTGAACATATAAACAATGATCCTTTCGGAAATTATCATGCTACCGGATTAGGCACATATGTGATTTATGATGAAGACCAAGTTCTTCCAAAGGTCGTCAAAGAACCTGACGATGACCAAGCAAGTGAGCTGTGGACATTGTATTTTGATGGAGCAAGGAGCAAAGTTGGAGCTGGAGCAGGGGTATGTCTAATATCCCCACAGAATAAAAATTTATTGATGTCTTTCCGATTCCAATTCACCTATTCAAATAACGAGGTTGAATATGAGGGGTTAGTCCAAGGCCTAAGCCTAGCGGAACGAATGGGTATCAAACAACTGATTGTGTTCGAAGATTCAGAACTGGTAGTTAATCAGGTCCGAGGAATCTCAGCAGCAAATAATATCCGCATGAGATCCTATCGACATCGAATTTGGGACCTTGTAGAAAGTTTTGAAGCTTTCAACATCCTGACCATTCCCCGAGTACAGAATGGCAATGCAGATCGCATGGCGGTAATCGGTGCTTAGTTTGATCCTGTCTCTGACTTGCTTCAGAACAAATATTCAGTGCGAGTGCTTGTTAGACCAGCAATACCCGACAATGACCAAAGTTGGCAAGTCTTTGAGAGCGATGAACACATCGCCTCGTTTATTCAACACTCAGGGGAATTTGCTAATCAACTCCAACCAAAGATCGTCGAGGCCTACGAAGGACAAATTATGCAGCTAAAGTCAAATAAGCTTTTGAAAGGATTGGTTACTCTCGAAAAAAAATTCGATTGTAGTGATGCCCGAAATGATAAGCGAAAATTCATGGCGGAAAAAGGTGATTATGAAAACCTTTGGGTTTCCGATGACAGGAACCTTCGGGTCGGAAAAGATGTCTCACAGCAAGATAGAGAAATGCTTATCAGTTTCTGTGGGAAATATAGAGTAGTGGCCTGGTCCTACGATGATCTGGAAGGTTATGATCCTAGCATCATTCAACATACTATTGAGCTAACGGAAGGTGCGAAACCAATCCGACAGAAACAGCGGCCGGTCAACCCTAAAATTGAAGCCTTGATGGCACAAGAGCTAACCAAGCTCATTGAGTCACGTATTGTCTTCCCAATTAAACATAGTACTTGAGTATCAAATCTGGTACCAGTCCGAAAGAAGAATGGTGATATCTGCTTATGCGTGGATTTCTGAGACCTAAATAGAGCATCTCTGAAAGACCACTATCCATTGCCTTCTATGGAATCGATCCTCCAAACTGTCGCAGGATCGGAGATGTTCTCTCTACTGGATGGCTTCTCTGGCTATAACCAAATTCGAGTAAAAGAAGAAAATCAGCACAAGACTACGTTCACCACCAAGTGGGAAACATTTGCATATGCTAAAATGCCTTTTGGTTTACCTAATGCAGGGGCAACTTTCCAGAGAGCTATGGACGTTGCATTTAGCGAACTGATCAATAAGTTTATCCTAATCTATTTGGATGACCTTACTGTGTTCTCTAAATCTAAAGATGATCATTTTGATCATTTGGAGTTGGTTTTTCAAAAGTGCCAGGAGTTCAGGATTTCCTTAAATCCAAAGAAATGTGTATTCGGAGTACCTCAGAGTAAGCTGTTAGGACATGTTGTGTCTAAGGAAGGTATTTCGATTGACCCTGAACAAGTAAGGGCTATAAAGGAGCTTCCTCTCCTGGTAAATAAGAAAGGTGTCCAGTCTTTTCTGGGCAAAGTAAATTTTTTCAGTAAATTTATTTCCGATTTTGCGAGAATAATTAGGCCGATCACCCTAATGCTGAAAAAGGATCAAATTTTCAAGTGGACAATGGAGGCTCGGGAGGCATTTGAAAAGGTCAAGGAAGCGATCTCCTCAACCCCGGTATTAATTAATCCAGATCAATACAAAGATTTTATAATGTATGCCTTCAGTAGCAAGTCCAGTATCGCTACTGTTCTGACTCAAAAGGATAGAGAAGGAAAGGGAGAGCATCCAGTTGCGTTCTATTCCCGAACCTTAAAGGAATATGAGGCGAATTATAACTTCGTTGAAAGACAGGCTTTCACAATAGTAAAGGGACTTAAAAAATTTCGCCATCTAATTTCCTGTAACAAAGTTCTGGTATATGTCGCACATTCTAGTGTGTGGGAATACATCATGGAAGGAGAGATCATAGAAAAAATGGCTAACTAGATCACCAAGATCCTGGAGTATGACATCGAGGTCAGGCCTACCAAGACTATTAAAGGTAGAGGACTGTGTGAGTATATGGCACAGGACGAGGAGATGCCTGCTAAAGAGGAACGGCCAGAGCTTGTCCTGATAAATGGATCAGGATTGAAGGATGATTGGCTGAAGGATAAAACAAACTTCATGCGAACCAGGAAGTATCTGCCAGGCCTCTCATCCCAAAAAAGAAGGTATTACTGGCTTCAGAATTACGGATACACACTGATAGAAGGAGTTCTTTTCAAAAGGAATTTTAATGGTGTGCTCTTATGATACGTTACTTCAGGGGAGGCGCAGAGGATCCTCGACGCATTTCACAACAGCGACGAAGGTGGACATTTCTCCGCTAAAACTACCGCCATCAAGGTCCTACGGGCTGGATATTACTAGCCTACACTTTTCAATGATTCCTACTCTCTGGTAAAGACTTGTAAAAAATGTCAGTTCTTCTCCGATAGAAGGAAGAATTCAGCAATGCCCCTCAAACCTATCATGGCGGATGAACCATTTGTGCAATGGGGCCTGGACTTTATTGGAATGATCAACCCAATTTTTAGCTCTAGACATAAATGGATTTTAACAGCTACAGACTACTTCACAAGGTGGGCGGAAGTTGTTCCCCTTAAGGAGGTGATGGAAGCAGAGATCGTAGACTTCCTCGAGGCTCTGGTGACAAGGTTCGGCCCTCCGAAGACAATCATTTCAGACAATGCTAGAGCATTTGTAGGCATAAAGGTATGTCACTTTGCATTAAAAAATGGCATATTCCTTAAAACATCATCAAACTATTATCCATAGGGAAATGGCTTAGCCGAGTCGACAAACAAAAGTTTAGTCCGACTCCTCAAAAAGGTTGGCTCAGAACACCAGAGGGAATGGCATAAAAATCTCCGAAAAGCACTCTAGGCCAACCGCATAACTCCTAAACAAGTCCTCAACACTTCGCCCTATGAGCTAGTATATGGGAAAGATGCGCTATTACCTATCTCTATGGAGATCCCAGCGATACAGTTGTTGAAATCTCTTGAGATAGAACAAAATGATGCCATGGAGGTTCGGCTTGCCGAACTATTGGAAGTACAGGAAAAATGGGAAAGTTCCCTAAAAGCAATGACAGGCTGTCAACAGGTGGTCAAACGGTGGTTTGACAAAAAGGCTTCCGACCAAGGCCTAAAAAGTGGAGACTTAGTGCTAAAATATGTCAGCAGGGCTGCAAAGCCAGGTCAGCACGGTAAGTTTGATAGCCTATGGGAGGGACCCTTCAAAATCATTCGGTGCATGCAACACAATGATTTCGATCTGGAAAATATGGAACAAGAGCCTCTAGGAATCCCAGTTAATGGGATTCACCTTAAATTGTTCCATTAAGCATCAAGCCTACCCTATACAGTTGTAAATAACGTTTTTTTTCCTTTCCTGTTTTTGGCCTATCCTCTTACTAAATCAATTGACTTGCTACGCATTCGCTCATCATCATTAGTGGGTAAAACACCGGAGTTTCTTAAAACACAAAAGTATGCTCATAAACAGAGAAAACATACAATATTTGCAAATTTAGAAAATCACACATAGAAGCAAACAGGAGCATAGATTTTACTTAAAAAAGAGACGTATATATTTATATACATGTTCCTGGGTTACAAAATGGCATGAATGCCGATTTTAAAAATGTACAAGTATTAGAGTATATATATATGATGGCCTTTTATCAGGCTTATATGGAGCAGGTGGGTTACATCAATAGGCAGTAGGGCAAGGGGGTCATCTATCCGCAGGAATGGCTGGCAGCAACTGATGCATTTAAGGCAGCGTCTGCTTCTTCCTCATCAACAGGCTCCTCGGCGGCACTGGTAGCATCATTCAATGCAGCCGTCGTCGGTGGTGGATACACCAGGTTTCTGAAGTCAGTGTACCATTCTACATCATAGAAGGGTATCATGTTGTAGCTCCTGAACAGGAAGTGAAGGGCTTGGGTAACCCTTTGCTGGTGCTGGCCACGAGTCTGCAGGCGGAATCCGCTCAAGAATGGCAGTCAAATGACAACAGCTTCTTCTTCGATAAAGTGACGTAGGTTGCTGGCTGTTGGCAGGCCTATCCCATACGCAGCATGTGTGACAACCTCGCCGAGCCCATTCAGGTACTTCTTCGGGAAGATTTCTTTGACCAGCTTCAAGACAAGTGGCCGAGGGACACAAATGTCCAGCATGGATGCTACAAAGTGTGAGCACACGTCGATGTTCACCCGATACTTATCTTCATATTCAACATAGTCCTTGCCTAGAACCCACTTAATGGCTACTAGAACCAGCGAGTGCTTGTTCTTCGTCATTCTTTTGAGCCTTCTAGTGGAGATCTCACCTACAAACGCCGTTTGTGATTTGAACGAGGTTAGGCAAATAGGGGTATCCATCTCTCCTAACACTATTCCTAAATCTGCTGAGTAATGCCGAAATCTGCTTACCACCTAACCTATGAAAAGACTTGCTTAGCAGTATTCTACTGGCCTATCACTTCTTAAACGCAAAGTGTGTTTGTTCGCTATCTACTGGCCTATTTATAGAAAATTGACAAGACGTATGCCAATCAGCCTATAAGCAACGTGATGTATATTGGCCGCAATCTCAATGGCCAAGTCTGCGTTTGTTCATGTTTTGGGCTGGTACATGCATGATAGCATGGCTCAAGGCATGCTTAATTAAATCAAGTTAATTAATTAAGCTTTAAAAAGGTGGCACTTGTTGATGAAGGGACGTATGGCTGTATGCTATGGTGTCAAATCTCAAGCACATCCCAGAACCCGAGGCAATATTCGTATCTTTCTCAGGCGGTGATTGTTTGTTTGGCGAAATCATTCTGGCCAGGATATTAATTACCGATACATGCTAGCACAAGGTGAGAAGGCCAGTTGCAAGCTCAATTTCCAAGGAGATCAGGGCGTATCACACAATAATTTGAAAGCAATGATGAAATCCGGCCGTCTCAAAAAAGCAATCATCTCATCTTGCACGAGTTGTGGAGTTAACGGTACATGCCGAATTAAATGCAAGGGGCTTGTGCTCGCCTACCACCTTGAGGAAAGTTTCTATTATTGCATGAAAACGCTTAATGTTTCTAAGTCTTTTTCCAAAAGCTAAGGAGGGCGCGAAGTGTTTTCTGTCTGTATATCCAGCGCAAGCGTATTCAAAGGCCAGGGAGCTTACAAGTTCTGCCGCGAAGGAAAAATGTCAGAATCTTCAGCTCAGCCAATGAAAGAAGAGATTAGCCATGAACTGTATTTGGCTATTTGTTCTTCGGCCGAGGTATACATATATGAGGATGTAGCATATACCACTCCTGGTATACCAGCGAAGGTGAAAAGAGCCAACACAGAGGAGCTGGAGAGGCCCAAAGAGTGGAATAACCCGAAAAAGGTTAGAGAAAAGTGGGCTAATATCTACGACCCAAAGCTTGCCAAGAACCCTAAATCTCTTAGAGAGGCGGCTTGCACAAGGTTATCAGCCTCAAGGGCAGACCAAGCCATGACAAATAGAGTCTGGCTTAGCGGTCTTCCACAATACATGGTCCCATTGGTGCACTATTGCCTGGAGGTGGTCGACGCGGCGGTTCAACGCTATAATCCAGAGACCCACTACATTGAAGGTCACAATTTAAGGGTTCATATTGGCCCAGAAGCCATCTGGCATATGTTATGTATTCCTGATCCCGGCAAAAGAAAGGAGAATATCGAGTATTTCCACCCAAGCAAAGGGGAAAAGATATGGAAAAGGATGAAAACTGGCTCCGATTTCCTGTTAGAAGAGACTAATAAGAAGGGTGTTGCGTCTGCTAAGGCGCCGAGTATCACATTATCGCATGGTTCATTCCGTGATGACCTCCAAGACCCCATATCCATGTTCACATTTGTTTGCGGCCGAGATTCCGATGAGAAGATCGAGGCTTTTCAGCTGGGCCCTGCAATACAGTTTCACAAGCAGCGTGAACTTTTCTGGTATGATTTTGCTCAATTCATGGTCGAAAAAATGATACAGCAAATAGAGAATTATCAAGTGGAGAAGAAATTTAGATTTCTTTCCTACCTGGTCCACATGTTCCTGCATCAGAATCCGGATTTCTTCACCCATTTTGTCCCACTATCAATTTTTTGATGAGCAGAACAAAAGAAAGCCGGTGTCTACATGGACACCCTACCTTTCCGCAACATATGACTACTATGCATTCGCGGACTATTTCATAGCCCTGGTCCTGAATGATTTGATCGGAGAGGGTGATATCGTCCGGCTTAACACTGAGCAGACTAGATTTCTGCAAGGCTACACCCCCACTTATGACTGGTTCTTGGGCAAGGATTTCATGATCCTTCGAATGAGGGGCTTTATTGGTAAGCCTTTCTTGCTCCCAGCTTGCATCACCGATAGAGTGCTCGCACTGGAGGTTTTTCGGTAGGTGTGCATTATTGATTTCATGTTCTGTAGCGGTGAAAGTGTCAAGAGGAAGGGATTCTTCTCTTGCCCGAAGAGTTTCAAGTCAATAACGCTTGTTAAGAAATAATCACATGAGCTGCTAGGGGACAAGCTGGCACATCTGGGGTTAGTACTAGTAAATGATAAGTGGGATTACAACCCTTTCAATGACCTACCTGAGCTGCATATGAAAGTTACACATGTTCTCCGACCATACTAGGAGAAGCGGCGTAATAACCAGACTGATAAAGATGAAGATTTGGTTGAATTAGCACAAATCCCTACGCTGGATAC
Organism: Sequoia sempervirens; assembly: GCA_007258455.2. Classification (NCBI taxonomy): domain Eukaryota; kingdom Viridiplantae; phylum Streptophyta; class Pinopsida; order Cupressales; family Cupressaceae; genus Sequoia; species Sequoia sempervirens. Next base: position 198,526,514 of record VDFB02270651.1, read on the forward strand.
TAGGGGCCCATGGCACAAGTTCTACTTTCTAGTGGCCGTAGCCAAGGACAACCTTCTGATGGAGCACACCATGTATAAAAAGTTGAAAGTGGGCGAGGAATTGAGCGATGAAAAAATAAAAGCTTTCTGGAGATACCACCAGGAAATAGGACAGTTGAATGCTCCTTATAATCAATTGAAGGACGACTAGGAATTTGAAAGATGGTGGGACGAAGGCCATCCCAGCCCGATCTCTAGTGCTAACAGAAGCGAAGCAGAGGGCTCTGAAGAGCAGGAAGAAGAAACGGCGGTATCAACGCAGGGAGGCGATGCCTCCGAGCATGCTGCCTATGTGGGAACTAATGTGCGGTTTAACATATCAAGGGGCTCGCTTACATGCACATGGACTGCTAAACTAGTCAGGCTAATGCCCCAGCAGAAGGATCCGACTGCCGAGGTTAGTGAGTGTCCCCCCACGAAAAGGCAACGCACAGAAAGTGTTATCGGGACAGTTTCACATGAACCGGCCAAAGAGGAAACACCCGCTGCTAGTCAAATGCCAGAGGTTGCGGGCGAATCTCGAATGATCCCAGAGCCACCGTCGACCAGTCAGCAGGTACATTTTGCTCCTTCCTCTCTTACATCTCATTCTTTCACGTCCGTCCCTGCTCAATTAGCAACTCCTGCCATTAGTCCGATCCCTCCACCCTCTGTTTCTGGTCTGGCTTATTCCGTTGGATTTTCCCAATATTCACAAGCCCAACCGTTTATAATTACTCCTCTGAGCATGCTAATGCCTATTGCTGCCGCCCAGACTTTCGTCATCTCGCTTTCTAAAAATATTCCTCCCATTGGCCCCCACTCTTTTTCTGATATGCTTACAGATCCCTTCCCGTTGCAGCAAGCCGATACCCAGGCAGCGACTCTTTTTCCTCGGCCAATGGGCCTTACAACTGAATCTCCAGTTCAGCCGTTGCAAATGTCTAACCCTGCCGATAACCCCCAGGCTAAGCTATGGAACGTGCCACACTTTTCTCCGTAAACCGTCACCCTCCAGAAGAAACAAATGCGTGCGCCTATGAAAGTTACCTATCCCTACGCCCTGCCTTCTGGTGTTCCTTTCGCAGATGGGCTGGTTTCATCACCAACTGAGTTCATAGCACAGATAGATTGTGGAAAGGAAGCGTGCGCAAATAGAATGAGGTGACGAAAGGCAAAGGATGACAATGCCCCCGCCGAGCCAAGAGTACAGGCTTCGTATGACGAGGCCCGCCAAGAATTAAAATTTGCAACTATGTACCCAAGGATAAACAAGCCCCAGGGAGAAATGCAACTAGAGGACTATGAAATTTATGCTGTCGGACTGGACATGAAGGTAGCCTAACCACAAGATAAAGTCAAAATCATGGAGGAGACACAACGGGTGGTCACTTTCGACTTCCTAAAAACTGGTCGCCAGTTAAAGAAGAAGGATGAACAGCTCAAGGCAGCCAAGGATAGGGTGAGCTTTCTAGAAGCAAAGGAAAAATTCTTAGAGGCGGATATCTCCCGAATGACAGAAAGGGCGCTAACAGTAGAGAACAAGAGAAACATGTTTCAGGGCAATTCTTTGGATTCTTTTAGGATATGGTAGCAACATGCTTTTGAATCCATACTGAAGTCTTAATAATAAATTTGTGGAGTGTTTTGTTGGTTTCCTATGGTTTGCCTGTGCAAGGCAATTAGGGCATCGTTTGGGGTTTTAATATGATTTAAGCCATTCCCACTTACTATCTCATCCTATTACTCAGTGGTATGGCATGAACTAAAGTTAGAATATGTTTCTTTTCATTCTAGAGTAGGAATATGGTGAGTTGTAGGCTATGGAATGTCATCGTAGTGTGAAATGAAGTTTTTTTCATGCAAGAATTATTGGGAGAGTAATGAGTTATGTTGAATTTTTGTTGGCATTGTCTAGGAAACAGTATGAAATTACTATGCAAAACCTAAAAAAGTATTTTTTATGTCTTGGTTGGGCTTGGAAAGCCTGGGAAGGGTGAAATTTTGAAAACCCTAGGTATTTGGGATCAAATTGAGGGTTTGGAAGAATGATGGCTTAGAGGACAGGAAATTGTCAAAGACCTATGAAATTGGGTGTTTTGAGACATGTTTGATAACTATCTAAGAGTTTTTTGGGTTAGGAGAAGCTTAAAGAGCACTTTGTTTGTAAAACAGGGCTAATTCTTCTAGCCTTTTTGTAGGGAAGTCTGATGATTCTCTATGATGTTGCAAATAAACTTGTGAAATCTGATTGGAATATGGTATTGGGGTCTATTTGGATGCCTAAATGATATTGAGATGGTCTTTTGATGGCCTTCTCTAAAACATAATCCCAATTGTCAAGTTTTGGAGTCTATAACCGATTGGTGTTAGTTGATTCAATATGATTGATTGTGATTGCAAAGGTTAATGTCTTATTGAGTCTAATCAGTTTTGAGTCTTCTCCACCTTTCTCTACATCGGATAACCAAATCTTCACCTTCTAACCAAGATATGAGGTTTGTGTACCAAGACAACAGGATAGATAACATAAACTATAAGAAACACAAGGAGAGCTTAGAGAGAGCCTACAAACAATAGGATGTCTAAATATTCACTCCAAGCTCTACCTTAACAACCTACACACAAGATGAATGAGGTAAAATTTTGGGGTTGTATATTGGTTTTCCTTAGTCAAACCCTCATTTTGGTGTCCCACCTCCACAAACAACTAGATAGATAGAGAATGTAACTGAAATGGACAAAAGGGGATAGTGAGAGAAATCCCCACTTCAAGAGGGGAAATTGCACCACTAAGTAGTAAATGAAAAAATATATCTAATCTATTCACAAATAGAAAAGAGTGAGAGAGTGTTACCAATAGACCTCAACCCCCTCTTGAAAATACAAACACACCATTGAATGCTTGCTAGAGAGCTTTGGTTGTTGGAGGGACCTCAGTCTAACAAAGCTTCACTTGTAGAAGTGTTGTTTCCAAGAGTAGAAGAGATTTAGAAGTGAAGTTGAAGAGAGAAGCTTGAATGAATGAATGAATGAACCTCCAAAATGAGATAAAATGAGGGGTTTTTTTTCATGCAAGGATAGAAAAGAGCCATTACACCCAAAAAATTGACTGTTGGGACACATGCAAGAGCCAAGATTCAAGATTCCTCATTTCAAACTCAAAAAAATGTCAAGATGCTAGTGTGTTGCACAGAAATCCACGTGTCACATAGGAATCCAAATCATAAGTTTTCAGGAAATGAGTCATCAGGCTACTATTGCTTCACCATTGGACCAAATGGAGTAAGAATCATGAAATTCTAACCCATGGGGTTTTCACCATTAATGCATTTAGGTGTCATAAATGCTAGGAAAAGTGCTAAATTTTGGAACTTCCCTTAGGTACAATTCTAAGATATTATAAAGATTCACTTAATGCCAATTGTTTGGCACACTAAATATATATTTTTTTCCTTATGTGATCACCATAGAACATTATCTAATAACAACATCATAGATCACTATGAATATTCCTCACATCCTTCAAAGTGCATATGTTGTGATCCATATAGTTGCAATGTGAATGCATCATTAGAGAGAGAGGTAGGTGTTTATGGAGTGAGAGACCTAGGGAAAAAAGAGATAGAGGGGAAGAGAGGTGTGAGGCTTATAGGGGGAGAGAGAGGTGAGATGGGGATTTAAGGAGGTAGAGGGAGAGAGATGGGGGTTTAAGGAGGTAGGAGGAGATAAAGAGGGGGAGTGGAAGAAAGGGACATGATTTCCTAGAGAGGGGAAAGAGGGAGAAGAGGAGAGAAAAAAGAAAAAATAGAGAGAGGATTAATAAGGGATGGAGGGAAAGGAAGACATGGAAGGAGTAAGAGACCTAGGGAAGGAGGAGATAGATAGATGATGACCTAGAGAGTGGAGGGAGAGAGAAGAATGAAGAGAAAGAGAGGGTTAAGGAGGGATGGAGAGGTATATAAGGAGTTATTGAGAGACTTGGAGAGGGGAGAGGTAGAGAGGTAAGGGGGAGAGATAATAAAATGAGAAAGATAAGTTCACAATGAGGGAAAGAGGGTACAAAGGGAAGGAGAGAGGTGGAGAGGGAGGGAAATAACTAGAGAGGGGAGAGATATAGAGGTGAGAGACCTATAGTTTGAGGAGAGAGGGGTGAGAAACATAGTAAGAGAGATAGAGGTGAGGGAGATAGAGGGGGAGAGAGGTGGGTAATGAGACAAGGAGGGAGAGGTAGTGATCAAGAGAATGGAGAGATATGGTAGAGAAACAATAACAAAGTGAGAGAGAAGAAAAGAGAGGTAGGGTGGTAGAGATAGAGATGGGGGTAAAGAGGGAAGAAAAGTTAGAGAGGGAGAGAAGGTGGGAGATACCCAGAGAGGGGAGAGAGAAGTGAGAGAGCGAAGAGAGGGGGAGAGAAAGGGAAATATCAATAGAGAGGGAGTGAAAGATAAAAACTCAATTATACATCATCAATTGTAAACCCTAAACTCTAAGCCTTTATCAAACTAGGGGAGAGAGAGAAAAAGAAAGATAATTTGGCTCTATCATTCTAAAAATACATTTTTATTTGGCTAGCACCAAATGATTTGCATTGGTAAATACCAACCCTTTGGGTTAGATTTTCCTTTGGTATCCAACCCAAATGGTTAGACATGACCATTTCATGTCAAAGACTTATTTTTTTGAAAAGGTAAAAAAGCACATATTTTTGGTCATGCTCTCTATCAAGTTTACCAGTGTTTCAATACAAGTTTATAAAAATACCATGATGACATTAATCTCTCTATTATTTATCTAACCATTTAATGTTTTTTTCATTTTTTGATTATGTTAATGTTTTCATTTTTAATTTATTTTGTTAGTGTGTCCATTTTTGTAAAAAACCAATATATGGTATTTTGGGTATATTTTTTAATCATTCATACAATTTTGAATTAAATTACATTCTTAGAAACAAGAATCCATTCCACACTATTGAAGACAAAGGTTTTTGATTAGTTTTTAAAAAAATTAGTGGGGAGCATGCTCAAATTTCTATTTTTTAGGATGTTTCCATTTTAAAAATTAGTTAAAAAATCATATATTCATTAAAAAATTAGCTGAAAATACAACATAAACTACATGGTGTTAGCTAATTTTTCACCAAAATGACTATTTAAATTATAAAAAAAAATTAACATTTTAGGGGGGCACACCAGATGCTATGTTATTTAAAAAAAAAAAATAGGACCACTTTGTGTGGCCCACCTTTTTTAAACCCTTAATGTTCACCATTTTTAAAAAAATAATAGTTTAGAAAATAGTTTTGGAGCACTACAACTCTTGTTCTTGTTGCATCTTCAAATTTTGAGCATAACTATCTTCATTTTCTCATCGAATATTAGACTTTTGTCAATTTCAAAAAATAATGTGTTAGTGTAATTAATATTTAATTACACTTGCATAACTTTACTTAGGTAATATTTTAATTCCTAAGTTAGTTATTCTCATAATTAACTTGTTGAGCTATCTTGTTGCTCAAGACAAGATTAGGGTTATGCATATTTTTCTTTTATAAAGCAAATCATCTCATGTAATTATGAATTCTTGAATAATAATATTTTGCACATCTTCTTGTAAAGCTTTTATTTTTTCTATTTTTCTCTTCTGTGGAAGGTTATTTTCTGGTTTGCATTTCAGATCTTGGTTTCTAACATGGTATTAGAGCCTTGATTTGCAACCCCTTCTTAGATTTTTGAGAAAATCATTGCAAAGTTCGTTCAAGATTCCTCGAGGGTATCATGGCTTGAGTTCATTTATGAGGCATTTTGGATAAGATCGGGCTTCACCATTGGATTTAGAGAACTGGAAAAAGTCAGGATTGGCTTTTGTTTTGCAGATTTTGGCCATCGTTTGCCAGATCCATGAGGGTTTCAAGCTAGGAGATTTTTTACAAGCTCTCGAGGTAGCCAATTTTTTGGAGTAGTTTGAGCACAAACGGAGGTCACCATCACTTTCACAATAGCCAAAGACCCTAAGATCACCTTTCATTTCATCAATTTTGGTGAAAGTTGTTTTTGAGGCAAAAAAATTTGCCAAGGAGGCCGTACAACCTCCCCAGCACGCTTCCCGATGCTCAAAAATTAAAAAAAAGCAAAAAAAATTATGTTTTTTAATTTATGTGCAACGCCTCCAGTTAAAAAGAATCTTGCCACCTAGCGGCCATCAGGCGGCCATCTCCACACCACCCACAAGCCGCCAACCATCTGTCAGCGCCACCCAACCTCCACCGGCAAGCTCAGCCCCCGCGAGCCCCCTATGCACAAGCTGAGGTCATATGGGGGACCGGGCGCTATGCGCCTAGCCCCCGGCCGACCCCTTCAAAAAATTGGTGGTCCCATGGAGAACTAGGGGATCTTCCCCAGCACCTGCCCACTAGCCCCTGGTCATGCACAGGACCAAGGGCTAAATTTTTTTTAGCCCCTTGGGGGCCCTACAAGCCTTATTGGGCCTTCTAGAGCACTTTTCACTAAATTGGGTGTATTTTTTCCATATGGTGTCCATTTTTCACAAACAAGATACCATTCGAAAGTTGATTCTGACACCGATCTAGTAGTGAACGTTTTTTACTCGATTTTTCTCCAAATTTATTTTGCAGGTCTTTGAACTCAAATGAAGTTTTTTTGCTTTGGAGGGCATATCTTTTGACTCGGTGATCCTTTTTTTGTCATTCTTGTGGCATTGGAAAGCTAGCTCAATCCTCTACATAGATCTAATATTTTTTTATTTTCTATTTATGCATGTTTTCATTATCTCCTTTTACAATCGTTGGGTTATTGTAATAAATGAGCTGAGATAAAGTTCCGTCAGGCGGGTTTCTTGCATAATAATTCTAATTAGAGTGTGCATGCACTTTGATCTCCATCTTGTTTTGATGGCAACTCGTATGAGTTTATCTAGTTTCTTATTTTATTTTGGCCACATCTTGTCTTGCTTGACACATATCAGATTCACATCGGTTCACACTTTACATTGAGAGTTTATGTTTCTTGATCTGCATTGGTTCAGATCCTTCTCAGTTTGAGGGCCATGTTTTTATGGTTAATGTTCCAGAGTCTTTATGGTAATTATTCCTATGGAAAAAATTTAGTCTCAGTTTGGCATCGGCATCGAGATACATAGTTTCTAGATTTTATCATCATTTCATCTATTGTTGCTTCACAGATTCTAGGGTTGTTCCAGTTTGTGAGTTTTCCAGTGTTTCATGGCATCAGGTCTATTGTCGTATTATTATGATTCTGCTTTGGTTTCTTGTAGATAGAAGTATCTTTCCTTGCTTGTTAGATTATGGTTCCAGTGTTACTCCACAGTGTTCTTCCAGTGCTTCTTTGCAACAGTCATCTCATTGTAGGGGGGTTTTTTCCCACTGGGTTTTCCTTCTCTACCTCATTATTGCATTTGTACATGGGTACCTGATCATGCCTTCTTGTCGGACCCATTCATGATTTCTTGCATTCATCTTAGTTTTAAGTGCATGCTTTGTTAGTCTCCCTAAGTTGAACTTATGGGGGGGTGTTAGTGTAATTAATATTTAATTACACTTGCATAACTTTACTTAGGTAATATTTTAATTCCTAGGTTAATTATTCTCATCCTTATCTTGTTGAGCTATCTTATTGCTCAAGATAAGATTAGGGTTATGCATACTTTTCTTTTATAAAGAAAATCATCTCATGTAATTATGAATTCCTGAATAATAATATTTTGTGCATCTTCTTGCAAAGCTTTTCTTTTTTTGTTTTTCTCTTCTATGGAAGGTTATTTTTTGGTTTGTATTTCAAATCTTGGTTTCTAACAAAATGTGGCATCTTGAGACCCCCTTTTGGTATCACATCTTGGTGCGCTTACCCTAATATAGAGGAGAGGTGATTTTTTTATTAGATTAAAGTTGAGAATGTCATGTACCCATTGCAAAACAACCATAAGGTCAAGTAGGGAAGCTCACAAGACATGAGACATCCAGAAAGTAAAAAAAGAGTAGTTACAAAAAGAAGAAAAAAATATGCAAATACATAACACAATACAAAACCAACTGAGGGCCAAACCAACTACTAGTCACCAAACAACATAATTCCATTAATGGATTTCCATTTTTTAGCAAGAAATTGGAGCTTTTCTTCAAAGGATAGAGGCCCCTAGTAGGTAGGTTGTACCTCTTGAGTGCTAGGTGAAGCAAAGCTACCTCTTTTATTTCTCTTCTTCTTGGAGTGACCAATGTCCTAAATATCATTACTGGCCCTTTTCCCATGGTTGTTACAAATATCTTGCTAGAACACCTAGATGGTGACTGAAGTTTTTTAATAGTTTCCTTATTGTAGTCCACAATTTCCTACAAGTATTTGAGGGTTTTATCCTGATTATTGAGCATGGTGTCCATCTCCTCCTATAGCTTCACCCTCTCTTCCTCAGTACCAACCTATGCCCAAATCACATCAACCTCATTCTCACAATTGGTCCATTTTTAAAAATATTTGGCAAGGGATGATAATAGGCCCTAGTGGCTTTCATCATCAACCTTGCCTAGTGATGTCACCTTCTGGTTAAGAACCTGTTCCTCTAACACTTGAATTTTATTCTTGGTCGTGATGATTTGGGATAGTAACCACTTAAGGATATCATTCTAAATATTGAAAATCTCAAAGAGATCATTCAAGTTAAGTTGTAGAGGAACACAATTGGTACAAATTTCATTCACCAATTGGGGTTTAGAAGTAGCATTATCTCAGTTCACATAGAGGGTGGGAGATATTTAGGGATTGGGAGGATTTAAGGACCAAGGGGAAACATTAGAGAGATCCTCATGAATAGGGGAACCATCAAGGGAGTCAATAGGGGTAGTATTCTAGGATTCATCATCCGTATGGTCAAAATTAGAGATAGCGATTTGCAGTGGGGTATGAGAATGAGACACTTATTTTGGAGTCAAGAGTAGGGACCTTAGTGGCAGGGGTTTTACCTCTCACCCTTGTAGTGAGTAGCAAGGAGAATGGAATCAATTCAAGGCTAGGAGTGGGAGGGGGACCCTCTAGGGGTTTGAAAGGATAACCAATCACAAGACAATTCTTTTTTAAAAAGGTCAGGGAAGGAGGGAATAGGGCCACCTAGAAGTGACAAAATCTAAAAATCAACTCCTAATGTAAAGGAAAGTTTTTACCTTTAACTTGCACAAAATTAATCGACTACTTCAGAGAAGACAAAATGCAAAATACAAAATTCATCTTAACATTGTAATAGAAATGATTATACATAGGGAAAATGTGTGCATTGAAATGTTTTAACCTATGTCATGTACCACATTTGGACCTCTACCATTTGGCTCCAAAACCATGAGAGGTATTCCTTATTAAACCCATTCAACAACCAATTCACTTTTCCCCTTTCTTTAAAAACCTTTCCATTTCCCTCTTGTAATGCCCCTTCGAATTCTGAGGGATGTAGGTCCCATCCAAGGAGAGGTTGGTGAACTCCACAATGAGCTCCATGTTAGCAAGGAATGAGTGCTCTCCAATAGTAACATTATCATCTTTATGGGAATTGGAAAATTCCATGGATAAATTGGGATCATGCCCCATCATTCCTTCAACATAGGAGGCCAACTTTCCCCTTTAGAGAGTGGTCTAGGCATCCTTTTCATTCTTCCAAACCTTGTAGTAGGTAGGCTCATCCTGCACAAGATCTCCTCCCATGGTGGTATTTGCAAAAAATAGAGAATAAAATGAAATTCATAGAGGCACCTAGAAAATACACAAACAAAAGCCAAGGAGGCTTATGAAAAGACTAGGTAGGAATGAAAGATTTCCATAAATACAATTTGTTCCAGTTTTCACATTGATTTAAAATGAATTTCAGCTCGAGCTCATAGTTCTACTGCATTTTCATCATTAGATAATAAGTCACGTACAAACCCTAAAATTATAGAAATATGATCCTAAATAATAACTTTAGGTGTGAACAATCCCACATCGGCGAGGGAATCTACCACTTTATTGCTAGCTATGAACATGTGAGTAAATCTACAAGTATCAAGGTTCATTATGATATTTTGTGCCAAGAGGATGGCTTCCCATAGTAAACAACATGGCATCACTTTCACCTTTAACAAGATAATGGAATTTATAGAATCTCCTTCTAGAGCCAAGATGGACAATCTTGCCTCTATGGAAATATAGATTTCATGGTAAGTGGCTACCACCTCGACAAATTTTGAAGTTTGTGATCCCATATTAACTACATAAGCTAAAACCATCTTTCCATGATGATCACGAATTACACCACCCCAACTCACCTGAACCAAGTTACCTTTGGATGAGCTATCAAAATTGATCTTAAGCAAATTAGGATTGGGGGGGCCTGAATATAGGTGATTTTTGTATATAAATGATAACTATGGCCATATACATCAAAGAGGTGTAATAAATCCAAATTCCTTAAATAATTGGGTATCTTAACTACTTGGTAAATGACAAATTAAATGGTTGCACCTACTAAGATGAAGATAAGAAAATATTTATGAGAAGTGATATATAAGTCTAAGAGAGGGTGTGAGAATCAACTACCCAAATGTGGGTGAGAGTTAAATTACAACTAATGGATTATGTCATGTGTCCACATAATAACCATGCCTAATAAACATAATCAGTCTTATTGTATGTTTAGGAAAGAAATAAATATACCCTACCATAAGGAAAATAAAAAACCTACAATAACACTTCCAATACATTATACTTTTCTTGACATCTCTAACAAATTAGAGACTATAAAAACTAAAATCTAAATTTTTTAGTATCATTTGTAACAATGAAACTAAACATATAAATCAGAAAAAGGAAGCATAGATCCCTACATGCTAGATGTATCGCTATTCAATATCATTTGTAATAATAAAACCAAAATGATAAATAAACAAGAGGAATCTTATGTTACAAAATAATAATAAAATTATCATTTTTATATTACTGACCTATTAATGCATGTATTTTCCAATTTCTCACTAAAAAAATCCTAGGTAGGAAGTAGTTACTAGATATAGAAGAAGCCAAAGAATTGAGTCTAATATAGAATCCATCAAAGGATGCATAAAGATTCAAGAACTAAATTAATCCAAATTAGGAGTATAACAAAATATAGAAAAGAATAATTTATAAGTTTATTTTACATGTATATAAATTCAAATTTGGTGAAACTTTTCAATTATAAAACGGATTAAAAATATCAAACGTCTTGAATAATAGTAAAATATTTCATGTAAATGTTGGACAATTCAAATCATCATCCTATAATTTTAAAAATTGTGTACCTTGTAATTTTTACACCACAAAATATCCTTATTTTTAGTGCACATTCTTATAGCATATATTAGGAATAATTTTAATAAACTATAATTACTTGTAAAGTTTTGAGTGTTTTCTCTAGGACACAAGTGCAACATGTGGATGTATATGTAACATTCTAGTTGAAAAAATGAAAAATAGGTGGTTCTAATCTTTTAAGAGATGGAACAACTAGGGTTTAGGACCTCTTCGTATTTCTCTTAGTCTCATCCAAGGAAACCCTAGAGATCTAAATCTAAGGATGGGGTAAGGGAAGGAGATCTACTAAAGGTTATCCTAGGGTATGATTAAAGTCTAAAGAGGGTTCACCACAAAAGCTAGGGATTGGGAATACTAGCAACATGCAAGATCTAATGAAAAACCCTAATGTTATGCAAAACTCAAATAAATGACCTTGAAATGAATGCAAGTCAAGATAGTAAACTAAGAAATTAGAGAGGTGCACCTAGAAACCTATAGAAGCTCATAACAAGGAATGAAATGTTGAAAATGATGATCTTAATGCATACTAGGACTCATACGCCAGGCTTGGCGATTTAGTCCCAAATTAGGGTTTCTAGATAGGAACAAAAATCTAGCAGTGACAAGTCTAGAATCCTTAAAATATGGAAAAAGGAATGTACGAGGACTCATATCCCACAAGTGGTATATCAGTCCTACTCATATTTTTAGAAGCTCAAGATCTAAATCATCTCTCCTATTTTTTCTCTTCCTCCTCAACATAATTTTTGGATCTAAAATGCTAAAGTCTGCTCTGTAGGTGTCTTTTAGTGATCTTCTAAACAAAGTGGAAACTTTGAATTTGTGAACTTGACAACTTCTTCCAATATTTCTCTTCAATTTTTCTTCAACCTAGATCTACAAATCACAAACTAAAGAGAGGGAAAAATGTTGTTTTGTTAGTGGATAGGGGTTTTCCTTGGTCAAACCCAATTTTGGTAATCAAACCTTGAAATGAAATGATATAGAAAGGAGGAATGATGAATGAACAAAATGATATGTTGTAACTCACCAAACCCTAGGAACAAAAGGTTGCAATCTTGTATGTAATGGCTACAATGGATATAGATCTTGACTCTTACTTGAATGATATGGATCTTGACTTGAATGCTTGCTTGAATCATAAAACCCTACATCACAAATGTTAGCTCAAGAACAAACATGATGCATGATGAATTTGACATGATGTTTGATACTTGAATAATGCTCCAAAATTCTTGAAAATCACTCTTGAATGCTCTTGAATAATCTTGTAAGTTCTCTTATGATAACTTCATGAGTTGTAAGCTTGCTGGGTGAAAAATGAGTCAAATAACATTGTATTTATACTTGTTTATACAAAATTTCCCAAAATTACAACACTACAAGCTGACATTAGACCTAGGAGAATAAAATCCTGCCAAGAATTTGAATTTAATTTAGGTCTAAGCTAAGTGGGAATCATACGCCAGTTGTGGTGTATGAGTCCCATTAGGCTAAGCTTGAGGCACATTTTCAAGAAAGGATTAGTTTCATGTGAATTTTAGATCTAGGCCTCCAAACCTAGTTGGTACCCATACACCCAAGGTCGAGTATGAGTCCCAAATCACTAAATCTAGGTCATGCAATCTGAAATCATTAATTTCTAAATGGTCATTTGATGTGTGATGGGATTATCCTTAGAAAGATGCATTAATTAAGGCTCGTGGATGCAAAATAAGGCCAAATAAGGCATAAAGAATCCAAATTAATTAATAAAACCCTAAATTGATGTGAAAGTGTGAGAAAAAACTTTACAACACCCTAAATAAGGCAACATTAAGTCCATTTATTTCACAAGGCCAAACAAGTGTGAAAATATAGAGGGATACATTTTCTACACTACACTAGTATCTTGCGAGTTCAAATTTTTAATATTTTTTTTCTTCCTAGCTACCTATTATCACCTATTGTAATTCCTATTTATCAAAATAATCTAATTTCAAATCCAAATGTGACTGTTTAAATTCCCTATGAACCTTTTAGAAAACTAATTTGAATCTAACTTAAATAACTTTCCTTCTCTCTTCTCTCTTCTCTCTTAGTTTTATGCTTCAATGTTGAAGATTACACAAGGAAAACAAAATTATTATACACTTGTTATATCTCCAAAATCTCACTCTCTTCTTCATCACTTGGATGGTAATACCATTAAAAAAGATTACATTCTTACTTTGATAGTTTTACAATACTTATTTCTATATATTTTATCTCTACTTTATTTAGTTCAAACCAATTATTGTTTTATCACTTGCCTATGTATCTTATATTTGCACTAAGATGTAATTCTCTATGTAATAAAGATCTTACAAAAATAGATTTCATTTCAAAATTGTGTGCTTATTCCTAGATATACACACGCTTAGTTCACTCACTAGGTAAAAGTAGAAAGTTGTGTCACACTTTATAATGGAAACAACCAACATTGATCCAACTAGTAAAATATTTATTTTTTAGTATATTTTAGGTTTATATTTTTCAAAATAAATAAAAAATTATTTTTAAATAGTTTTTAATAAGTTGACACTATAATTTAGTTTCTAATAAAATGCTAAAAAAATGAAATTACATGAGACGTGAATATTTTTTATAGTAAATTTTCCTTTTTTTCTATCAAGTTTCCTGTGTGTATTTATAACTTGAAACTTTAGTGCATGGATATACTTTTTTCAATTTTGATAAATATATTTTTAAATAAATATTAAAATTTACAAGTATTTAAAAATAGTTGTTTCCATTCAACATCAACTTTCAGATTAAATATTTATCTAAAATAAATAAATAAATATATATATATATATCATCTTGATATAGATTCTTTTATCTAGTGCATCATATTTTTTTAAACTTTTGTTAATAAGTTTTCATATTTTTCCTTGGCATGGTAATCAACCTAATATTTTGTGTTGATAACCTAATTTTAGTAAAAATAAATAATAAATAATAATTAGTAATTAAACTATTACAATATATATTTTTGAAAACTACACTTATTACTCTACAAAAGGGTGTTTTTATATTTAAAAAATTGTTATTTACATAAGTAGGTGTTATTCAAACCTCAAGTTTTTCAAATAATTTTATTTTTTTGGTAAATTGGCCTTAAAGTGGTGCTACAAATGCATTTAGCCAACAATTTATGTTGGAAAAGTTGTGGAAATATCTAACTTAGCTAGAATTAATCTTACTATATCATATGTTTGACCAAAAAAATGTTTTAGTTAGAAATACTTAAATTTAGTTGTGCTGGTAAGTTGATTGAAAGTGTGACATAGCTTTGTACTAATAGCCCACTCTCCAATCTTTATTTTGGATTTGATTACCCATGGTAATTGAAGGGATAAATTTGGGGCTTCACCATTCTTTAAAATCCCCCAATTTTCCATTGTTGGATATATGTTTTATAAGAGCTCTTCTTCTGTAAAGGTTTCATTCTCTCATTCTCTTCTCCTATTTATTTCATTATTTTTCCTTAATTTAATTAGTTCAAATTAATTATAGGTACCTGTATGTATTTTGTCATCTCATGTTTTGCTACTCTTTTCATCCCTACTTCACATTTTAGAGGTGAGTTTTAAATCTAATAATTTTTTTAAATGGTTATTTTCATGACAACAATGTGAGAACTAGATGATATACATGAATAGAATGATATCCCATCATATATATGCTAATACAACAAGAGTCTCGTGGACATGACAATGGGTTTCTTAAGTTTCTTCTAATTATTTCTTAAAATTTTCTTCCACAATATGAATTTAATTTATTCTTTTTGATTAAACTCCTATAATTTGAGTTTTTATCAACCCAACTCAATCCATGTAAGCTATAGAAGCTAAGCCACTCTTATTTTAAATTATTATTTATATTTTTGGGAACTAACCACTTTAACAAAATAGTTCTTATTTTATTTTTATTTTTCTTATAAAATACATATTTTTTTCCCCAAATTTTTAAGGTGTTTTTTCAAATCCCATTCCATAGCTTCGGAGGATAAATATGATATTCCCTAATAAAATTTATATAGAAATTTGTTAATTTTATTATTCTATTTTTTATAATGGAAATATCCTCTATTCTTACATTAATTTTTAGATTTAGTTAAATATTTCAAGATGAATATACTTCATTACATGCATGTGATACTAACTTAATACTTCCAATGCCAATCTATTCTACTAACTTTTCTCATAAAACCCCTATTACTACTTATAGGAATATTTTAGGGGATGATGAAATCATTGATCATTTTATAAACATCACCTTACCTAATTTTCATTTAAATTATTTCCCCATTTATGATGAATCAACTCTCATCCTAAATCAAATAATGAGTGAAATAATATTGAAAGTACTCTTTCAATTTCTTCTTCTACGCCATATATTCCTACTATAGAAACTCTTGTAGATAATGTGTGCTTTTTGAATTGATATAATTCACCTATTCGGGGGACAAGTGATAAGTCCATAAAATTTCATGATGTAGGTTGTCTACTTATTCCTAATTTTAAGATTAAAGTGACATTTACCTTATAATAACATGTATAAATTATGTACCTTGGTCCTACAAGTTATGGAGGGGAGTTGAGAAATGAAGATGGCAGGCTCTTAGGCACTCCCATTGGGAAATCAGCCTAATCATTGTGTTAAGGCAGAGGTTGCATTTATAAGTATTAAACTTGTTGTGGATAGGGGTTACTCTAAAGTCTAGGTGGAAGGAGACTCGGTAAACATCATCAATTATGTACGTGGTACCCATAAGCCTAGCTGGAATGTTGATCAATTAATAAAAGATATTATTATGTTGAGATCTTGTGAAGAAACCTGTGTTTCTCACATATATCGAGAAGTTAATTTATTGGAATATTTTTTCACCAATGAAGTTGTCATAATTAATGAGTATAGAGTTTGGGAAAAATGCTCTCTCCTTCCTGAGATAGCTAGGATCTTAATGAGGGTTTTGGTTGAGTTTATATGGTGGCGTTATTTTACCATCACTACCAACTATCGACTTACATTCTTTGTGGGTATTGTTTGGCTTGTTACTAATCAAATGAACTTTTATTTCCAAGGGTTTTTGTTGTTGATTCTTGTGAATATGTGAGGTGACAAAAGTATAATTGAGCCTAATTCTTGTGAGAGCTTGAGAAAGAAGAAAATTTGGAGGATTCTCCAACATGGGAATCTCATGTCGTACTTGGAAAGGTTGCATGGGCATGAGCTAAATGCTTCGGTGGAGATTATTCTTGTTGGAAATTTCACAAACTCCAGATTAAGGGCTTGTTTGTGGACATAAATGAGTAGATGATAACTACTATGAGTGGGTTTCCTATGGTTGGTCATAAATTCTTCAAAGACAAGAAGAGTAATGAGGAAGCAATGGCTCAATTCTTCAAAGGTCATGAGCGAAAAAAACTCATCAATATGGAGGCTTAGAGATATGAATGGAAGTCTCTCAAGAAGATATGGGTGAATATTGTGAAAATATTAATGTGGTATGTGACTCTAGAAGGAAGGTTCACTAATATCCTTAGCCATCATTTTACTCTTTTGAATAATTTTAGGCATGGGTTTTTTATTTCCTTTTTATTCTTTCTCTTTTCTTCCATGGAGGCCTTTGTGAATGCACAATTAAAAAATAGGAAGGCTCAAATCCTAGATGAGGTCCTTATTCTATTAATTATGGAGCATGTAAAAGCCCTTGTCCCTACCTCATCAATCAAGGGCTAGGAGAAGATTATTAGTGAGGTTTCTAGCTCTTCCAACTCGAATACCAGTGTGGCTGAGGATGAGGAGTGGAATGATGAAGATGAGGATGGGACCCGGTCCCCTGTGGATGCCCACTCTAAAAAGAGGAAGAAGGGTAACCATAAAGGTAAAAAAGAATCCAAGCATCTTATTTTGTATGATTCAAAGTCTGATTCTGATGGTGATGATATGAAGGTGGGCTCCAGGGATTCTACACTCAAGGTTGAAGCTATGGTCATTGGCCTGGGTGATACTAAGGTTGGTGGTAAGGAGGAGGGATTTTAGTAGAATGTGATGACCATGAATTCCAAGGATAATCATAGAATGGTTTCTAAGTGCATTTCCAAGATGAGGAGTCGGGCCTCAAAAAACACAGTTAAGGATACCACAAAGCTCTGCAAGGAGAAGGCTCTAGAGGAAAAGGCGATGGAAGTTTGGTGTAGGGCACCTAGGTCTTCATGTAAAAAGGGGTAAAAGAGTTGGTATTTTGTGTTAGTTGAGTAATTTTCTTGTAATAAGGTCTTTTAAGACCATGTCTTATGTTTTTGACTCATTTGGGGTTAGTTTGTAAAAAGATGTCAATGTTGCAAAAAGTTGTCAATGCAACTTTTGCATTTTTGTTATCAAGTGGAATACGAATAGTTGGAAGTTAAAAAATTAGTTTGTAAATATTTGGAATTGGTTGGAAATTCCTTAAAAATTATTTTTAAGGTCAAACACAAGTTGAGAGGTGGTGGTTATTGAAAATATTGAAGTTGGAAGAATAAAACTATCTCTATTTTCTGCAATTCTAAATGTAATTTTTCTATTCTAGGATTGTGTATCAAATTGTACAAACTCACCATGATCTAAAACCTACTAGAATTTGGGATACTATGAATCTTCTTTATTCTCCTTTTTTTGGCACTCAAATTAATTATGTTTCAAGCAAGTTAGAGCCATTTTACCCTGGGCAGCTAGAAACCCTAGTAGGCCTAATTTGAGGGAAAGAAATCTAATTTTAAGGGTTTTCGTACAAAAAAACCTAACCTTATTTTTGAGAAATGTTAAAAATAGGAAAAATGGGTATTTTAATCAAGTTTTCTTTCTTGGAGATCAATTCTAGTCTAAAAGTTATGACCAAAAAACACAGATTTACTCTTCCATTTCAAGCCTTGTTCAAAGCATAGTAGCAGATTTTTGGCTTTGTTGTTCCAAACCAACCACCCCTAAATTTTGAGTATGTTTTAGAAATTACAAATGGGTATTCAAAACGACTTTTATATTGTGGGTATAAATTTTTTTTTTGAAACTTATGATGGAAAAACCTTGTTTGTTTCCTGATAAGGCCTAGTGGGAATTTGTGAGGAAAATCACTTTGTTTAAGGTGTTAAGACTTTGGAAAATAATTGATTGAGTTAGTTGTGATTGTGAGACCCCTTTCTTTGCATAAAATTGGTATCGGATCCTGAAAATCTATGAGAAATAATTTTTTGGACTTTATGTGTTGCCTTTTTGCAGGTTGAAGCAAAAACTTGGATGCCAAAACTTTAGGTAGTGAAGAAAGGAGGAAACCTAGGCAAGGTATCATGAAGACAAGAAGATGAAAGGTGAAAGATATTTTCTTGAGAAAGAAGAATGGATGTGTTGAGGAGAATAGTTTGTGGAGACTTGTAGAGTAAGGATTGACTAAGAAAAAAACAAGGGAAAGGAAAAGAGAAAAGTGAGATAAAGAAGAAGGATGAGAAAGTAAAGCAAATTGATATGGAGCAAGAGATAGCAAATTTGAGACAAGCCTTGGGGAAAATAAAAGAAATTTAAGAAGAAATGGAAAAAATAATGGAACTTGAGATGTAGTAGCTTCTTGAGAGAGCAAAACAAGAAAGTAGTTGGCATTTACCAATAAGGAAGAAGGTAAAATGGCCTATCAAGCAAATCATTCAAAAAAGAAGACAAAAGATGACAACAACAAGAATGGGTATGGATGATAAGTTGTTTGTAGTAGTAGGAAAAACTAAAACTTTCAAAAATGAATGCAACCCTCATGTGTAGCAGGAAGTATTCGGTCCATATAGATAGATTGATGAAATCCTTTAGAAGGTTATGGTAGATTTGGAGGAGGAACACTACTTTATGTATGAAAGTCAAGAGAAATTAACAATTGAGATGGAAATGTTAGAAGATACTATTTTTCAAAGGAAATACTTGGAGGACAGATTTAGTCCTATTTCAAAAATAGCACACATGGAGGATCTCTTGGGTGGTGAAATGGAGTGTATGGTGCAAGGAGACAAGGAGGAGACCTCTAGGTCTCATTGTTTTATTTCTAATCTTTCATTAGATTATGTATGTGCAGGGAAAAGAGAAGAGAAGGAGTTGAGGAGACAACCTAGAGTAAACAAGTGGAAGACACAGAAAAAGTCACGAAGACATCAAGGCAATGGTACAAAATAATTGGAAGGCTAGGAGAAAGAAATGACCTGCATTCAAGTGGACTTGAGTTTTCTTTTACCTTGGGAGTATGGTATAGGGAAACTAGGTCTTCATGTCAAAAGGGGTCAAAGAGTTGGAATTTTGTGTTAGTCGATTCATTTGTTTGTAATAAGTTATTTTAATACCATATATTATGTTTTTGGGTCATTTGGGGTCAATTTGTAAAATGATGTCAATGTTGAAAAAAGTTACAAAAAGTTGTCAATGCAACTTTTACATTTTTGTTTTCAGGTGGAATATGAATAGCTGGAAGTTGAAAAATTAGTTTGAAACTATTGTTAATTGGTTGTAAAATCCTTAAAAATACTAAGGTTGAAAACAAGTTTAGAGGTGGTGGTTATTGAAAATATTGAAATTGGAAGAATAAAACTATCTTTATTTTCTGTAATTTTGAATGTGATTTTTCTATTCCAAGATTGTGTACAGACTTGTATGACCTCACCATCACCTAAAAAATATTTAAATTTTTATTAATATGAATCTTATTTATTCTCCTTTTTGTAGCACTCAAATTCATTACATTTCAAGCAAGTTAGAGCCATTTTACCCCGGGTAGCCAGAAACCCTAGTAGGCCTAATTTAAGGGAAAACAGTCCAATTTTGAGGGTTTCCATACAAAAAAACCTACCCTAATTTTAAGATATGTTAAACAAGGAAAAAATTGGTATTTTAATCAAGTTTTTTTTCCTGGATATCAATTCTGGTCTGAAAGTTATGACCCAAAAACATGGATTTGTTGCTCCATTTTAAGCTTATTCAAAGCATAGTAGCAGATTTTTGATTTTGTTGTTCCAAAATAGCCACTCCTAAATTTTGAGTATGTTTTAGAACTTCTAAATGAGTATCCAAAATGGCTTTTAAATTTTGGGTATGAATTTTGGTTTTAAACTTATGATGGGAAAACCTTGTTTGTTCCCCTATAAGTCCTAGTGGGAATTTGTGAGGAAAATCACTTTGTTTAAGGTGTTAAGACTTTGGAAAATAGTTGATTGAGTTAGTTGTGATTATGATACCCCCTACTATGCATCAATTTTGATGATTCCCTAACTTGAAACTCTCCTAATTTGGAACAGGGGATGAGAAAACAGTTTAGGAGGAGGAGAATGTTGAGCAAAAGCATGCAAAGTCTAAGCTTCTTGAAATGGTGAGGGAAAGGGATACTAGCACTTTCAAATTGGAAAAATGGACTCTACATGAGTTGAATAGGGTCAACATCAAAATTAGGGGATTGAAGGAGAATTTGCAAAATATTTTGAAAGGGCCAGCTTCAAATATTATGATTGAAAGAATTGTTTATATTAAATGTCCATTGAATGATTTCAAGTCCCTTTATGAGCAACACTTGGCTAGTTTGGAAGCTAAGATATTGGAAACCAATGCAGATATCAAGAAACTGCTTCATGCCTATCAAATTTCAGTGAAGAATAGTGTGGACTCTTTGGAGGTTCTATTTCACAATATTACTGAGCTTATAGAGGACCATTTTTTTTTTCTGAATTAGTGGAGAAGTAACAATTTTCCAAAGGTAAAGGGAAAAAAGGTACAAAGGATTATGGTAAAGGCCCCACTACTAGAGGGTTGGCTGACTGGAAGAATTCCTTTGAAGCTGAGAAAAAAAATTGCTAGACATGATTGGGCTGCATAGGAACCAGGAGCTTGAGGTGGCCAACACCTTAAGTAGTATGAAGTAGTGTCCTATTATCTATTTTTTGTTTTTACTTCTATTGCTGGGTCTCAATCTCTTTCTTGTTATTTTTTTGTTGTGTTGTTGGTTGTTCTCGATAATTTAGTTTTTTTTTAATAGCAACATTTTGTTAATTCTTGTTTTTTGGGATTTGGACTAGAAAGGGGAGGTGCCCTTCTTACTGCTTATTGAAACTAAGGAAAACTAATTAAAGATTTACAATAATGATATGGGGTGTGTCACATTCATGATTCTCTCTTCTTTTAGAGAATATGTTTTACAATGTTTCATAATTTTAATTTCTTGATGCAATACAAATTCAAACTAAAATTAAGTACCAAGAAGGTCACCTCCCCTTTCTAAGAGGAGAGATTCTATCCGACATAGCTATGGTTGAAATCAAGGATTTGTAATCTATTAAAAGGGATTAAAAAAATTTCAACCAATAGTTTTGTAGTGACTTCATTGGGGATCTTCCTTCAGTCATTCTTAGAAACAATTGTAGGGAGAGGAATTCCAAATTCCAAGTGCCTTTATCAAACCAAGAAAAATTGAATAAGATAGAAAATGGAACTACAAAACATAACTTTGAGATCAATTTTGTGAATCTAACTTTCATCAATAAAGAAGTGAAGTTGCATACCAAACTTGGTGTTGGGAACAATTATCTTATGGTTTGATTGAATTGGTAGTGATTAGTAATTGATATTGGAAGGGATTTGCATAAATCTATGTAGGTCCCTTCAAAAACCTATTTTTCTTGTATAATCAAAACATGTATAAATTATGTATCTCCAACACTTATGTAAAGTATCCTTAATTTACCACCAATAATCACTAGGAATCTTTTCATTCATTTTCATACACATTCATAAAGGATATGTGAAAATAGTGGTGATTATAGTTGAATTTGGACTCACTTATTACACTTTCCAAATTTTAGGCAATAAGCTTGAGAAGTGGAGAATTAAGTATGATGGATAGGACTTGAATGATTTGGCAACTTAGAGCACTATGTATGATATTATGAGTTGTGATGGATTATGGAAGAACATATTTCTTTGAAGTTAATTTTACTACTCTAGGGACCAATTTATTACACTCATGTAATGTCCATGTGAAGTAATTTATTTATTTTTATTGTTAGAACATGCTCTCTAAAGTGGGTTTTTTGTATGATTCCATGGTTTTGGTAAATCGTTTAAGGTTTTTTTCTCTATTATTTCCTACATATTAGGTTTATAAGATATTGATTTTAGTTGAGATTGTTTTATAGGTACACACATGTTACTAGAGTTCCCTCAAAGTGAAGAGTGATTATTTTATGGATTTATCACATTCTTGAAGATTAATAAATTATTCTCCTCTTTCCCTTGTGTATTTTTTTTCTAAATTTTTTTCTCCATGTAAATCCTAAATTGATATGATTTGATTATTTTTTTTCAATTTTAATTTTATATTCAGTAATTTAATACCTTATATTAATCCTTTTACAAAGAAAAATATTTCACTTTTGTATACATTTATTGAATATTTCACTATTATAGTTTCATATTGCTTATCAACACCCAAAATTACACTTGTGTCTCAAATAAACTAACTTTTCTTATGTGCTTGTGGTTTGAGTGGGGTGTTGTGTTTG
The DNA here is from genome assembly GCA_007258455.2 of Sequoia sempervirens. Taxonomy (NCBI): domain Eukaryota; kingdom Viridiplantae; phylum Streptophyta; class Pinopsida; order Cupressales; family Cupressaceae; genus Sequoia; species Sequoia sempervirens. The sequence continues at coordinate 198,549,465 of VDFB02270651.1, forward strand.
ATCAAGGGGACACTAAGCTCCTCTATCTCATAATTTTTGAATGAAGAGTTATGGAAATTTTGGTTAGGAGTGGTTTGTTTGTTGGTCAGAACCATAGAAATCTTCTCTACGTTTTCTTTTACATGAAAATATTAGTGCTTTTTTTTAGCATTTATTTGGGTGTGAATGGGAGTGGTAGAATATCACTTATTGTAAATGGGTCTTCATCTTTGGGTTTACCTATTTGGGTTAGGTGGCTTGTCTTGTTGGAAATGGATGCTTATGAAGACTTGTAGAGTTATTTCTCTAATTTTGGTCTTGCTACTATGTTGGTTGGAGCTGTTTTGTTGGCCCTACTTCATTTTCTAAGTACATTTCCTTAGATTATGTCTTTGCTTCCTAGTTATAACATTTGGTTTTATGAAGTTATTACATTGTGTATTATTGCATTGGTTTTAATGGTTATGTTTTTGGGGGTAGGGGATTCCCCTACGCTATTTCTCTCGATTGGGGTGTTTTCATTACCTATCTTGAAAACCCATATCCTCATGGTGCTTAAGGGAGTTGTTCTTGTCCCTTCTGATGGTTTAGTCATCTCCCCTTTATAGCCCACTTTGTTTGATTCTCCTATTGAGGTGGAGTTTTGTTATAGGTAGTGTTCAGAGGCTCTCTTTCCTCTTGTTGGATTTTTTCTTTGTGGCTACTTTTGAGTTGGAGTGTGCTCTTATGGAGGTGGAGCCTCGGTTTGTTGGTAAGGTGGGATTTTTGTGGAAAGGGATTCCTTTCTCCCTTTGGTTTATTTTGTGTTAGGAGTAGGAAGATCTATAATTGTTTCTTAGGGTTTGCATCCCTCTATTGAGTGTTTAAGATGAAGTTTTTCATTTTCTTTCACCTATTTCTATAAGGTTGTGTTTTTTGTGTTGGTTTCCTTTGTTGTTGTTGCCTCTATTTCTTGCATATGGTCAAAAGCATGCACTGTTTGTTGTTCTTCCAGGCTCACTATTTGTTATTCTTTCTCTTATTTTTGGGTTGTCTCATTTTTTGTGAGTCACCTATCTTCAACCTCTATGGCTACTTTGTAATGGGTCTTGGCCCTTCTAGAATTTAACCTAATGAAAACACCTAAAAAATATTTTGTGTGATGAAATTTATTTTCCCTACCTTTGCTTCATTGATCAATCTTTAGTATATCCCTAAACATTCCCATACTTTTAATTTTTATGTGTAGATTGGTCACTCTATAATATATGTAATATGATTATGTTTACTAAATTCTATGTCATAGCCCATACAACATGTTTAAACAAATCGGTTTATCTTGTAACTATTTATCTTCCTCCATTAGGTCATATTCTCTTAGGAGCTCCTTTTATTTTAATTCAAATGACCAATGAGTATAATTTTATTGAGTATATTGAAGCTAGTTATGTTATGATCTATCTTTAGGAGTTGAATCAACTTTCACCTTATTATTATGACATTCTATAGAGGGATTTGCAAAATGTTTATGTTTCCTCTTTGAAGTATTTTCTCTTGTCAAATGTATCAATTCTTACATGATGGAAATTGTATTTCCTATATTTGATCTTCCCTCTTATGAGATTCAACAATACAAAATTCCTCTTTCATTATGTTCAATATAAACTCTATGGGTATTAAGAAAACCTTGATTTTCAATGGTTCTAGCCTTAGTCTTTGTATTCTTGACATTCTAAAATAAATCCATTTTTATACTTCTACTCTTTCTACCTCCAAAATTCCCACTAATATTTTTTATAATGTTAAGTAATATCCTTTTGGAATCATTACTTTACCTATAATATTGGAGCTTGTTACTCTCCCTATAATGGTGAACTTCATGCAAGGGAATCATTATTACAACAATCTTCTTTGTATAACATGGATTCATGCAATAGGGTTCATTCACTCTCTTTATTTGTCTATAAATTTTATTTTGGAGTCAAATCCAATTCTAACTCAATTCAATATTTTCAAACAACTGAAATTTCTCTTTCTATTTCATGTACTATAGTGGTCCCCTCTACTTCAGTCATAATGGAAACAACATTATTATCTATTATTATTCACTCCACACCACTCATAGATCAACTCACTTCTAATTCATGTGTTGGTGATTACTAAGGTTCATTAGAGGCCTATGAAGAATCTTGATTATGTATTTACCTATCTTTTTACTACTCAACATACCAATACTCAATTATGCCCAAAGCTAACAATCTAAAATTAATAAATCCATACTTGTTGTTGATCAAAAATTCTTCCGCTTCTTCAAGAACCTTAAGGGAAATTTAGTGAGTGGGGGACCAATTTTCATCTCACTGAATGACCTCTAGGATTTTTAAAGAAAGTTGGCTCTTCTTTGTGTTTTGGGGAAAAAGGTAGGGAGAAATACAGAAAAAACATAAAGATGGTGATGCGCCAAAGCTTTTACAACATTTCAAACTTTAACTATCTCTTGTAACTGATGAGATGGACACATAATGCCACAAACCCTTCATTGTTCAGAAGAGAATGAGCATCAAAGGCTAGAGAAAGAAAAAGGTAGGGAGAAATACCATTTTTAAAGAAAGTTGGCTCTTCTTTGTGTTTTGGGGAAAAAGGTAGGGATAAATACAGAAAAAAACATAAAGATGGTGATGCGCCAAAGCTTTTACAACATTTCAAACTTTAACTATCTCTTGTAACTTATGAGATGGACACATAATGCCACAAACCCTTCATTGTTCAGAAGAGAATGAGCATCAAAGGCTAGAAAAAGAACAATGTAGTCTTTCAAATCTCCCTATGGGAAGCATCCCTTAAGGTCCAATAAAAATAAGAAACACTAAAGATTAACAAGAATACTCAGATATTCATAGAATCCTTCCTCCTTTACAACATAATAAGAAAAATGACATATCTTTTACAAAAAGTGAAAGAGTATGATGGACATGATCCAATTTATAAAAGATAGCATAGAACATAGAAGCTAATAGCATGTAAAATAATTGTTTAGAATATCAACATAAGGCTTTAACATAATGTTCTCAACATAAATGAAATATGAAAAATAAACTTGGAAAAGGCCATAAAATGCACAATCCCAAATATTTCTCCCTAATAGATCAAATTCTTATGATATATTAATTGAAAATAGAGGTAAGATGCCAATACAATGATATTTTAAAGAAATACAACACAACAATGAGAATAAATACCATTTTTTAAAACCTTCTTATTTTTGAGAAAATATAACTCCCTAAAACAATATCTATATTCTTCAAAAAGAATTTTTTGAAGAAGCTCCAAAACCTTTTTTTCACTGCTACCAATCCTTATTTATAGCCAAAAGGAGAAGGCACTGCCACAATCAATCAAGAAGAAGAAACTAGCAGATGCCTAAATCTGATAGCTCACAATCTAATCTTAGATCTTAATTAGATCACAAAAATCTGCACTCATAAAGTCTCAACTGCCTCATTAATGGTTCTAGATATTTTACAAAGATATACTTGTTTCCTAATTTAGCTACCAGTTCAATCAAGTAGAGCTATGTGTGTTTTACAAAGTTAATTAAAAGGTATACATTCTACTCTGCTATGTTGTATCCATATGCATAAAATAAATTATCAACTAGATTGCATTATTATATTATGCAAATGCATACAATAGAGAAGAGAGAGAGAGAGAGAAAAAATGTTGTATAAAACTAGTCTTTATTGATAATCCTAAATGTACGGTGTCTCACACAAGCCGTGGGACTAACTATTTTAATGTAATAAAGGAAATAGACTATACATTTGTGGATACATAAAAGTAAAAATGAATATGGAAAGAAAGGGGATCCATCATTGCCTGAATGATGAATACTAGTTGAGTTGAATTACTACATCTGATTCATCTGCTCTTGCTTGTCCAGCCTCCTATTCTCCAACGCTATCTGCATGTGTGAGGAAAAGTTTGTTAGTGCTCAATATTTCCAATCATTACATATGAAAAAATCTACAAACATATAGCCTAATCCTCATAAAGCATTGAAATAGTCTGCATATCACAGATGTCTAGGAAAATACAAAGGTTATCATAAACATCTATCATATGATTTGTTTTATCTAACATGTTTGTTTACTATGCAAGAATAGGTGAAATCTTTATTGTTGGCTTGTTTTATTTAATCAAAGTATGTGGAGTAAAATGGGCTCCCACAAGGGTTGAGCCTAGCATGCTACCCTCTTGTTTCCATTTGAGAGGGATGGTCACATATTGAACCATCTATGTGTTGATCATCAAATTTTGTGCCTATGCAACAATCTTATGGGAAATTTAGTGAGTGGGGAACCGATTTGTACCTCACTGAATACCTCTGAATTTTTTATAGAAAGAAAACTCTTTTTGGGGTTTGGCGAAAAGGGTAGAAATAAATGTAAACATAAAACATAAAAATGGGGTGATCCCACAACACTGGTTTACAATTTCTGGCCAAACTAGACATTGAAATATTTTTTTAACTAAATCTTCACTCAGGAACCTATAGTGGCTAAACCATGAGGAATTTAAAGATGATGTAAACTAGAGTTTCATGAATTTTTTTTTGTAGATTCTAAATATATTTTTTTCAAATTTTTTGGAATTATATTGCACTTTTTTTTCAATCTCCCTCAAAAACTAGTTTTTTTTTTATAGAAAATAGCATTTTAAAAAAGTGACACTCACTGTATAACACATAACTCTTTTTCCATGAAGGATAAAATTTTAAATATTTCAAATTTAGATTTTTAACTCCGATATCTAGTGCTTCCACTTGGTTATATAGTTTTTTATTGAATATTTTTTCTTTAATAAAATTTTAAAGTTAAACCAATTACAATTTAGACATAGTGCAACTGTATAATGCATAACTTTTTTTGTATGTATCAAAATTCAATTTGTTATTTTGTTGGATCAAGGACTTCAATATCTGGTGCACTCATTTTTTTTAATTTTTTTTTTTGACAATCTTCTATTTTTCCACATGTGCAAAACATAGAGTTTGATTTTCAGTGAAAAACCTACATTCACAAGAAATAAAAAGTAAATATAATAATTAAATTAAACTTATTTAAAATTATAATTTTTGGGAAGCTTATAATAAGGACTACATACTTACAGAAAATAAATTTTAAATGAATTCTTTGATCCCCCCAAAGTGTAAATCAAAAGTTATTTTTTATCATCATTTTGATAGGTGTAAAGGAGACTCTGTTATAGGTATGGTTTAAAACTAGCGGGGTTCTATCCAAGGGGGTTTTATCTAAGGTAGTTTGATCAAACCCTTTTCAATTGGAATTCTTTAAATGAAACTTTTAAAGGCTTAAATCATTATATTTTCTAAAAATATGTGATTTCAGCAAAAAATAAAATCTCCCAGAAATTGTAAACAAGCTTTGTGGGATCACCTAATGGTGATGCACCAAAGCTTTTACAACATTTCAAACCCAATTATTCCTATGAGTGATATAATTAGAAATATAATGCCACAACCCTTAATTTTTGGAAAGAGAACAAACAGTAAAGGCTAACAACAAGCATAGTGCAAACTTTCAAATCTTTTCGCAAGTAGTGTTCAATAAGGTCTGATAAAAAATAAAGATTTCTAAGGGTGACAAAAAAATATTTAGAAATTGCATGAACTCCCCTTCCTAATACATCGTAATATAACAAAACAACAATCCTTCAAAAAAATAGAGAAGTCCACTAGCATAGTCTAGTTTTCACAAGTTATTATTCTACCATACGAGGATACAACATGGAAATCAACCACTTAAACTATTTGAATTCAGCTTCCAAGACACAATATTTCATTTAGAATGAAAGCATAAAGAAAGAAAGCTTGATAAAGGACATACATGCATAGTCTAAAATATTTATCCTCAATAATTCATGCTTTAAATATCAAATGGACTTTAAAATAGAGGTCAAATGCCAATCTAATAATAGTTTGAGCTTTAAAAGATATAACATCCTAGAGAAAAGTAGTTCTGCAACTTTTACTCTTGAAAATAGTTTTGTATCCTAAGAAAATGAAAGAAAATTTTCCTCAACAAAAGAAACTAAAACTTGAAATCCAATCCTTTCATCTATCACCACCTCTCTTTTATAGCTATAGAAAGTGGAAATTGCCACCACAACAAAAAAGTAATTACTGCCAGATGTTGGCATTTGATAGCACACAATCTGATCATAGATCTTTAGTTAGGTCACAACAATATTTTCTCATCAATTCTCAATTGCTGCATTAATTCTCTTTAGATATTTAGCAAAGATAAAGGTTTGTAAATGATCAAATCCTAGAAAACAACTTGGAAAAAGGTCTAGTTGACCAATCACATCACCCAAGGGTACTGAATCAAAGATTCCATCTTCAAAACCAAGAAAAGAAAAATGCCAACAAGCTCTAAAAAAATACCAAAAAATATCACTTCATAAGAAGCACAATCCACCCGCAACAAAGAGATGGTGTGTTAAATAGGAAGAAACTTTTGAGCTCATGAATATAGCTCCTTGAGAAAATCTCTGAAGAGTTGAAACATGTAACAAATCTCTCCCAAAAGGAAGGTGAAAAATGAAAGTTGCACAACCACCACATATTCATATTTTTGATAACTCTACTTGAGTGTGGGCTCATCTGAAACTGAAAACATTAGACAAGCCAAAAATCAAAAATATCAAGGAAAAATGTTTCATAGTTCTGGTGACTCATAGGGGGTCTTCACTTGTGGAGGCACAAACCTAGGCCTTTGGTAATTCTTGGAGTTTGAGGAAAATGGAATGCTGCACATCCCAATTTGCATATGTCAGTACGAATCTTCATGTATGCTTGCTCTAGCTCAAAAAATTATATGAAAGAGAAAAATCCCTATCTAGAAGAAACCACTCCAAGGTGATAGTAGAGTCGAGAAAGAGGAAAAATATCGCACTCAATATCATCAGCCATGGGTGTTGCACTTGAACCCAAGAGTTCTATAGAATTTTGGACCTTGCATCAAATTGCATCAGTGACCTGCTCAACTATTAGCACATCTTCATCCAGTGACAGAAGAGGGGGAAGCCTGAAGTTGACTAAGATGCTTAAATATTTCTTGACTTCATTGACCCACTTGTTCAGTGTTGATTGGCACTCATTTTACTTTATTGCTACCTTGTGAAAATTGATGATCTCATTAGCTTTGATGGAGGCGACCCTCTGATTGGGAATCCCTTCACTTTTTAGGGCCTTATTAGTGACTACACACAACTTGGAAATGAAGCTTTGTGATTCTTCCACTCAAGGTGAGCATGTTTGCATAAAGTGATTAGCCATTGGGCTAACCATAACACTCAATTCCTAAAAATCTCTTAAGAATTATAAAGCGGACCTAAGAATGGAAACAACAACTATGATCCACTCCCAATGCATGGATGCTCGTTTGATACATGGGGTAACTTCGAAAGATTTTTTTAAAGTGGCAAGGGTTGTATCTAGGACTATTAGCTCAAGGTCTAAGGATAGAGGATTCCTTTCCATGGGAGGGGGCAGAAGAGTAACTAGAGATGTAGAAATAGGAAGAAGAGGGAGAAAAACTTACCTAGGCTATAGTAGTCAGAACATTTTGTAGGACAGACTCAAATTCTTCTTCTCCTTAGGCCAGCACATCAAGTGCACCTAGATCTTAGACCCATCTTCCCTTTGCATGACTAGAAATAGTATGTTCCAATCCTCTAGAAGTCAATCCTTACGAAACTTGGCCTTCACCAACTGCAGCCGAACATCTTGGGGACAATTGAGTTCTTTTTCTTTACTTCGGGCACTGGGGGATAACAAAGCTTGTGAGTCCCTTCACCTCCAGTCTCTCTGACTGTTGGATTCTTGAGGCTAAGAAGCCCAATGCAAAACTTGTTCCTCATCAATTTCTTGGATGGTCTCTGGATTGTTGTTGTTAGAGTCAGCCAATAAATTTCCTTGAACTCTTCATCATGTGGCTAAAAGCTACCGAATGGGGCACCTGGGCATCTCATCTCCTGTTACAATCTCCAGAATTCTACCTTTTTTCTTTTCGGCCATTCCTTGTGCTTTAGTTGCGTGTTGAGGGATTTCCCATTGGGACGTTCCTTTGATATTTCACTTGTAGTTCATAGAAACTCATCCATTTTGGTTGGTAGAATGGAATGCAAGCCAATTCAATGTATTCCTCTAGCCTTTCTTGAGTCAGATTTCTCCTTCTCTCAAAATATTCTTGAATCTCATGTTTCAAATTGTAGAGGTTTATTGGGTTATAGTACCACTTTTCACAAATGAGGGACAAGCCTAAGGCCGTCAGTAGATTTGTGAGCTCACCCTCAACCTTCCACTTATTCAACATTACCTGAATATTAGCAATTGAGAGGGGAAGTGGATATATCTTTTTATTGTTTCTTTTGGCACCATAGATGTTGTTGACAATGGTTACCTGATGACATGCCTCTAATGCAAAAACTTTGTCTATTACAAATTTGAGGAGTTAGAAAGGCTTCCTAGAAAAATTGTGAAATATAATAAATGTGAAATCCTCACCCAGGAAATAATCCATCAAAGTTGGCAAATGTTCCATCCATTGTATGACCTCAAGAGAGAAATGACCAATAGGGCATGGTAAAAAATATTGAAGCATTGGCCTTAGAAAATGATCTACAAACCAGTAATAATTCCCTATTTTCGAAAGAATATGGGTCCACACAGAAACTAGCTAGAGACAACCCCTTACATCCAACTTAGACACTAGTACATTCCTCTCCAGCCACTCAAAATTTTGATGGAAAATTAAACAATCCAAGAAAGAAGAATACTTGAATTTAGACTCATTACTACAATTTTATAGATGTTCTAGCATGTTTCCAACTATCACCTTAGAAAAATCATAGTGCCTCTGGTTCTTTTCCCTTTCGAGGAAAAAAGTTAGTCTAAACTGAAAAGGATTAACCTCCTCATTGTTAGCAAGGCCAAAAACCTAGGCCAGCATTGAGAACACAAACTATGTGTCTTTCTTGAATTTCTTGTGTGAAAGAGGAAAAAGGAGATGACCTCTCTCCGACTGTTCATTTGTCTCATCCTCATAAAAAATTGTTTCCCTATCCATTTCTTCCCCAAAGATTTCCATCTATTCTTCATCAAAATGTTCAGCACCCTAGGTCGTAGGGATACACAACATATCCTGTATGGCTTTGACATAAATAGTAACTTTGATCCTATTTC